>JAGXJF010003926.1:0-382000 GCA_019208055.1 Stipa capillata | reverse complement strand
CGCACACAGTCATTCGAAAGCGATCGTGTGTGATTTATCAATGACGGGTATTTCCCGTGGCCTGTGCGTGATGTGGTAGAGTAAATCGGTGACGCTATTTCCCGGTTGACTATGTGCGATGTTGTAGTTATCGGTGATGGGTTGTTTTCGGTAGCCGTGTGCGATATCCTATGACTTAGATACCTCGATCGACCTAGACCTGAATCTCTTAGTTCGATCGAGCGGCACGGTGGGTTGTTGGAGGCAACGGCGGCTTGGGTTAATTGGAGCGGGGCGGGGCTTGTGGCGCGACGGCAGCGGCGGCAGTGCGCGCGGGAGCTGTTGCCTGATTGCCGGCGGTGGCGGCGCGTGCGGTGGTAGTGGTGGGCCGGGGCGCACGGCTGCGATTGCGTGGAAGTGGCATATTAAGTTTCTTTTAGTTTCAATTAATGCTTCATTCTTAGTTTGAATTAATGCTTCATATATATTTAGTTTCAATTAATGTTTCATAACTTAATTACTGTTTCTCATATTTAATCTCAATCTTGCACATTCACCTAGTCGTGTAACCCTATGTGTCCCCCGTTCGAAAGAGCTTGTTCATAAATATGTAGTTTATGAATAAACTCTTTTGAATTGTTCACACTTTTTGGACAGCCCAAGAATGTGTAGTTTGGGTTCGCTTCCATGCCAAGTACAGATTCCAGATAGAGTTTCAGTAGCATCTCCTTGTTGTTCTCCAGATACACACCCTCTTGGCACGTTGCCGAGACGTGTATTCGAAGAATAGCGGGAAGTTGCTGTCGAAATTTTGTCTGGATTTCGTACTTGGCATGGAACGACCCAAACTACACATTCTCTGTTGGGGTTTAGGACCTATCTTTACCTATGTAACCCTAGCTAACCCTCATTTTCCCTATGCATCCCATACTCGGTTTATCACTCTCACTTATGATTTACATGTACATGTGTAATTCTGTTCCATATTTTTTATCTGAGAATTAATTGTTATTTTATGTGGACTAATCATTTGTATGTAGATGGATCGAGGTTGGATGTCCGAGAGTCATACAAGTAGAACATATATCTGTGGCGTTGTTGGTTTTATCAAAGTCGCCAGGCAGACATGAGGAACAGGGGGGAACCGTTGATTTTTTGTCCATGCATTGATTGTGATAATTCTACACTGTGGGAGAACCTAAGATTGATCGAAGAATATTTGTTTCAAGATAGGATATACATGTTGGACCAAACACGGTGAAGAGCCGGTAATGCATGAACAAAATGATGGCGATGATATGCCAAACACCTACGATGGCTAGTTAGATGGTGATGATTGTGGTTCCAATGGTCATGATACTGCTATGCCAGATCTGCATCAGATGATTCATGATTTCAAGAGCTACCATGACAATGGAGAATACAGGGAATTCATGGGCTTGATGGAAGATGCCGAGAAACCATTGTATCCGAACTGCAAAGCAAAGCACTCCAAGTTGTCAGCGACACTTGACTTCTCGAGACTGAAGGCAGAAAGCAGTTGGTTAGATAGGAGCTTCACAAAGATGTTGGGTCTTTTCACAGAAATGCTTCCAGATGACAATAAGTTGCCAAAAAGCATCTATGAAGCCAAGAAAGTGATTTGCCCCGTGGGACTGGAAGTACGGAAAATACACGCATGTACTAACCACTGTATGCTTTACTGCAATGAGTACAAAAAGTTGCATTCATGTCAAGTATATAAAGCTCCCCGATACAAGCGTAAGTTAGTAAAAGACAAAGACAAGGCCCATTGCATGTAGGAGTAGCTGTGCATCAACTCCTGATGGGGGTGAAGGCCTTCTTGAGACAGCCAGGTCTCCTATCGATGACATCACGGGGCCGACGAAGTGCAAGCTACTAGTGCCAACAGCGCACAAGGCTTTTCCCTTGGTGGCAGCTCACAGGTTGGTTCATCCGCCGGCTGAGGGAGCTACGGTCCACGCTGTATCAATATTGCCAGGGTTTCCTAGGTGCACCGTCGATAAAGTCAAGTCTGGCTTCCAGAGCCTCCCGCTCTTTCATATAAACTAGGATGCCGAACACCAGACCTTGGGAGAGGTGGAGATGTCATTCGTCCAGTGGCTGAAGAAGGACATACTCCTTCTGCAGTTCACATTGCCACCGCCTACTACTTCCCCACCATTGGCTCCTACATCTTAGCTGCTCTTCTCACCATAGGTCCTCATGAGCATGCGGTCTGAGCCGCCTTCAAACCTACCAGCTCAAGAGTCACCCAAGCCAACGCTGGTACTTCCGACATCACCAATTCTTGACTTACCACCACCCCCCCAGTTAAGACTAAGATTACGAGAGCACCGATGAAGGGCAAGGCCAAGGGCAAGGGCAAGGAGATGGGGTTAAGCAACAAAGAATTCAACCGAATGTTCCCCCCAACAGAGCTCGCATGCAAGTACCAGATAGGAGAGCCATTGCTACTCTTCCGAGACCTAGCGGCGGTAGGTTTGTTTTGCCAAAGGCTCCGTGAACAGTATATGAATCTATGTAAAGCAGGTGAGTCAAGCCTTCCTGTGTTCTTCAAGAAGGAGCATTTTCTTCATGATTTGGATAATTGTTGCACGGTGGGCTTCGAGGACTTGTTCCTCCTCTTTAACTTCGGTATGATCGACTCCCTCATGAGATGCTTCACATTGCAAGTATTTTACAAAGAAATTTGACATTCAAGAAACTCTCTTTTGTTTCCTAAATGATAAATCTTTTCTTTCCTATGCTTAGGCACATGATCATCGAATGCAAAGCAGGAAAGAACCAGTGGGTTTCTTCGACCCACAATTGGTCTCTCATCAACAAATCAAGGGGAATAGTGCGGTGACCCACATACTACCCTCTTGGATAATATGCAAGTCTTTGACATGTCACAGACGAAGTGCCTTCTTGTCGGTAACATATCACACAGAGTAGCACGACAGAAGCATTGCAGTGGTCCATTTATTACAAACTTAATTTACAAACTCGGAGAACAAGATACAAATACATTCCCAAAAATACGGGGAATTTAAAACCGTTCCATTTGGCTACAGCAAAAGTCATATGCTACACTCTCGACTCCTACATCCTATGCTTCTACTCTATGCTTCAGGGTCTTCACCACAATAGTCGAAGTAGTGGTCAACGCCATCGTCCTCCATCGTCGCTGCCGGCTCCTCAGAGACTCCATCTTTGACCTCGATGTCAACTACACTTCGATCCACCGTCGGCTCACCGTCTAATCAAAATAATTGGAATAGAGGGATGAGTACGGAAGGTACTCAACAAGTCCAGAGATAGCAAAGAGGTGTTTGATGCACTATCTACTGAGAACAACAATGTTCTCCAAAAGCAATGCAGTTTTGTAAGGTAAGAGAGTCAAGTTTTAATTTAAGAGACTAATGATGTCATGTCTCACAAGCTGCTAGGATTCCCGATGAATCCCTTTCTTGCCGGGTTCACAGTTCTAGCCAGAAAAATGGAGTGACTAAGCCACAATTTATTACACTCTGCAGAGGTGCGCAACTGTACCCACAAACGACTACAGTCATGTATCTGAGGTGGGCAAACCTCATCTACACTCCCGAGGTCACAGAGCCGTTTCGCTGCCCGCTTGGTCATACTCCACATCATATTCCACTTAGGACTACCGGTCCCCAATTCCTAATGTGGTTAACCGTCATACGGCTGTTACCACCTACATGATGTGACGAGCCGGCTTACGGACCTCGTCACCTGTGATAAGCCAGCTTACGGACCTCATCACCTTCCCGGTAGTCAATCCCACTACCGAGGTCTTGCGTTCCCAGGGGAGTATGAACCTAGGGCAAAGGTACTTTAGCTCAGCCCCGCCCATACAGGGTATGTGGTATGCGCGATCGCTACGCCCTTAAGCACACTCGATCATTGGTTGCATTAACCTTATATGAAACATTCCCGTGTGATGAAACGTGCCTTCCAATGTGCCATCGGCATCCCTTTCCAAGGTTTCATCACCCACCATGATCACGCCCAAAAACCGGCGATCAAACAACAGCAATTGATCCATCTTTAGAAAATAGGTTTTCACTTTGTGCATATTATAGACACGAGGGAAATTTTGGAAATCGTTCTCAACGGATATGAACAAGAAACTGGACTTGCCTGGTAGTGGATTTGAAATGGAGTTCGACGGGTGGATTGGTTGAACTCTGGCTTCTGGCAAAGAGAACCGATAAAGTCCGATAAGGACTCGAGGAAAATTTCAATTATGAATGCATATGCTATGATCACGAATATAAAAAATGCATCCAATAAGGTAACAATTCGCTGTATCCATACTTTTCTTAAGTTATTATGGATGATTGCAACTTTTTAAAGAATAACTAGATTCCTTAATTCTCTTCGAGGTTTACATAGAATATTACATAAGATATAAACAATTAATCCCTCGGTTTACCCTAATTAAAGACTATTCTTTTTATGTATCTCATTTTAATTTGCTTACATAGTTATCCTAAGACTTAATTAGGAGTTGATAATTAAGATCTTTATCCTATTTATCCTTTTCCTTCTTTTCATATGACTAAAGAGAAATAATTTAGCTCAAGGAATTAATTCAAAGACTTATTGTGAAATTGGTGATTTTAAACATTTATCTTAATTTTATTCTTTCCTTTTTCTTCCCCTACTCTTTCTCTTTCTCCCTTTCTTTTCTTTTCTCCCCTCCTCCTTTCTTTTCCTCCCCTTTTTTTCTTTCTTTCCTTTCCTCACCGGCCACTCACTCCGCTCCACGCTCGGTTCCTCTCCCTCTCAGCTCTCCCCTACTCAAGCGCCGACGGCCGGTCTCGTCCTCCCTCTCCTCTTCTCCTGGCCGACACCCCCAAGGCTCTCTCCCTTACCCCCATGGGTGCAGCCGCCGCCTCCCTGCTAAGAACACCGCCACCTTGCCCTAGAAGCCTCCCAAGGCCACCGCGATCCAGAGCCTAGGGCTCGGGCTCGGTTGCTGGGGGCTCGACTCCGGCGCTCCTCTCCGCCGCCCCGGCTTTGTCCAACCCCAGCGCCATCCTTGGCTCGCCGTACCGGCCCCGGTCACATCACCACCAAGTCGTCTCGCTCGCGTCGTTCCGCTCACGGCTGCTCTACTTGGCACTCCACTCGGCGCTTCACTCGGTCTCTCCGAGTACTCGGCCGCTCCATTTAGTACTCCACTCGGTCGCTCCAATCGGCGCTGCTCTGCCGGACAGTGGCGGAGTTGGCCACCGCCACAACCGTGGTGCCGCGCCCAGGTAAGCCTCTTTTTCTCCCCAATTCCCTATTCTTTTTCCCCAATTGCTCTAGGGTTCCTACCGAAATCCTCTTCTTTTACCTAGTTCCCTGATTCTAGGGTTAACTGTGGTAATTATTCTGATTGATACGAACACGATACTGCACTTTGATCTCAAGTCACTTCCTATACTATTTTTGTTAGGAACAGGTGCTATTTTGCTTGATCCTAATTATTATGCCATTATGTTGCTGCCTCTAATTATTTTTAATGTATTACTCAACAAGTGCTCAATTGCTCTGCTCTTATTTGCATGAGATTACTACCATATGCTGATAAAAACTCGGTACTGCACTTGACTTCACTTAGTAATATTTGTTGTTGTTTACATATATATGTATATCCCTATCAGATGTTAACGGCAAGGAACAGATTGCCACACTTGATTTTAGCTTTTTCCCTCTGTTCCCTGTATATACATGTATATAGATGTTTCGGTTCATTAAACTAAGAGAACAGATGCTTTACTTGACATTAGCATTTTCAGAATTGGAATGGGAACAGAGTACTATCTCTTGTTTCTTTAACTAGCTTATGCGGAAGTTTACATTTGAGCATTAGCTAGTCAAAATGATGTTTTACTTGTCTTGGCTTCTCTCTGTTTCCTCCTTATTTACATGTATGTCAGTTTATTTGATTGAAAGAACAAATGCTACACTTATCTTGAATGGTTATTTTGGAAATAGATAAGAACAGAACTCTACTATCTGCTAAATTAATTGCCCACTTATCTGATGAGTAAAACTGAAGGAGAATGTGAAAAGATATAAGAACAGACTGCTGCACTTGATTGTCTTGGTTTAAGTAACTATTAATTATCACTCTTTTTGTGCATTAGCTCATTTAGACTGATGGAACAGATGCTAAGCTTGGTTTAGTTTGTTTACTGTTATGATGCTCTTCTCTAAGAAGGGTTTGAGGTTTGGTATATTTACTTATCTGATACAGCTAATCTGATCTCACTGATTTGTTAGCCTGCATAGAAGGTTTATCTAAACTATGGTTAGTAGAGGAATATTTGAGGTCATCCATTTTCTGCTTAGGAAGGGTCATGGCACCTAAACTAAACACTGCCCAATTATGCTTATTACTTATGTACATATCCTTCATACGATTCACCTGTGTACTTGTTCAAGTATCTCTCTCAACATGTGTTCTGGTCTGTAAGAAAATTCCAAGAAAAGATTCTTTACTAGAATATACTTGCATATTACATCTTTCTTAATAATCTAGTTCTATTTTGATCCAGATTAACCTTTTAGTCATTTCTTGTCATGTTACTTGGCTGGAACCTTTAGATTCCTATTAATAATTAAAGTTGCTATGAGCAGCTCCTATACTTATTTCTTGTTGAGTACATCCAAGATTTCTTTGCATTCTACTCTTGCTCAAAGTTATGGTTGTCTTCCTCTGATTTTAATTAATGATCAATTACTACTCTTTTGCACTAATATGAACTGTGTACTGGTATGCTTGATCATCTCTCCACCTCTTTTGGTTTGGGTCAATTAGGGTCCCAAGGTTAACTTAGACATGGTAAGATTAATTTACTAATTTGCTCATTCAAGTCGATGTTAAGGACTTGCTAATTGGGTTTAGTTGGTGCTTGCCGTTTATAGATGTCATATATACTACTGTACATGCATATGCTCTTGTATGTTTAACTAACATTTCATAGGGGTTTTATTTATGTATGAGGATAACCTAACTCCTATAATTTAACTGATGGAGTAGACACTATGCTTATGTGATTCTAGTCTCTCTCTATTTTTCTTTTCTTCCTCATATATACATATCAGTTTATTAACTGATGAACAGATGCTCATTTGATCCTAGTTTATTCCTGTGATGGCTTTTGTTTGAGAATGATCTAGAGAAAGGTGTAGATTCGATAAGAACAGATACTGACTTGATATTTGGCTAGCTAATGAAGATGTCTAACATCTAAAGCAATTTCATTAAAAACTGATAACCACAGATATACTACCAGTTGCCTTAAAACCTATGATGAATCTAAAATCTGAGGTCTTTTTGTTTAAGAATTGTGTGGTGTCGATTGATAAGAACAGATGCTACCCAAGACTTCTATAAAAAGTTCCTGTGATGAAAATTAGGTTCTGAGGGTCCCTTTACATGCTAAAATCCTATGCAACTTTCAGCTATATGCATGTGTAAGGCTATAATAATTGTAGATGGATCAGTCTACCTTGTTCTAGTCTGGACAAGGTAGAACTTCGAGTCTGGGTCCTTGGTCTCACCCCTCCTTCGTGTGTTGATGGCCTGCTGCCCTTCCTTGATGGCCTTCTTTTCTTCCTGTTTCCTGCTAGCTCCCTCCTCTAAGCTTCTTTTTCCTTATTCTGCTCCTAGTCTAGCTCCTCAGTGACTCCTTGTTCTTGAGCTTGGCTGCTATGCTATTGCTCTCTTGCTGCTCTTAGATGAGTAGTACTATGGTACTTGTGCTACTCGGCTGCTATACTTCTACTGTTGCTTTGCTTCACTTTGCTGCCTTATCCCTACGGGTGCTGAGCTTCCTAATATCTCTGCCGTGGCAATTATTGCCACCTCCTGCTGCCTTTTGCCACGGCTGCTACACTCCCTTTACTTGATTTACAAGCTACTTGGTACGGCTCGGCTGATATTTTTACTTGGTTGCCTTGCTTGCTAAGGGACTTGGCTTGGGTCAAGTTTTGCTGGCTGATGGACCCTTACTCGATGAATTGGTGCCTACTAAAACTAGATATTTACTTGGTAGATATTTGCGGCTGCTGAATAAACCTTGATGGGATGCTGCCTTGTGAGCTCAGTTCATTTTATATGAGAGCTACTGGTAACTCTTTGCTTGATGGTTTGGGTGCTACAATCAAGAACGTGGGCTGTTGGATAACTATTTCAAGAGATGATGCCTTATTTATTCTTTTTGCTTTGCCAAACAATTTCTTTTTAACCAAAATCAGGGAGGCAATTAGTATAGGATAAACAAATTATTTTAGTCTCTCATCTCGTTTCTCCATAATACAATGTATTAGTTTCGTCCAATGAGGGTCTTAGCCATGTGGCCCTCGGACATTTTCAAAAACACAATTGTTTTTCAAACTATTTTCAAAACTATAAAATTATTTAGGTCATCGGCACTATTTTGCCCCCGCAGCTAACCCTGCAGATGTCGGCGGAACTATGCCGGTGTAATACCCATTTCACCCTTACGATTAGGTTTTGCATTCATTCATGCATACATGCCATCATCCCCGCATCCACACCTTGCATAAACTTAAATTTTCAACAATTATATTTTATAGAATACGTACATATCTCATCCTCGGTGGTCATTTTAGCAAACACCAATCAACTTATTTGGGTTATCAAATATCAACATTAGTAATAGTAGGTGGAGGAGATCAGTGACCTCCTCAGAAGATCACCATTGCAATTTCCCCCTCCCAAAGTCTTATCCAAAGATCTCATGCCTTGCCAATTCAATTGAGGGATTAGGAATTAATTTGCAAAAAGGACTAAAATGTAATTCAAGGGTTAGACAATATTTCTGTGGATAAAAAGTTACAAAAATTTATATTTAGCCATGAATATGGGAACCCTAGTTACCTGCAAATTTTCAAAATTTTGGAAGAGTTTAGAGCCTAGCTACAGTTCAAACTCCCTTTTGGGTCAAATTTGAATTTGAATTCAAAATCAGGTCAAAAAGTATCCAAATGACCTCAAAATTTTACAGTAGGCTCTACAAGACATTTTATGAATTTTGTAAAAATTTCAAAATAATTGGAGCTCGTTTGGATGCTCAAATCATTTAAATAGTAGCTCTGTTGCTAGAAAAAGGAAGAAATAAAAGAAAAAGAAAAATGACCTGGGGCCGAGGCCCTTTGGACCGCTACCCGGCCGGCCCACTAACCCCAAAACCCGTTTTTCCCTCCATCTTTCCGTTTTCTCCTTCAGAAAACGCCCCTGGGTTTCTACGCTTTCTTCCCTTGCCCGTTTTCCCGCTTTCTCCGTGGGAAGACGCCTCCCCGCCTTGCCGCCTCCTCTCTCTCCCGCTGGCCGGGGCCCACCTGTCAGGACCCAGGCACCACGTCGCCGCCGCCGGGTGGTGGACATGGATGGTGGAGCCGCGGCCGTCCCGACCACGCCGCCCGATTTAAGGGGGCCATTCGGACCGTGCCCCCTTCCTCCTCCTCCCCGGCGAAACCTAGATCCCCTCCCTGTTTCCTCTTCGCCGTCAGATCTAACCCCGCCACCATCTTCTTCGCCTCCGCCCGAGTCTCTGGCGAGCTCCATCTGTCGCTCCGGTGGCTCTCGGGTCCCATCTCTCTGCTTCCGAGCCCCCCAACCCCTCCCTTACCTCCTTGCTTCTCCCCTTTTGCAGATCCGTGCCCGAGGCACTCCACCGGCGAAGCTCCGGTCGCCGCCGTCGTTCTCCACGCCACGAGCTCCATCCCGACACCCTCCGCCTCCCCGCGCCGTCGCCTCGGACTCAGGGTGAGCTCCCGTTGCCCTCGCTGCCCTCCTTTTCGAGCCGCCGTTCCCCACTCGCCGTCCGGTGCTTCTCCGGCGATGCTCCGGCGTGAGATCGCCGCCCGAGCTCCTCTTCTGGCCGAGCAACACACAGAGAGAGAGAGAGAAAAGAGAGGCGACGTGGCGGCTCGGGATTGGTTGCCCAAGCCCAGTCAGCACTCGAGCTGGCCCCGCAGGTCAGAGGGAGTGGTCCAAGGTTTTGGGTGATTTCTCGGGTGAACTTAATAAATTCGTTTGCGCAGAAGAATTGAAATTAGGGTTAGGGTTTATACAAATTTTCTGATAATCTTCAAACTAGCATAACTTTTGAACCGTAGCTCCGATTTCAACAAATTTTATATATTCGGAAACCTCATGAAATTTCCTGCAATCTGGTGTAAACAAAATTTCAATATTTGAATTTGAACTTCCTACCATTTCGAACATGAAATAGTTCATCCCTTTTTAGGCGTTATTTTTTGAAAATTCATAACTAGAGTGTTATAGCTCCAAATTGAATGATTCTAATTGCGTTAGGCTCGTATCTCTGAGTACTTTCATAATACTAAAATTTCAGAACATGACCCTACGCTTAGAGAAGTAATTTTCAACCCTAACTTGCCTTCGGATATAATTTGACATGCATGCATGATAGAACAACAATTTAAATTCCTACAAATTCAATTTGAGAAATGCTCGCTGCCATAGCTTCTTAACACCTATAGGTCACTTTAGAATTTTACACTTAGCATCATCCATCATGCATTCATGCCGGACCTCATTGCTTTCTTTTGTCGTTTGTTTCCGGTACTTCGTGTTATTTGCAATAGAGCTCGAAGAAGGAGACCACCAGGCTCATGATTCAATGCAAGACCAGGAGCTTTGCAACCAAGGCAAGCAGAGCTTGTTGCATTACTTTCATTCTATTACATGCCTGACTACTAATAATGTGTGTGAATGTCTGATTAGGGTTTAAGTATGGAATTATGTAGGAGTGCTTTAATACATTATGATCTGTCATGGTTGAGTATTTAACTTGAGGCCCTGTCAACTTGAAACCATCAAAAGTGAGATGTGAGAGCCGAAAGGGGTACGTGCACGATGGATACGATTGGTATATTTGATGCCATGAATGCGACCCAGGTGTAAGGAGAGTTTGTCGCTATACCAATCTGAGGTTACTCCATCGTAGCACTCCTCTTGTCACGCGTGGACGTCAGCGGAAGTCACCGCTATGGATATATCTGATGGCAAGTCTCGGTCACTTGGAGCCTTGCAACCTCCAAGTGAGGAGCACTCGTTATATCCATGGTAGTTGTACAGCCGGTGACGGACCGAGAGATTGATTGGAATGAATATGTGATAGATTGAGAACCCTAATGGTCGTTGCCGGAATCACCGCTATGGGTTATCTGATGGCAAGTCTCGGTCACTTGGAGCCTCGCAACCTCCAAGTGAGGAGCACTCGATATTCCCATGGTAGTTGGATTTGCCGGGACGGTCCAAGGGGATTGATTGAATTAAATGGGCGTGGGCTGCCCCCAAAATAGATGTGACCCAGCAGGGCGAATGTTTTCATGACTATACTTTGATATATCTGAGATCTGAACTGTAAATTGGAGTTGATGTTTTCCTTTCCATATTGTACCTATATCATGTTATTTACTCGTACTTGTTACTTCGGAACGCATCATGTTTATTCACTGTTGTAGTTGAGCATGCGTAGGACATCTAATCAAAGCACGAATAAGTCTTGCGAGTACCTTTGTACTCACCTAGGATATTCCTAGATCATTGCAGGTGAGCCTGTGGTCGAGGATTACTTCGATGATGCCTAGCTACTTGGTTTTCTTGGTTGGCTATCGACTGGTGGGATTTTGGTGACTTTTGGGCAGCGGTTGATGCACCGCTGCGGATTTTGGGTCTTTTATTCCGCTGTTGCATGAATATTTCAGACTTGACTATGCTTCCGGTTATCACCGAATGATGTAAACTTAATAGTTCACAACGTGGACAGCTAGTAGTATTATCGTATCGTAGTGGTTCGTGTGATGATATACTTGCTGTCCAACATATGCCCCCACCTCCCATCTGTAATGCGTGTATGTTGAATGGGGAGTGTGGTTGGGTGCATATGGAGGTACTTGTTATTTTACTTCGGTTCATGTGGAATGCAAATTGAAAGTACGGTCCATTGCCAAAGTGAGTCATACGTGTGAGGCGTATGTGTTTGGAATCGTGATCCCCCATCAGGCCGTGGTGAGTCATACGCATTGCATCGTATGCATGTCGCACGGGGCGGGGGTGGGCCATAGACCATCGCAGGTAGCGGCTATGGTCACCGTCTTCACTTGTTGTGAATCTCTTGAATCGGATTAGAATACGGGGTCCCTCACAGCTTGGTATCAGAGCCGAGCTGACCGTAGGAAGCCAATTGTAGGTGGGCGTTAGTTAGGACTTGGCATTGCCAAGAAAACTATTTGAAAAGTTAAACCCTATGTTTAAAATCAGCAAGTAGGTTGCTTTTTATTCCTTATCCTCATCGCACTTAGTTCTGAAACTTTCTCCGCTATTGCATTTGTTTTGCTTGTGGCTGACCTTGACCCATTCTTTGCTTTGTTAGATGGCTTCTCCTCAGTTGGTGCATGCTACCCATGCTTTGGATGTTGATGGGTTTCCGGAGGTACTTTTGTACATGCTTTGGGAACTCAGATTCCCATATCTCTCGGAATACCTGGTACATAGAGCCGACCTAAGGTTTGGCATGTACGAGTATCAGGCGCGCGTGTTCATCAAACCGCGTGAGATTGACCCTCCACATCAGCCATGCTTCTTCAATGGCTATGGAGCTGAGTTGGAGTCCGCGGTTCAGGACGCGGCCTACTCTGCCATATGCCATCTTCGCCATGAGCTTCTGGGCCTCGCCGAGGGCCCCTTTCTCCTACTTCCCGTCGTGGACTCCCATGGAGGACGTGGCGCCATCCGAAGACTTCACCCAGGAGAGTAACACGGCACTAGCCCATTTGGGGCGTCTCGTCCGATCCTTGGACGTGGCGTATCGTGCCCGTGGATTCGAGATGAGGCGGTATCGTCATCGTCTCCTCATCTCCCTAGAGCTTGCTCATCACCAAAGGATGGAGTTTGCTGCACCCTCTCATTTCTGGACCGGGGAGGGCATCTACTCGGTCTATGAAGGAGGTCCGTGGGTACACCATTATCCGTCGGTGGGCAGAATAGAGCTTGGTAACCGCCCCAACATCTTGCGTCCGCAAATGATGGTGGGCAGCGCTCATCGCATCCCCACTGTTACCCTCCTTTTGGACATGGGATTCCTTTGTTCCACTCCATGGTTCCTCTCCCTGCCGATTTGGAGGCTTACGAGCTCTGCCGCCGCAATGAAGGAGCTCCGTATAGTCCCTAGTAGTGCTGTCCCAAATTTCAGCATCACATTGTGGCTTGTCTTTTGGTGGTGTAAGCTGAACCAAAATCTTAGGTTTTTAAGGTATCTTTTGGAGGCATGTAATTGGGTATTGGAGGCTGCAATTTTGGCACATTGTAACGTTTATTTCACCATAAGGTGATCTAAACCGCAGCCCCATCTATGAACTATGTCGAACATATTAATGCAATTGAGAATTGTTGTCAATCGTTCTTACAATTGTTTTGTACTTCATTTTCTCGTGAAAATGTGTATGGAACAATGTAACATGTTCATGACTACCCCGCTGTACCGTTGTGAAAACATTTTGTTTTCCGCCTCTCTAATGTTGCCCTTTCTTTCCGTTGTCGTTGGTTGCAACAGAATGGCTTCAGGAACGCGTGGAGCTGCACGTGGTTGCCATGAACGTGATGAGGAGGAAGTGCCACCTCCTCCTCAGCAACCAACATATCGCGGACTTGCTAGTGACCTAGAACCGAATCCTTGAGCAACCTGCGTGCAATCAAGGCGCAGGAGGTGGTCAAGCCCGAGGTAGTCTAGCTGATTTTCCCCTTCCAGCCGCTCCCGAGCCGAGCCCTCCCCACCGAAGCACCGCCACCACCTCGCCGGAGCTCTGCCTCGGAGCCTGCTCGCCGGGACCCCTCGCTGCTCCGTCCCGGTACTACGCCGCCACCGCACTCACGAGCCGCTCCCGAGCCCGGTCGCCGCTCTCTCCTCCGCCGCTGCACCAAGCTCCTCGCCGCCCCGGGCCTTCTCCATCGCCACCTACCCAAGCGCCGCCTTCGATCCGCCTCCACCCAAGCTCCCCGTCACTCGCCGCTCCCGGTCGCCGGCCCCAACCACCGGCTCTCCCCCCCCGAGCCGCTCGGCCTCCGCCCCGAAGTCTCGCCGGAGCCACCGCCGTTCCCTCGCCGCTTCTCGCCGCCGTGGGGTAAGCCGCGCCGCCGTCGCCTCTTCTTCCCGGCCCCGTCGCCGGTAGCACCGCACCGAGCACGCCGAGCTTAACAGCTCCCCGACCGAATCGCACTACTGCAGGATGACTCTCTGCTGAAACACCTCCACTGAGGGGCAACTTTTTGCCCGTCGGTGGTGCTGGTCATCACTAACGGGCAGATTTCTGCCCGTCAGTGGAGGCGATGCCCAGACCGGTCACGGGGACCTCTACTGACGGGCCCCAAATCCGCCCGTCAGAGGAGAGGCGATTCGCAGACCAGGACTGACTGAAAATTAGCACTGACGGGCCTTTGTTTTCGGCCCGTCAGTGGTGTGTTCCATACCACTGACAGACCAAAAATTCGGGCCCGTCAGTCCTAATTCCCGTGGCCCCACAAGCCCAGCCTGAGCGCCGGTGTATATAAGTCCCCAGAAACCCTAACCAGACATTAACCCCCCCACCCGCCCCCGCCCCCGCCCCCGCCCCCTCTCGATCCCCATCCCCGAGCTCCCGATTTTCTCCTCTCCCCCCGCCGCCGTGCCCCCCGCCGCGGTGCCCCCCGCCTCCGTGCCCCCTGCCGCGGTGCCCCCCGCCTCCGTGCCCCCGCCGCCTCCTCTTCCCCCGCCGCCTTCCTCCTCTCCCCCCGCCGCCGTGCCCCCCGCTGCGGTGCCCCCCGCCTCCATGCCCCCCGCCGCCTCCTCTCCCCCCGCCGCCTTCCTCCCCCCGCCGCCGTGCCCCCCGCCTCCGTGCCCCCCGCCGCCTCCTCTCCCCCCGCCGCCTTCCTCCCCCCCGCCGCCGTGCCCCCTGCCGCCATGCCCCCCGCCTCTGTGCCCCCCGCCGCTTCCTCTCCCCCCGCCGCCGTGCCCCCCGCCGCCTCCCTCCCCCCTCCCCGCCGTCTTCCTCCCCCCACCTTCTTCACAGATAAGTGCCCCCTTTTCCCACAATTTGTCACGGACCCGGAATTGCATATGGTTAAGGGAACGCGAAGTCGCCAAGGACCGAAGGACTCGTCAGCCCGGTGGCACGGTACCTACGCCGTACGCACCAAGGCGGAACGATCCGACACCCGCCACTTGCGAGCCGGCCGGAAGCGACCAATCTTCCCAGAACCACATACGATTCCACAATCCGGTGAAGGTTTAGGGTCGTCCCCAATTACTACCAGACAAGACAAGGTCGGAGGAGCCCGGCAGTTCTACCCACACCCTAACCTAGCTCGAAGGCTAGTGGGTCGCTCGAAAGCCCGGTAGAACGCCCACACCCTGCCTGGCCGGCACAGCATCTCAGCCAGCGGGTCACTCAACCGATTCCTGTCCAACCTAGTAACAAACCGGTACAACCGTAACCCTTCACGGCATACCCAAAACGCTTCATATCATACACGCATTGCGTAGGGCAGCCTGGAATTAACAACTCGGATATCACAACAAAGCTCTACAGATACGATAATAATATTAACTGCCCACGATGGGACAACACATTACATCATTCAGTCTTGACCGAAAGCATATCCGAGTACGGAGAAGGTAAACGACAGCGGAAACAAAGTGAATGAGTCCCACAGCGGTATGGTGACCGCTGAACAAAAGCTACATCCTATCCCAAAGATCGACTGACCAACCGAGGAAACTCAAATTCAAACATCAGCGAAATAATCTTCCACCCCCGGCTCACCTGCAAGCTCCAGGAGTAACCTGGGTGAGTACAAACGTACTCGCAAGACTTATCCGTGCTTGATTAAATGTCCTACTCATACTAGTACAACATCAATTAAACATGAATGCTTCTCAGAGTAACAACATATAACCTGAGAACATAACCATTAACAAGGCATAATACAGATAGGCTAAATAACAAACCAATTCAGGATACCAACATATATCAACCAATGCATCACGAGATCGAGTTATCCAATCCAAATCCATCCAATAAACATCATCCAACTCAAGTAGGGCAGCCCCTAAATCAATTCCAGATTGATCCACTTTATTTCAATCCACACATGAGTCAATCCAAATTAATCTAATCCACACATGATCATTTTAATCTCTCGAACCGCTACCGACAACTCAACCACTGTCGGCATAGTGGGTGCATAACAGTTTGGAGGTCATGAGTCTCCAAAGTGCATGGAGGCTTACCCCAGCTATCCTCAGTGTTGGTTCTCGCTAGCGTTCACGTGTGGTAAGGGATGGTGACACGCTGAAGATAGGGTTGGTGTGACGACTAAATCTCTACTTACACCCGCGTCGCCATCAAACTACGATGAACACCAACCGTACCCATTGTGCACGCCCTCGGCTCTCACAACTCACTTAACCATTTAGTTGAAGAGCCATCAGATGTTCTCGACGTAAGACACATCCTACACATGCTAGTGTACGCAACTTTGCGACAATTCACAGATAAAACATTCCTACACATAGCACATATAACAAGGGCATACACAAGAGTACGGAAGGTAAGGATGCAACAAGCTCTGCTTGCCTTGTTCGGTTTGATCCTGGCCTTGCGGGGAGCTGTAAGCCTGGTGGTCTTCCTCTTCAGATTCTTTTATAAACAATACGAAGAACCGGAAAAGAAACGATAAAGAAAATATTAAGACTCGGCGTGTATGCATGAATAGGGGTGGTATATATGCATAACTAGACAAGACGACCTAAGAATACTAGGGTTTTGGCGTAACGATGATGTATTAGATGATATATGTAAGGGCTAGACTGTTGTCCTAACGGTGTACGTGGACGTGCGACGCGATGAAGCGCTAGGAAAGAACTCCTAAGGTGTTGTACGGGGTGTCATGACTTCCCTACAGCGAGTATGGTTCCTACGAATCTGATAGAGGTGAACTCATAACTCTAACCTACCTAGGTCAAGTTTTATCAGATGTTGAGTTCTATTAAATGTCGGGCTAGGGCTGGGGTGTTTATTACTCACCAAGGATGGTCACGACCTATAACCGGTACCACATGGAAGTGCACTGGGATACGAGGCTAACGTAGGTGGTATTGTTCAATTCGGGACTACAATCATCGAGTTAGGGTTTAACGACATATGACCATAACAAGGACTAACACTTGCACCCAACCGGGCCACTGGGGTAGTGTCGAATTAGGGTTAGAGGTGGGGGTTCTTAGTAGGGGATCATTTACAAGGGTTGCTATCTCGAAAGTATGCGGAAACACGGCTCTAATGCTACTGGAATTAACGGGATCGGAGCTGCCGACGCATTAGGGTTTATCGAATCACCTCTAACGGTACTAATACCCTTAGATTCAAATTACTCTACAGTGCAGGTGCTCAAATTGAAATTTTATTTCTTCCAGATTGTAGGAAATCTCGAGAGGTTTCCGAATATATAAATTTTTTGAAATCGGACTTACGGTCGGAAAGTTACGCGCATTTGAAGATCACCGAGAGATCTAACCCTAACCCTACGAATTTCAAACTGCTATGCGCACTCGGGACTTAACCCTCTCTCTCTCTGTTGCAGTGGCTCAAACTCTAAACTCACCCGAGATCCTACCCCAGTGCTTACCCCTAACTCTAATTAACCCTCACTGACAACAGGGCCCAGTGGCAGCCAATGGGAGGCCACCACGTTGCCCCTCCTGCTCCTCTCTCTCACACTCTCTCTTCTCTTCTGGCCGACTGGAGCAAAGCTCGGACACGGCGGCGCCCTCGCCGGAGTTGGTCGGGGAGGCGCACGGGGCACGTCGGCTTCGGGGATGAGAAGGGGGAAGCACCGGAGCTTACCCCGGAGGAGCTGTCCAGTCGTGGGGAAGCGGAGGGAGCCGGGAGGGAAGCTGGCGACGGGGCAGACGGCGGAGATGACCGGAGCGACGTCGCCGGAGATCCTCGGGCAAGGGTCTGCAACCGAGGAGAAATAGGGGCGTTAGGGAGGAGCAAGGGCAGCTCGGGAAGGGGAAAAGAGGAGCCGGGAAGCACTGATGCGCCCGCTCGGGCTCGCCGGCGAGGCGACCGGAGACGGGGAAGACGGCCACGGCGAGGAGCTCCAGGGAACGGATCTAGGGTTTTGGGGGTTAGGGGAGGGGGAGGAGAGCGAGGCGTGGTCGGGACGGGGGTTTTATGGGCGGCGGCGGCTCGGGCAAGGGCTGTCGGAGCGGGGCACCGCCCACCCCGGCGAACGGGCGGCGGCGACGTGGCCGTGGGTGCCGACAGGCGGGCCCCCACGCTGCAGGAAGGGAGGGGGAGAAGGCGCCAGCGCCGGAGGCGCTTCCCCGAGGGGAAGGCGGGAAGTTCTGAGGGAGGAGACGGGTTTGGAGGCCGGCGGGGTGACATGGGCCGGCCGAGGCGGCCCAAAGGGCCCCGGCCTTTTCCCCCCTTTTCTTTATTCTTTTTCTTTTTCTATTTATATGACACAGAGAAGGTATTTGTGTTATTTTATGCGCATTCCTTGCTCCAAAAATTCTCAAATTTTTACAGGACCCTTTAAACCTTATTCTTGAGCTACTGTAGAAGTTTTAATAAATTGGAGCTTGTTTGACTGGGTCCTTAGTTCAATCGTCGGGTTTGACCTAATTCGGCGTTGACAAACTCCAATTAGGTTTTAAATTTCTCCAAGGTTGTTGAATTTTACATGGAGCTAGCATGTTTATATATTTGGCTCTTCCCAAGTTTTGACGAGATTCTAGGTACCTTAACTTGCCCAATCGCTTAACCCTAGTTTTCGACGGTTTAGGGTTTGCAAGTAGGTCCTTTGGGCTTCTAGGAATTTCAAGATCCATTCAGGGTGTTCACTAGGGCATGTGGGTCCACTGTGCAACCTTGAATTGGCCTAGGGTTCGTTTGACTTAACCTTTAGCTCAAGTTCAAGTTCGACCAAGTCTTAGGGTTTGAACTGGGATTAGGTCTTGCGGACTTCGAACACCTTCCCAACTTCACCAGGGTTGTTAGGAATGGGGTATGGGGCCCACTGTACAATTTTCAGGTCTTTTAGGAGTAGGGTTGGCTCCACTTCAATTCAAGTTTCTCGTAGGACTTCGGGGGTAGATCTGAATTGCAACGAGTCCTAAACTCTTCCGAAGCCTCTAATATCGAAGTGGGACTAAGGTTTGCATAATCGAGGCTAAACAATGTTGCTTTGCAACTTTTCATCTACAAGGACTTGACCTAATCGACATATTACAATTTAGTCCTCTTTCTTACAATTGCTTTCTAACCCTAGGTTTAAGGGCTCGGGAAAAGAGTCCGGGAAGAAAAGAGGAGAGGAGGCTAGTAGGGGGATCATCAACGAGGTCCACTGGCCCACCAGTTGTTAATGTTATTATCTAATTCGATACTTCAATTAAGTTGATTTGTGTTTGTTAACATATCCACCGAGGATGAGATATGCACGTATTCTATAAGTTTCATCGCACTTTATCTTAGTTTAAACGAAGGTGGGTGTGTGTGTTACGCATGACAATGATGACATGTATGCATGAATGCGAGGCAAACCCTAATATCGAATCCGGGTATTACAAAACCTACCCCCCTTAAAAAGATCTCGACCCGAGATCTCTATCGTTCGGCCAAACAAGGATGGGGCTCGGTCTTGAGCCAATCTTCTTATTCCCACTTAGCTCAATGTCGGTGTGATGCTCCATTCTGTGAGGAGACCTTCTTGTAGTTCTTCCATCGTGGGGTCGCGGATGGTTTTGACGCGTCTGCTGGATACCAAGTTTTCGATATGTCCGAGTGGTTAAGGAGACAGACTTGAAATCTGTTGGATACCAAGCTGACCTGGTGACCTATCCGCTTGGTTGGGTCCATTAAGAATAATGGCGAGGGAGACGGCTTGTGCTATCGAGATGGATGGATATCAGGGGTTTGAATGTTTCAGGGAAGTTTTAAGTTCTTGCGTGCCGATCAGCAAGCTGCTTGCTATTGACTTCTACACCAGTTCTGGAAAGAGAAAACCAGATCAAGTTATTATTTGCAAAATAACTGTATTCTGGGGAAAGAGGGGTGCAAGGACCTTGACAGTCCTGCAAATTCAGAATTCAAGATTGTTGGTTTGAGGGAGAGGGGCCACTGTGGCCAGCTATCCCTGTTCCAACAAGGACTAACCAAGATAGTGAGGGTAGAGACTCGAAGCAATTGAAGTATCTGTTTATGATTACTTGGGAAGAAGGATCGGGAGTAGGATTGAGGCATCAGGAGCTCGATGCTTCGGTGGTTGCCCTATCTCGGGAATTGCCCTTGTTTTTGGGAACTAGGTTGCAAGGTTCCAACTTGGGTATCGGAAAGATCTTGGCAACTTTAATAGGGAGCTGTGTCCCTTAAGTCCTCGGGCTTGCCACTGCACCGACGGGTTGGCGCTACTATGCCTATCCATCCTGGTATTCTGTTGTTTATCTCTCTCCTCTATTTGATCGTTCGTTCAACTTCTTACCTTCGGCTTTTCTACACCACTCTTCGTACAGGGTTTAGGGTGAGTTATGATGCGATTATCCTTAATTTGGCTGTTAAGCTAGATCTCTAGAATCTTTGTTGTATTTTTCTCAGTAAAAACAAGAAGGTAATATTTCTGTAATTAACTGGGTGGGGAGGATTAGGAGATGGCAGAGTCCATTGGACACCATACTTAAGGGTCTTTGTGCTCCGATTCGGGCTTGGAACGGGTGATGAGGTGATTCATAGGGTTGACCATTAACGAATGGATTTCCCAGGGATAGGGGATCCAGGTGTTGAAGGAACACGGAAGGAAGAGGGGTATGATCATCCTGACATGGGAACTCTCTTGAAAATTTCATTTAGGTGTACTTTGGTTATGTAAGGGTGTAGAGAAAAGAAAAGTGCTTAATGATACCAAACTGTACCAAGCTGTACGTATAACACTAGAGGAGGAAGAACTGGTTGCTCGTGGACGTCAAGGCTGGCGGCCTTAAAAATGGGGATTCATTGGAGTGGAAGGGAGTCGTTATGCATGGCTAACATGGCATGCACCTTCCGATCTGAAACGCGTCCTAAGATATTGTGCCAAACATGACAGTCAATCTGGAATTGTCGGGACTTAAGAATGGTCTTGCACTACACATAGTGCCAACAACGAGGAGTTGGCCACACTCCGTATTGTATACTAGGGGAGCACCAAAAATGTTCCGGGGTAACCGAGTACAGACGCATATACGTCAGACGATTCACCGAACAGGTATATATATATGTCATGCACAAGAGCAATCCTAGATCTTCCAAACACTTTTAGGAACTTAAACGGTTAAGATGGAACGGGACGTCTTTCAGTTCGATCTAAATTCCTATTTGGTTAAGGGGGGTCAATCTACGAATAATGCAATGCTGATGCCGGAATATGGCTATCCTGTGCAAACTTGCTGGATATAAAAGGGGATGGGATGCTCCTACAAATTGGAAAAAACGACAGCAAGAGTGGGGTTAACGAGAGGCGTACCGAACACTTCCTTTGATACATTCTGCGCTCCTTTGGCAGTGACCTGGCTGACCAGGCCATGGACGACGGCCTGAGCCCTATAAAGGGCTGGATCCGTTGCTGGAAGGCCTTCACGTGCTTGTCCTTGCTGCACCTTGGGGGCAAGGAGATTTGCTGTGCGTAGGGATAAACAACGGTTCGTACAATGTCCCCTTTCTCCACAGCTGAAGCACTGAACCTTGCTCCAATCGATCAACGACCACGGTTGTTGTCCTAGGAGGTGGGACTGAGGTTCTGGTTGCGCCTTGGGGGCAAAGGCATTGCCTGTACGTAGAGCCCTACAACGATTCGCACGGTGTCCATTCTTTCCACAGTTGTAGCAGTAACCTTTGCTCAAATCCCTGGTAGGTTGCGAATGTTTTACTTGGGGACAGGGTTGATGTTCGGGCTGCATTGCGGGAGCAAAGGCACTGTTTGTGCGTGGCAATTTGCAGCTATTGGCAAAGTGCCCCATTCTTCCACAGCTGAAACACTCGATCTTACTCCGATCAAATGCGGGTCGTGGCTGTCCGTCCTGAGGACGAGGTTGATTTTCTTGTTGCTGAGGGCGAGGGGCATCACCTTGTGGTGCCTGCGGAGGTGATTCCAAAAAGTGAGGTGGGGGCGGCTGCCCCATACGGGGTTTCTGTGAATTGCCCCCAACAGATGCTTGCGTCTTTCTCTCGCGCTTGCGGGGCTTGTCGAGAACTGGCTCCTTTACTTGCTCACCGGTCGCTTGGTCCACGATGTGTTGGGAGTTGCGTACCATAGCCATAGCAATCTCGGCTTGACTGCGCGCGAGTTGCTTGAGGATTTGGTTCTGGGTGACCAACAAGTCCACAACGTTGGGTTGCCGAGGAAGAGACGACAGTTTCCCTTCTTCATGCTCACGACGCCCGCGAGCGGTTCCACGGGATCCAGATGCCATGCTGCGGAAAATAGAAGACATCTGATGAGATGAAGAATTGGAAACTTGGGAGGTTGGGGATATGTCCACAAGGGTACAGCGGAATAACCAAGGTGTGGCACCTTGGGTTGTACACACTTTCACGAGAAAAGGAGGCGCAAGGTAATTGCAAGAAAGGTTGACATTGGGATACGAGTGCATTCATACGATCAGCTGCTCTTACAAGGGCTGCGGTTTAGATCACCTTTAGGTGAAATAAACGAGTAATGTTCCAAAATTGCAGCCATGAATATCCAATTACAAGTCTCCAAAAGATAATTTAGGCCTAGAATTTGGTTCAGTTTACAATTCATGATAAGACCTTCAACCTGACAGTTAGTATCTAACCAACACTACCAAGGGCTATGGGGAGCTTCCTCATTACGACGACTGATCTCATATGCTTCCAACTCCGTGGGGAGAGGAACCAAGGAGTGAAATAAAGGGATATTGTGTCCAAACTGAGGCATCACAGAGGGGATACGACGAATGCTGCCCACCGACGTTTGTGGACGCAACAGGTCGGGTGGGAAAGCAATTTCCATTCCGCCTACTGAGGGGTAGTAGTACGTCCATGGTCCTCCTTCATAGACCGAGTAGTTCCCTTCGCCGGTCCAGAAATGAGGGGGTGCGGCGAAGTTCCCCCGTTGGTGATAAACGAGTTCAAGAGAAGTGATGAGGCGATGGCGGTACCGGCTCATCTCAAGTCCACGGGCACGATATGCCACGTCCAGAGATCTGACGAGACGACCCAAATGAACTAGTGCCGGATTGCTCTCCTGGGTGAAGTCTTCAGATGGCGCCACATCCTCCATGGGAGTGCGTGACGGAAAGTAGGTGAAGGGACCCCCAACGAGACCAGGAAGTTCATATCGAAGATGGCATACGGCTGAATAAGCTGCGTCTTGAACCGCAGACTCCAATTCGGCTCCATAGCCGATGAAGACGCAGGGCTGGTGGGGTGGATCCTGTGCACGTGAGTGAATTGAAGACGCGTGCCCGATACTCGTACATGCCAAACCCTAGGTCCGCCTTATGTACGAGGTACTCCGGAAGATAGGGAAATCCGAGTTCCCGAAGCATGTACAGGAGTATCTCCGGAAACCCATCGACATCCACGGCATGGGTAGCATGCACCAACTGAAAGGACTCCATCTAACAAACAAGGAGGGTTTAGGTTAGCCACAAGCAAGTAAAACAAATGGCGTAGAAAAGATAAATGTAGGACTAAGAGCGATGAGGTTAAGGAATCAAAGCAATCTACTTATAAATTTTAAACATAGGGTTTAACTTTTTAAATAGTTTTGCTGGCCAAGTGGCGATGGCCAAATAGCACAGCGGAAGCTCCTATCTAACGACCACCTGCAATTGGCTTCCTACGGTCAGCTCGGCTCTGATACCAAGCTGTCACGGACCCGGAATTGCATATGGTTAAGGGAACGCGAAGTCGCCAAGGACCGAAGGACTCGTCAGCCCGGTGGCACGGTACCTACGCCGTACGCACCAAGGCGGAACGATCCGACACCCGCCACTTGCGAGCCGGCCAGAAGCGACCAATCTTCCCAGAACCACATACGATTCCACAATCCGGTGAAGGTTTAGGGTCGTCCCCAATTACTACCAGACAAGACAAGGTCGGAGGAGCCCGGCAGTTCTACCCACACCCTAACCTAGCTCGAAGGCTAGTGGGTCGCTCGAAAGCCCGGTAGAACGCCCACACCCTGCCTGGCCGGCACAGCATCTCAGCCAGCGGGTCACTCAACCGATTCCTGTCCAACCTAGTAACAACCGGTACAACCGTAACCCTTCACGGCATACCCAAAACGCTTCATATCATACACGCATTGCGTAAGGGCAGCCTGGAATTAACAACTCGGATATCACAACAAAGCTCTACAGATACGATAATAATATTAACTGCCCACGATGGGACAACACATTACATCATTCAGTCTTGACCGAAAGCATATCCGAGTACGGAGAAGGTAAACGACAGCGGAAACAAAGTGAATGAGTCCCACAGCGGTATGGTGACCGCTGAACAAAAGCTACATCCTATCCCAAAGATCGACTGACCAACCGAGGAAACTCAAATTCAAACATCAGCGAAATAATCTTCCACCCCCGGCTCACCTGCAAGCTCCAGGAGTAACCTGGGTGAGTACAAACGTACTCGCAAGACTTATCCGTGCTTGATTAAATGTCCTACTCATACTAGTACAACATCAATTAAACATGAATGCTTCTCAGAGTAACAACATATAACCTGAGAACATAACCATTAACAAGGCATAATACAGATAGGCTAAATAACAAACCAATTCAGGATACCAACATATATCAACCAATGCATCACGAGATCGAGTTATCCAATCCAAATCCATCCAATAAACATCATCCAACTCAAGTAGGGCAGCCCCTAAATCAATTCCAGATTGATCCACTTTATTTCAATCCACACATGAGTCAAATCCAAATTAATCTAATCCACACATGATCATTTTAATCTCTCGAACCGCTACCGACAACTCAACCACTGTCGGCATAGTGGGTGCATAACAGTTTGGAGGTCATGAGTCTCCAAAGTGCATGGAGGCTTACCCCAGCTATCCTCAGTGTTGGTTCTCGCTAGCGTTCACGTGTGATAAGGGATGGTGACACGCTGAAGATAGGGTTGGTGTGACGACTAAATCTCTACTTACACCCGCGTCGCCATCAAACTACGATGAACACCAACCGTACCCATTGTGCACGCCCTCGGCTCTCACAACTCACTTAACCATTTAGTTGAAGAGCCATCAGATGTTCTCGACGTAAGACACATCCTACACATGCTAGTGTACGCAACTTTGCGACAATTCACAGATAAAACATTCCTACACATAGCACATATAACAAGGGCATACACAAGAGTACGGAAGGTAAGGATGCAACAAGCTCTGCTTGCCTTGTTCGGTTTGATCCTGGCCTTGCGGGGAGCTGTAAGCCTGGTGGTCTTCCTCTTCAGATTCTTTTATAAACAATACGAAGAACCGGAAAAGAAACGATAAAGAAAATATTAAGACTCGGCGTGTATGCATGAATAGGGGTGGTATATATGCATAACTAGACAAGACGACCTAAGAATACTAGGGTTTTGGCGTAACGATGATGTATTAGATGATATATGTAAGGGCTAGACTGTTGTCCTAACGGTGTACGTGGACGTGCGACGCGATGAAGCGCTAGGAAAGAACTCCTAAGGTGTTGTACGGGGTGTCATGACTTCCCTACAGCGAGTATGGTTCCTACGAATCTGATAGAGGTGAACTCATAACTCTAACCTTACCTAGGTCAAGTTTTATCAGATGTTGAGTTCTATTAAATGTCGGGCTAGGGCTGGGGTGTTATTACTCACCAAGGATGGTCACGACCTATAACCGGTACCACATGGAAGTGCACTGGGATACGAGGCTAACGTAGGTGGTATTGTTCAATTCGGGACTACAATCATCGAGTTAGGGTTTAACGACATATGACCATAACAAGGACTAACACTTGCACCCAACCGGGCCACTGGGGTAGTGTCGAATTAGGGTTAGAGGTGGGGGTTCTTAGTAGGGGATCATTTACAAGGGTTGCTATCTCGAAAGTATGCGGAAACACGGCTCTAATGCTACTGGAATTAACGGGATCGGAGCTGCCGACGCATTAGGGTTTATCGAATCACCTCTAACGGTACTAATACCCTTAGATTCAAATTACTCTACAGTGCAGGTGCTCAAATTGAAATTTTATTTCTTCCAGATTGTAGGAAATCTCGAGAGGTTTCCGAATATATAAATTTTTTTGAAATCGGACTTACGGTCGGAAAGTTACGCGCATTTGAAGATCACCGAGAGATCTAACCCTAACCCTACGAATTTCAAACTGCTATGCGCACTCGGGACTTAACCCTCTCTCTCTCTGTTGCAGTGGCTCAAACTCTAAACTCACCCGAGATCCTACCCCAGTGCTTACCCCTAACTCTAATTAACCCTCACTGACAACAGGGCCCAGTGGCAGCCAATGGGAGGCCACCACGTTGCCCCTCCTGCTCCTCTCTCTCACACTCTCTCTTCTCTTCTGGCCGACTGGAGCAAAGCTCGGACACGGCGGCGCCCTCGCCGGAGTTGGTCGGGGAGGCGCACGGGGCACGTCGGCTTCGGGATGAGAAGGGGGAAGCACCGGAGCTTACCCCGGAGGAGCTGTCCAGTCGTGGGGAAGCGGAGGGAGCCGGGAGGGAAGCTGGCGACGGGGCAGACGGCGGAGATGACCGGAGCGACGTCGCCGGAGATCCTCGGGCAAGGGTCTGCAACCGAGGAGAAATAGGGGCGTTAGGGAGGAGCAAGGGCAGCTCGGGAAGGGGAAAAGAGGAGCCGGGAAGCACTGATGCGCCCGCTCGGGCTCGCCGGCGAGGCGACCGGAGACGGGGAAGACGGCCACGGCGAGGAGCTCCAGGGAACGGATCTAGGGTTTTGGGGGTTAGGGGAGGGGGAGGAGAGCGAGGCGTGGTCGGGACGGGGGTTTTATGGGCGGCGGCGGCTCGGGCAAGGGCTGTCGGAGCGGGGCACCGCCCACCCCGGCGAACGGGCGGCGGCGACGTGGCCGTGGGGTGCCGACAGGCGGGCCCCACGCTGCAGGAAGGGAGGGGGAGAAGGCGCCAGCGCCGGAGGCGCTTCCCCGAGGGGAAGGCGGGAAGTTCTGAGGGAGGAGACGGGTTTGGAGGCCGGCGGGGTGACATGGGCCGGCCGAGGCGGCCCAAAGGGCCCCGGCCTTTTCCCCCCTTTTCTTTATTCTTTTTCTTTTTCTATTTATATGACACAGAGAAGGTATTTGTGTTATTTTATGCGCATTCCTTGCTCCAAAAATTCTCAAATTTTTACAGGACCCTTTAAACCTTATTCTTGAGCTACTGTAGAAGTTTTAATAAATTTGGAGCTTGTTTGACTGGGTCCTTAGTTCAATCGTCGGGTTTGACCTAATTCGGCGTTGAAACTCCAATTAGGTTTTAAATTTCTCCAAGGTTGTTGAATTTTACATGGAGCTAGCATGTTTATATATTTGGCTCTTCCCAAGTTTTGACGAGATTCTAGGTACCTTAACTTGCCCAATCGCTTAACCCTAGTTTTCGACGGTTTAGGGTTTGCAAGTAGGTCCTTTGGGCTTCTAGGAATTTCAAGATCCATTCAGGGTGTTCACTAGGGCATGTGGGGTCCACTGTGCAACCTTGAATTGGCCTAGGGTTCGTTTGACTTAACCTTTAGCTCAAGTTCAAGTTCGACCAAGTCTTAGGGTTTGAACTGGGATTAGGTCTTGCGGACTTCGAACACCTTCCCAACTTCACCAGGGTTGTTAGGAATGGGGTATGGGGCCCACTGTACAATTTTCAGGTCTTTTAGGAGTAGGGTTGGCTCCACTTCAATTCAAGTTTCTCGTAGGACTTCGGGGTAGATCTGAATTGCAACGAGTCCTAAACTCTTCCGAAGCCTCTAATATCGAAGTGGGACTAAGGTTTGCATAATCGAGGCTAAACAATGTTGCTTTGCAACTTTTCATCTACAAGGACTTGACCTAATCGACATATTACAATTTAGTCCTCTTTCTTACAATTGCTTTCTAACCCTAGGTTTAAGGGCTCGGGAAAAGAGTCCGGGAAGAAAAGAGGAGAGGAGGCTAGTAGGGGGATTCATCAACGAGGTCCACTGGCCCACCAGTTGTTAATGTTATTATCTAATTTCGATACTTCAATTAAGTTGATTTGTGTTTGTTAACATATCCACCGAGGATGAGATATGCACGTATTCTATAAGTTTCATCGCACTTTATCTTAGTTTAACGAAGGTGGGTGTGTGTGTTTACGCATGACAATGATGACATGTATGCATGAATGCGAGGCAAACCCTAATTATCGAATCCGGGTATTACACAATTTATTTTAGGGTTCCCCCATTTTTAGGCAGCTTATTTGCTTGATTTCTTGCGATTTGTGAGATTTGGCTTGTTTTAACTCTAATTAGGTATTAGATGATCTAAGATACTAGCTGCTGATGCTCTGCGATTGCTTCCTAGATGCTCAATTTCATGCTATGGTTTTAGTATCCTGTAGTTAGCTCGGTTATGTTGCTTGTTTGATTTTCATTATGGTTGCCCTGCTTCAGACTGCGTTCCAATTAATGTTGTCATATTTAGATTGTTAAGGAGAACCAGAAGCTTCACAAAGGCTCTGTTGAGATTGAAGATGATGTTGCTACTCTTGCTGACAAGAGTATTTTTCCTGGGGATGTTCTATGGGTCAGAGACTCGCAAATTTTTTTAGGACATCATCAGTTCAATGTGTAGCCAAATTATCTTGTTTAATTCCTTGAGTGCAACCCAGCAGTTCCTTTCTAAAATTTATGCTTATACCTTATATCTTAGTTCTTAGCTTATGTCTTACATTGTAACTGAATTGCTCTAGGCTGCGATAATCTCATTGGGTTTGATTGGTGTTGGTACAAATAATGCCAGAATAGCTGGTATGCTCCGTAATCTTTCGAGTTATTACTACAAAGAAGCTGCTCATCTATTCTGTGTAAGTACAAATCCGCAATGATCCTTTAGCATCGTTAGTGCATGGACTTGCTAGTTGTATTGAAGTTGCATATATTAATCAGTTTCACATGTGTTCAGGTAAGAATTGCTCAAGGGCTTGTTCACCTTGGGAAGGGTTTGTTGACACTTTCTCCATACCATTCTGACCGGTTTCTTCTTTCCCCGTAAGTAACTATGTTCAAGCACTAGACTGAACCTTCAATAATATTGGATTCATCTGACAAATTTTCACTGTTTTAGGATGGCACTTGGAGGGATCGTCACTGTTCTGCATGCCTGCCTTGATATGAAGTCCACCATTCTAGGGAAATATCACTACATTCTTTACATTATCGTCTTGGCGATGCAGGTATGGAGCATTACTCAACTGCCGATTTTATAAACGGACCAAACAACTATTGGGTACTAAACTTAAATTCTTCCTTATACAGCCCCGGATGTTTTTAACAGTGGATGAAGATTTGAAGCCTCTTTCTGTTCCAGTCCGTGTATAAATGGATCTGCTCTTTCTAGATGCTAGTGCAGTCTGATACTTGGATGAAATTAATGTATATTGGATGAAATGCACACAGTATTTTATATTGGATGAAATGTATTGTTTTCTAAATTTTATTTTTTTTAATCGCTGAAAACATACTACTGACGGGCTTCTAAGGAAGGCCCGTCAGTGGTGACATGGGCTCTGCTGACGGGCTTCTAAGGAAGGCCCGTCAGTGGTGACATGGGCTCTGCTGACGGGCTTCTAAGGCCCGTCAGTGGTGACATGGGCTCTACTGACATTTGCAGGCTGACGGGCCCCTAGCCCGTCAGTAGAGGGGGTTTTTGGCCCGTCAGTGGAGGCCCATACTGCAGTAGTGTCGGTTAGGCAATAATAGCTTAATTAACTGATCGGTTAGGGCATTAATGCCCACCGGTCAACAGTTAAAACATGATTAACAGCATATTTATTAGTAACCTTAATTAATGAGTGTAATCACTGGTTAGTATTTAATATCTGTACTTAACGCTAATGATTATCAATTAACACTAACCAACCTCCTAATGACAGTTATTAATGCTCAACGGTACAATAAATGAACGTAATACACCTATCCCAGTGACATGTGGGTCCCATGTGTCAGGGAATAAAGAAAAGATTAGAAAGAGAAAAATAATAATATGACCAGTGGGCCCACTGTCATTGACCTAAATCAATTTTGACTAGAACTGACCAGTAAGGCCCACCTGTTAGCCCCTGTGACTATTTGAATTAAATTAAATGTTATGTTTGCTGAGAAAAATACAACAAAGGATTTAAAATGGATTAAATTTTAGAAAATTCATATAAAATCCATTTTTAATCAGAAAAATGCAAATAATATATCAAAATGTTCGGAAAAATGAGACCTATTCAAAAATGTCATGTTCATCCATGTTTGCATGCTAGGAAAAACTCAAATTGCTAAAAACTCAAATTAGGGTTTCCGATTAGCCGGAGGATTTTCGAATCGCGATATTTTATGCGTCTGAACTCCGATTAAATCGATTCAACTTGCATTAGTCTTCTTTTTGCATCCCCTATGTCGTGGCATACATTGCATCTCATGTCGATGTTCAGCATTTTGATATTTATGATTATGCCCTTTTCGTTTCCGGTGTTTTCGTTCTTCTTCGTTAGGACCGGAAACTCCCGAAGAGGACCACCCCGAGCACGAGCAGGGTTCCGTTGCCGAGCAACCAGGCAAGCAGCCCCTTTGGTCACATTGCAAAACTCCTACTATTTGCAAAGTATTAGTTGTTTTCAAATTCATTATCACATGCGTTCAAATTCTATTTTTCCGCTAAGCAAAACCATAGTCCGATGAATAAAACTCACCTTGTCGCTCAAACAACTCCACCACCGTCCCAACCTATCTAGTGTAGTGTAGTATCCACTGCTCTAATGCTTCTATGCTAATAATGCTTAGACATGCTTAGACATGTAGAAATCGTAATTCCTGGGATAGCAGATGAATCAACACCATGGATGGGTTACGTGGTAGGTGGGTGTTCACCGGGATTAACTAATAACCTGCTTAATCATATCTGGGTTAGACGAGAGGCCATGGCTGGGAGCATGGTGGGTTGTCTCGTTTTCCCGCAAGCATCGGTTTCCGACGTACATTGACCCAAGATTTGCGTACTTCTACACGGGTGGATTATGGGGCCACCCACGACTCACTAATTTGCTTAGACTTAGTGTATGAGCTGCATTAGTTCGCCGTTTCGATTTGCCGTGTGCGTGAAAAAGGAATGTGGTGTGGTATCTCATATAAGGGTGGGGTGGACACACGGTCTGAGAGGCCAGGGATTACCTCGACTCACAACGTATGGGACCGTGTCGTAGTCACGGCCGGACTGATGCACATGGACTAGCCCGTACGGGTGGCTCATACCTAGGTCAACAGCATTGTAACGGTCGTGTTCGATCACCCTCTGCTAGCACACCTCGTGAAGTGTGTACTTGGTAGCATTAAGAGTCGATCGATACGTGTAGGTAAAGATGTACACCCCTGCAGGGTTTGAACTGTTTGAACAGCCGTGTCCGCGGTTATGGACAACTTGGTGATTACCTGCGTCGAATTAGACAACTACAACAAACTCTAAAACTTGCCAACCTTAAGGTGTGGTGTTAGCGATTGCTTCCTCCCAGGGTGGTCGAGGAAGAATCGGGGGATTTCAGGTGTGGTGATCTGCAGTAAGGAATGCTCGCGAAGTGTTCGACTCGTCTTCTTTTGAAAGTGCTCTGGTAGTCGGTTTTCATCTACTTACTTGTATTGACAAAGGTAAACCTTGCTTTCCGCAAAATAGTCCACAATTACCCCTTTTATTGATACTTGGCACGTCTATTACTAATTTCCGCACTGTAAGTCTTGCTGAGTACAATTTTGTACTCACCCTGCTATTGTTGATATTTTTGTTGTAGTGGAAACTACCCCTCCTGAGGGTGGTTTCTATGTAGAGATCGACACCGACGACGCCTAGTCACTGGGAATCCCAGGCAGTGATCCTGCCCTGGGGTTGGCAGCTTGGTTTGTTTCGCTGCCACTTTTGGCCTCACCGTTTTGGCTTCGTAGCCGCTAATATTCTTCCGCTGTGTATTTGGATCTTCGGATCCTTGTGTGAATATATGTTTGTTAAGTTTCAAACTTATAATATTGCAGTTTCGGTCGTAGAGTTACTGCTATGAAATCTGGTTGTTTTCGCCTGCTCATGTGCCATGCGTATATGTTGATGAAGCACATGTTGTGGGTAGGATTTCAGAGTTCCTATCATAGAGTTATTAGGTTTGATCACCCCTGTGAAGCGACTCTGATACTGAGAGATTGGGAACTATATCACCCTACTCCAGCCGAGCATTAATTTGCTGGGACAGGTTCGGGGTTGATGTTCTGGCTCAGTAAGAACAGAGTGAGGAGACCATATCATCCTACTTGATCCGTGCATTGGTTTGCCGGAGAAAGTTCGGGGTTGACGTCTCAGGCTATTCGGAACCATATCACTCCTTTCCTCTTGGGATTGATCCCCAGGAGTTGAGGTCGGGGTTGACGTTTCGACTTAGCAGGTGGTTTACTTAAGACTCTCTGTTACGAATTCTGGGGTCCGACAGCTTTTGGTATCAGAGCAGGACTGACGTAGGATGACCTTTGTCTTGGCCGTTGTTGGGTCTAGAAGTTGCAAAAACTATTTGAACTTAAAAAGGATTTGTGAAAAGTCTAAGTAGTGACTCTGTTTTCTCCTTATCCTTTTCGATCCTAGTTCTTTTCCTTACCTTTTCGGTTGGTTGAAAAACGAATTTGCTACTTTCTTGCCCCGTTCAAAAGTTAGACTTCACGTGTGCAGGGAATCCCTACCTTCCCTCTTACCTTGTCCCGGTTATTACCGAATCTATCGTTATACCTTTGATATGTTCAGATTCTGTTTTGTCCTGTAAATCGTGAAATTCTTTTGAGTTTATCCCTTTCAAGTTTCCTTATGATCTGATCATGATTTTGTGGCAACATCTATTTCTTTTGATTCAGATGGCCGAACATCCGGAAGGTAGCCAGCATGCCGCTAGTAATCAAGGTCGTGGCTCTGGTCACGGTAATGTTCCTCCCCCACCGCCATCTATGGCAGAGGTGTTGATGCAAATCGAGTGGAATCGAATGGACCAGACTCGCCTTCTGGAGCGTCTAGTCCAGAATACTGCTCCCCAACCCGAAGCTCGAGTTGGAATTTCAGATTTTCTTCGAACGTAGCCTCCGGTGTTCAGTCGTTCGGAAGATCCTATTGAAGCTGATGATTGGCTTCGCAGCATCGAGCGCAAATTGGAGACAGCGCGTATCCCCGCGGCTGATCGCGTGGATCTTGCGGCGTATCTGCTTGAAGGTGCCGCCGCATCATGGTGGGAGAACTTCCTCGCCATTCAGGAGAAAGGCCACGTGGTTACGTGGCAGGAGTTCTGCGAGGCCTTCCGTGGAACTCACATCCCCGAAGGTGTCATGGACATCAAGAAGGAGGAATTCCACAATCTAACTCAAGGACGGAAGAGCGTCACTGAGTACCTCCACTCCTTCAACCACTTGGTGCGTTATGCTCCTCGTGACGTTATCACCGATGCGGACAGACAAGAGAAGTTCCACAAAGGTTTGAATCCGGAGCTTCGTTATGAGCTGCTTCCTTTTGACTTCACCAACTTTCAGGCCTTAATGAATAAGGCTGTCAAGATGGAGCACGGCAAGCTAGTTCTTGAAGAATCTAGAAAGCGTGCTCGAGATGCAGTGAAGCCCTCTTCTTCCAATCCGCAAAAGAGGCGTATTTGGGTTCCCGCTAGTGCATTCAATCGCGCTACTCCCGCCCCAAGACCCTCCGGTTTTGTGCCTCGTCCTCCAGCTCCTAGTTTCCAGCCGAGGCCAATGGGAGGACAATCTGCTGAGTCTGCTCCAAAAGTTCCATTTGGGGCTTGCTTTAAATGTGGCCAACCTGGCCATTTCTCTCGTGACTGTCCTCAGTGACAGAACCCTGCGCCTATCCTGCTCCAGCGCAAGGTCAACCTCGAGGCAATGTTCCCGCCAAGAAGGCGAACCCGCAACCTCAGTCCGTGAACCGTGGTCGCGTGACTCACGTGGTCGCAGAGGAAGCTCAGGAGGCAACTGATGTCGTGATTGGTACGCTCCTTGTTAATTCAGTTCCAGCATTGGTTCTTTTCGATTCAGGGGCTTCTCATTCTTTTATATCCAAGAGGTTTGCGGATCAGCATGATATCCCCTATGAGGCTATGCTCAACTCCCTGGCTATAATCTCGTCGGGATCGGTAATGAGAGCCTCCCAAGAATGCCGTGATGTTTGCATCAAGGTGGGCAATTTTGATTTCCTCGCCACCTTAATTGCTCTAGTCTCCACTCACATCGATGTCATTCTCGGAATGAATTGGTTAATTGCACATCAAGCCCTCATTGATTGTGCGACGAAGACTGTGAGTCTTTCTCATCCCTCCGGTGAAACCGTTCAGTTTGCTCCAAAGTTCATCGAATCCCATCTTTGTGCTCTCGAAGGCAAGTCTCTTCCCGATCTTTCAGATGTTCCGGCAGTCTGTGACTTCGCGGATGTCTTCCCCGATGAGCTTCCAGGTTTACCACCGGATCGCGACATCGAATTCGTTATCGAGTTGGTTCCCGGAACCGCTCCTATCTATCGTCGCCCTTATCGGATGACTCAAGATGAGTTAGATGAAATGAAGAAACAACTCCAGGAGTTAGAAGCAAAAGGTTTCATTCGACCGAGCTCCTCTCCTTTGGGATGCTCTGCTCTATTCGTGGAACAGAAAGATAAAAGCCTGCGGATGTGTGTTGACTATTGACCTCTTAATGAGGTGACGATCAAAAACAAATATCCGCTTCCACGAATCGATGATCTGTTCGATCAATTAACCAGAGCCACCGTCTTTTTCAAGATTGATTTGAGGTTGGGCTACCATCAAATCAAGATTCGACCCGAAGATATTCCAAAAACGGCGTTTACGACTCGTTATGGGTTGTATGAATATACCGTGATGTCTTTTGGGTTAACCAATGCCCCTGCTACCTTTATGAGGCTGATGAATTCCATCTTCATGGAATACCTGGATTTCTTTGTTATCATCTTCATCGATGACATCTTGATCTTTTCCAAGACAAAAGAAGATCATGCCGAGCACTTGAAGCTTGTCTTGGGAAAACTTCGTGAACATCAGCTCTATGCTAAATTCTCCAAGTGTGAGTTTTGGCTTGAAGAAGTTGCTTTTCTAGGCCACGTGCTTTCGGCGAAGGGTGTCGCCGTGGATCCTAGCAAAGTAAAGGCTGTTCTCAATTGGGAACAACCTAAGTCGGTCACGCAAGTGCGGAGTTTTCTTGGTCTGGCCGGCTATTATCGCCGTTTTATCGAGAACTTCTCCAAACATGCTAAACCGTTGACTGAACTCCTCAAGAAAGAAAACAAGTTCGAGTGGACCGAAAGGTGCGAAGAAAGCTTTCAAGAGCTAAAGCGCCATCTGACCTCCGCTCCTGTGCTTGTCCTTCCGGACATTCACAAAAATTTTGACGTCTATTGTGATGCTTCTCGCCTAGGTCTTGGATGTGTGTTGATGCAAGAAGGGCATGTGGTAGCTTATGCTTCTCGTCAGCTAAGGCCGCATGAAGCTAACTATCCAACTCACGACCTAGAGCTTGCTGCGGTGGTTCATGCTCTGAAGATTTGGCGGCATTATCTTATTGGTAATCGCTGCGAGCTGTATTCCGACCACCAAAGCTTGAAGTATCTATTCACCCAGCCCGACCTGAATCTCAGGCAACGGAGATGGCTGGAATTGATCAAAGATTATGACGTAGGTCTCCACTACCAACCCGGTAAGGCTAATGTCGTGGCGGATGCACTTAGCCGGAAGACTTATTGTAATAATCTTATGATCCAAGAATCTCAACCACCCCTCTACGAGGAATTTGCACGGCTTAATCTTGAAGTCGTTCAAAGCGGTTTCCTTAATACCCTTGAAATCCAATCTTCTCTTGAAGATCAAATCAAATCTACTCAAAAGCAAGACAAGGGTATTTGCAAGATTAAGGAGAACATTGTTAGCGGAGTTGCTAAATGTTTCTCAATCGATGATCAAGACGTTGTTTGGTTTGGCAAGTGCCTAGTTGTGTCGAAGAACAATGATCTTCGAGAATCCATTCTTCGTGAAGCTCACGACTCTCCGTTGTCTATTCATCCGGGTAGTACGAAGATGTACCGGTATCTGAAACAGAGATTCTGGTGGACCCGAATGAAAAGAGAGATCGCTCGCTTCATCTCCGAGTGTGATGTGTGTCGTCGTGTTAAGGCGGAACACCAAAAACCCGCCGGCACACTCCAACCTTTGCCTATCCCTGAGTGGAAGTGGGACGAAATTGGCATGGATTTCATCACCGGTCTTCCAAGAACTCAAAAGAAAAATGATGCCATCTGGGTAGTCATTGATCATCTATCCAAAGTCGCACATTTTCTTCCTGTCCGATAAACTATTACTGCTAGTCAACTAGCTGATCTTTATATATCTCGGATAGTATCTCTCCACGGAATCCCTAAGCGGATAATCTCCGACCGTGGTGCCTTGTTTACCTCCAGGTTTTGGGGAAAGTCCCCAAGCTGCTATGGGAACTCATCTCTCGTTCAGTACAGCTTATCACCCCCAAACCGGTGGACAAACCGAAAGGGTTAACCAAATCCTTGAGAATATGCTTAGAGCTTGTGTTATATCTTTCGGCACAAAGTGGGAGAAGTGCCTTTCGTTCGCTGAATTCTCTTATAACAACAGCTTCCAATCTAGCCTAGGCATGGCCCCTTTCGAAGTCCTTTATGGACGTAAATGTCGAACTCCACTCAATTGGTCCAAAACCGGAGAAAGACAAATTTTTGGACCCGACTTGATTAAAGAAGCGGAGGATCAAGTTCGAATCATTCGAGAGCGATTGAAAACTGCTCAATCCCGTCAGAAGAGCTACTCCGACCTCCATCGTCGTGAGATTCACTTTGAGCCAAACGATAAAGTCTACCTTCGGGTCACCCCCTTCAAGGGTGTTCGCCAATTTGGCATCAAAGGAAAGTTGGCACCTCGTTACATTGGTCCCTTTCGCATTCTTTCCAAACGAGGTGAAGTCGCATATCAGTTGGAACTACCTCCGTCGTTGTCCAATATCCATAATGTCTTCCATGTTTCTCAACTTCGGAGATGCTTCAAGGATCCAATTCCAAAGTCGGCAGTTGATACACTGGATCTTCAAGAAGATCTGTCTACCGAGAGTACCCTCTCCGTATTCTCGATGAGATGGAATGGACTACACGAAGACGCAATGTCAAGTTCTTCAAAGTTCAATGGTCCAATCATTCTGAAGAAGAAGCCACTTGGGAACGCGAGGATCATCTTCGATCGGCGTACCCCTCCCTCTTTTCCAGCTGATTCGAATCTCGGGGTCGAGATTCTCGTAAGGGGGGTAGGTCTGTAATGTCCCCCGTTTAGTCGTATTGTAATGTGCATCATGTGCATTTCAGGGCATCAAAATGTAAACCTAAAACGGAGCAAGTTTTTGAAATTTTTGAATTATTTGACAACTTCCAAATTTCCGTTAAAAGGTTTGAGGTGAGCTTCCAAGTTTCAATCCAATCTAATGTTAAACTGAATATGTGAGGAGCATTTGCAATAGTCCAATGGAATAATTTGGAATATGTGAAAAGTAATTGCAGTAGGTCAGTGGAATACATTTTGAATCAAGAAATCAGAACCGAATTGGGAGAAATTTGTGGCACAAATTCAAAAGGAAATTAAAAAGAAAACCTAAAAACCTAACCCTAATTTCCCTTTCCCCCCTACCGCATGGGCCCTGCCCCGGCCCATTGGCCGAGCCCGCTACTGCCTCCCGGTTGCTTCCTCCCTAAGCCGATCCCCCCTCTCGGCCTTATCCTGCCGCCCCTCTCTCTCTCCCATCCTTATCCTCTTCTACCCGGTGCCCCCATCTCCCCCTCCCTAGCATCTCCTCACCGCCGGTGCCTCCCCAGCCCTCGCCGCCGGCCCCCTTTCCCCTTCCTGCCGCTCCCGAGCCGAGCCCTCCCCACCGAAGCACCGCCACCTCGCCGGAGCTCCACCTCGAAGCCTCCTCGCCGGGACCCCTCGCTGCTCCGTCCCGGTACTACGCCGCCACCGCACTCTCGAGCCGCTCCCGAGCCCGGTCGCCGCTCTCTCCTCCGCCGCTGCACCAAGCTCCTCGCCGCCCCGGGCCTTCTCCATCGCCGCCTACTCGAGCGCCGCCTTCAATCCGCCTCCACCCAAGCCTCCCCGTCACTCGCCGCTCCCGGTCGCCGGCCCCAACCACCGGCCTCTCGAGCCGCTCGGCCTCTGCCCCGAAGTCTCGCCGGAGCCACCGCCGTTCCCTCGCCGCTTCTCGCTGCCGTGGGGTAAGCCGCGCCGCCGTCGCCTCTTCTTCCCGGCCCCGTCGCCGGTAGCACCGCACCGAGCACGCCGAGCTTAACAGCTCCCCGAACGAATCGGTTAGGCAATAATAGCCTAATTAACCGATCGGTTAGGGCATTAATGCCCACCGGTCAACAGTTAAAACATGATTAACAGCATATTTATTAGTAACCTTAATTAATGAGTAATCACTGGTTAGTATTTAATATCTGTACTTAACGCTAATGATTATCAATTAACACTAACCGACCTCCTAATGACAGTTATTAATGCTCAACGGTACAATAAATGAACGTAATACACCTATCCCAGTGACATGTGGGTCCCATGTGTTAGGGAATAAAGAAAAGATTAGAAAGAGAAAAATAATAATATGACCAGTGGGCCCACTGTCATTGACCTAAATCAATTTTGACTAGAACTGACCAGTAGGGCCCACCTGTCAGCCCCTGTGACTATTCGAATTAAATTAAATGTTATGTTTGCTGAGAAAAATACAACAAAGGATTTAAAATGGATTAAATTTTAGAAAATTCATATAAAATCCATTTTTAATCAGAAAAATGCAAATAATATATCAAAACGTTCGAAAAAATGAGACCTATTCAAAAATGTCATGTTCATCCATGTTTGTATGCTAGGAAAAACACAAATTGCTAAAAACTCAAATTAGGGTTTCCGATTAGCTGGAGGATTTTCGGATCGCGATATTTTATGCGTCTGAACTCCGATTAAATCGATTCAACTTGCATTAGTCTTCTTTTTGCATCCCCTATGTCATGGCATACATTGCATCTCATGCCGATGTTCAGCATTTTGATATTTATGATTATGCCCTTTTCGTTTCCGGTGTTTTCGTTCTTCTTCGTTAGGACCGGAAACTCCCGAAGAGGACCACCCCGAGCACGAGCAGGGTTCCGTTGCCGAGCAACCAGGCAAGCAGCCCCTTTGGTCACATTGCAAAACTCCTACTATTTGCAAAGTATTAGTTGTTTTCAAATTCATTATCACATGCGTTCAAATTCTATTTTTCCGCTAAGCAAAACCATAGTCCGATGAATAAAACTCACCTTGTCGCTCAAACAACTCCACCACCGTCCCAACCTATCTAGTGTAGTGTAGTATCCACTGCTCTAATGCTTCTATGCTAATAATGCTTAGACATGCTTAGACATGTAGAAATCGTAATTCCTGGGATAGCAGATGAATCAACACCATGGATGGGTTACGTGGTAGGTGGGTGTTCACCGGGATTAACTAATAACCTGCTTAATCATATCTGGGTTAGACGAGAGGCCATGGCTGGGAGCATGGTGGGTTGTCTCGTTTTCCCGCAAGCACCGGTTTCCGACGTACATTGACCCAAGATTTGCGTACTTCTACACGGGTGGATTATGGGGCCACCCACGACTCACTAATTTGCTTAGACTTAGTGTATGAGCTGCATTAGTTCGCCGTTTCCATTTGTCGTGTGCGTGAAAAAGGAATGTGGTGTGGTATCTCATATAAGGGTGGGGTGGACACACGGTCTGAGAGGCCAGGGATTACCTCGATTCACAACGTATGGGACCGTGTCGTAGTCACGGCCGGACTGATGCACATGGACTAGCCCGTATGGGTGGCTCATACCTAGGTCAACAGCATTGTAACGGTCGTGTTCGATCACCCTCTGCTAGCACACCTCGTGAAGTGTGTACTTGGTAGCATTAAGAGTCGATCGATACGTGTAGGTAAAGATGTACACCCCTGCAGGGTTTGAACTGTTTGAACAGCCGTGTCCGCGGTTATGGACAACTTGGTGATTACCTGCGTCGAATTAGACAACTACACCAAACTCTAAAACTTGCCAACCTTAAGGTGTGGTGTTACCGATTGCTTCCTCCCAGGGTGGTCAAGGAAGAATCGGGGGATTTCAGGTGTGGTGATCTGCAGTAAGGAATGCTCGTGAAGTGTTCGACTCGTCTTCTTTTGAAAGTGCTCTGGTAGTCGGTTTTCATCTACTTACTTGTGTTGACAAACCTTGCTTTCCACAAAATAGTCCACAATTACCCCTTTTATTGATACTTGGCACGTCTATTACTAATTTCCGCACTGTAAGTCTTGCTGAGTACAATTTTGTACTCACCCTGCTATTGTTGATATTTTTGTTGCAGTGGAAACTACCCCTCCTGAGGGTGGTTTCTATGTAGAGATCGACACCGACGATGCCTAGTCGCTGGGAATCCCAGGCAGTGATCCTGCCCTGGGGTTGGCAGCTTGGTTTGTTTCGCTGCCACTTTTGGCCTCACCGTTTTGGCTTCGTAGCCGCTAATATTCTTCCGCTGTGTATTTGGATCTTCGGATCCTTGTGTGAATATATGTTTGTTAAGTTTCAAACTTATAATATTGCAGTTTCGGTCGTAGAGTTACTGCTATGAATTCTGGTTGTTTTTGCCTGCTCATGTGCCATGTGTGTATGTTGATGAAGCACATGTTGTGGGTAGGATTTCAGAGTTCCTATCATAGAGTTATTAGGTTTGATCACCCCTGTGAAGCGACTCTGATACTGAGAGATTGGGAACTATATCACCCTACTCCAGCCGAGCATTAATTTGCCGGGACGGGTTCGGGGTTGATGTTCCGGCTCAGTAAGAACAGAGTGAGGAGACCATATCACCCTACTTGATCCATGCATTGGTTTGCCGAAGAAAGTTCGGGGTTGACGTCTCGGGCTATTCGGAACCATATCACTCCACTCCTCTTGGGATTGATCCCCAGGAGTTGAGGTCGGGGTTGACGTTTCGACTTCGCGGGTGGTTTTACTTAAGACTCTCTGTTACGAATTCTGGGGTCCGAGAAGCGGCACTCAAGACCAAGGATTTGAGCTTGTCCCAGTGGTATGTGAGTACCCGGATGTCTTCCCTGAAGAATTACCGGTATGCCTCCTGACCGTGCGGTGGAGTTCGTCATCGATCTCCCACCCGGTACTGCTCCTATTTCAAAGCGACCGTATCGGATACCCCTGAATGAGTTGTTGGAGATGAAGAAGCAACTCAAGGAGCTTGAGGACAAGGGCTTCATTAGACCTAGTTCCTCGCCCTCGGGTTTGCCCTGCAATGTTTGTGAAGAAGAAGGATTCAAACCTGCGGATGGTAGTTGATTACCGCCTGTTAAATGAGTTCACAGTGAAGAATAAGTACCCGCTTCCCCGGATTGATGATCTATTTGATCAATTAGCTGGAGCATGTGTTTTCTCCAAGATCGATCTCAGGTTGGGCTACCACCAAATAAAAATCAGATCCGAAGACATTCCAAAAACAGCCTTTACCACTCGATTGGGTCATACGAATACACTGTCATGTCATTCGGTTTGACCAATGCCCCTTCTACCTTTATGCAACTCATGAATTTGGTATTCATGGAGTATCTTGACCGATTTGTGGTCATCTTTATCGATGACATCCTCATCTATTCCAAGTCTGAACCGGAGCATGAAGACCACTTGAGAATGGTGCTCGGCAAGCTCCGTGAGCATCGTCTTTATGCTAAATTTTCAAAGTGCAAATTTTGGAAGCATCAAGTGGAGTTCTTGGGCCATGTGTTTTCAGCTGAAGGTGTTGCGGTAGACCTGAGCAAAGTGCAAGACGTCCAAGAATGGAAGCAACCTAAGTCAGTTACCCAGATTCGCAGCTTTCTAGGTTTGGCAGGTTATTACCGTCGGTTCATCGAAGGTTTCTCTTCCATAGCGAAGCCAATGACGGAATTGTTGAAGAAGGACAAGAAGTTTGCGTGGTCCGACAAGTGTGAAAGGAGTTTTCAAGAACTCAAAAAGAAGCTAACATCAGCCCCAGTGCTTATCCTCCCGGATATCCACAAAAGCTTCGAAGTCTATTGTGGTGCTTCTCGGAATGGGTTGGGTTGTGTTCTCATGCAAGAGGGTCGTGTGGTAGCTTATGCTTCATGTCAATTCCATCCTCATGAGGCCAATTATCCCACTCATGACCTGGAGTTAGCAGCCGTGGTTCACGCTCTCAAGATTTGGCGCCATTACCTCATCGGCAACCGTTGCGAAATCTTTTCGGATCATAAGAGTTTGAAGTATTTATTACTCAACCAGATCTGAATCTTCGGCAACAGAGATGGCTTGAGCTCATCAAGGACTACGATTTGGGTTTGAACTACACCCCCGGCAAGGCCAACATCGTCGCCGACGCACTTAGCCGGGAGGCCTATTGCAACAATGCCGCCATCCTTAAGCAACAACCACCGCTCCATTTGGAATTTCAGCGGCTGAATCTTGAAGTGGTTGAGGAAGGTTTTCTTGCCACCCTAGAACTGAAACCATCCTTGGAAGACCAAATCAAAGCTGCACAAGCACAGAATGTCGATATGCAGAAGATAAGAGAGAAAGTGAAGAATGGTACCACTACTTGTTTCACCGAAGATGAGAACGGAGTTCTTTGGTTCGGGAAGCGACTTGTGGTGCCCAAGGACCAGCAACTAAAGGATTTAATCCTTCATGAAGCTCATAACTCCCCGCTATCCCTTCATCCTGGTAGCACGAAGATGTACCAAGATATTTGCCGCCGATTTTGGTGGACCCGAATGAAGCGAGAAATTGCCTGTTTTGTTGCCGAACGTGACATATGTCGTCACGTGAAGGCTGAGCATCAAAGACCAGCAGGTATGCTTCAACCACTCCCTATTCCCAAGTGAAAATGGGAAGAGATTGGTATGGATTTCGTGGTAGGATTACCGAAATCCTCAAAGGGCAACGATGCAATATGGGTGATTGTGGACCGCCTCTCCAAGGTAGCTCACTTCATCCCCGTGAAGACCACTCATAAGGTGAGTCAATTCGCGGAGTTGTATATTGCTCGAATTGTTTGTCTCCATGGTGTTCCCGCAAGGATTGTTTCGGATCGAGGCACCCAGTTTACCAATCGGTTTTGGAAATGCCTGCACGAAGCTATGGGAACATCTCTATCCTTTAGCACCTCATTCCATCCTCAAACCGGAGGCCAAGTTGAGAGGACAAACCAAATTCTAGAAGACATATTGAGATCTTGTGCCCTCACTTTCGGATCTAATTGGGAGAAGTGTTTGCCATATGCGGAGTTTGCCTACAATAATAGTTGCCAAGTCAGTCTTGGTATGGCACTGTTCAAAGTACTCTATGGGAGAAGATGTAGGACTCCACTAAATTGGTCCGAGACCGGTGAGAGGCAATTCTTTGGACCTGATGCAATCAAAGAAGCAGAAGCTCAAGTTCGTCTCATTCGGGAACGTCTTCGAGAAGCTCAGTCTAGACAAAAGAGTTATGCAGATCCTCATCGCCGAGAAGTTACATTTCAGATTGGAGATAGTGTGTATCTCAAGGTCACTCCGTTCAAAGGTGTCCGTCGCTTCAGAGTGAAAGGAAAACTAGCCCCTCGCTATATCGGTCCATACTGAATTCTAGCCAAACGAGGGACCGTGGCATATCAGTTGGAGTTGCCTCCCTCGCTGTCCCAGTTGCATGATGTCTTCCATGTATCCTAGCTGAAGGCTTGCCATCATGTCCCCGAAACGAAGGTCAACCCCGAAATGGAAGAACTGCATGAAGATCTCACTTATCAAGAACACCCGGTGTGCATTCTCGATGAGACCGAGCGTAAGACTCGGAACCGTACCGTCAAGTTCTTCAAGATTCAGTGGAGCAACCATACTGAAGATGAGGCTACATGGGAACGTGAAGATTGGCTCAAGACCGAGTTTCCATCCTTGTTTGCCAACCGTTAGAGATCTTGGGTCGAGATCTTTTTAAGGGGGGTAGGTCTGTAATACCCATTTCACCCTTACGATTAGGTTTTGCATTCATTCATGCATACATGCCATCATCCCCGCATCCACACTTTGCATAAACTTAAATTTTCAACAATTATATTTTATAGAATACGTACATATCTCATCCTCGGTGGTTATTTTAGCAAACACCAATCAACTTATTTGGGTTATCAAATATCAACATTAGTAATAGTAGGTGGAGGAGATCAGTGACCTCCTCAGAAGATCACCATTGCAATTTCTCCCTCCCAAAGTCTTATCCAAAGATCTCATGCCTTGCCAATTCAATTGAGGGATTAGGAATTAATTTGCAAAAAGGACTGAAATGTAATTCAAGGGTTAGACAATATTTATGTGGATAAAAAGTTACAAAAATTTATATTAGGACATGAATATGGGAACCCTAGTTACCTGTAAATTTTCAAATTTTTTGGAAGAATTTAGAGCCTAGCTACAGTTCAAACTCCCTTTTGGGTCAAATTTGAATTTGAATTCAAAATCAGGTAAAAATGTATCCAAATGACCTCAAAAGTTTATAGTAGGCTCTACAAGACATTTTATGAATTGTGTAAAAATTTCAAAATAATTGGAGCTCGTTTGAATGCTCAAATCATTTAAATAGTGGCTCCGTTGCTCGAAAAAGGAAGAAATAAAAGAAAAAGAAAAATGACCTCGGGCCGAGGCCCTTTGGACCGCTACCGGCCGGCCCGCTAACCCCAAAACCCATTTTCCCCTCCATATTTCTGTTCTCTCCTTCAGAAAACGCCCCCGGGTTTCTGCGCTTTCTTTCCTTGCCCGTTTTCCCGCTTTCTCCCGCTGGCCAGGGCCCACCTGTCAGGACCCCGCCTCCTCTCTCTCCCGCTGGCCAGGGCCCACCTGTCAGGACCCCGGCACCACGTCGCCACCGCCGGGTGGTGGACATGGGCGGCATAGCCGCGGCCGTCCCGACCGTGCTGCCCGATTTAAGGGGGGCCATTCGGACCGCGCCCCCTTCCTCCTCCTCCCCGGCGAACCCTAGATCCCCTCCCCGTTTCCTCTTTGCCGTTAGATCTAACCTCGTCACCATCTTCTTCGCCTCCGGCTGGGTCTCCGGCGAGCTCCATCCGTCGATCTGGTGGCTCTCGCGTCCCATCTCTCTGCTTCCGAGCCCCCCAACCCCTCCCTTACCTCCTTGCTTCTTCCCCTTTTGCAGATCCGTGCCCGAGGCACTCCACCGGCGAAGCTCCGGTCGCCGCCGCTGTTCTCCACGCCGCGAGCTCCATCCTGACACCCTCCGCCTCCCCGCGCCGTCAAATTTTCCAATAATCTTCAAACTAGCATAACTTTTGAACCGTAGCTCCGATTTCAACAAATTTTATATATTCAGAAACCTCATGAAATTTCCTACAATCTGGTGTAAACAAAATTTCAATATTTGCATTTGAACTTCCTACCATTTCGAACATGAAATAGTTCAGCCCTTTTTAGGCGTTATTTTTTCAAAATTCATAACTAGAGTGTTATAGCTCCAAATTGAATGATTCTAATTGCGTTAGGCTCATATCTCTGAGTACTTTCATAATACTAAAATTTCAGAACATGACCCTACGCTGAGAGAAGTAATTTTCAACCCTAACTTGCCTTTGGATATAATTTGACATGCATGCATGATAGAACAACAATTTAAATTCCTACAAATTCAATTTGAGAAATGCTTGCTGCCATAGCTTCTTAACACCTATAGGTCACTTTAGAATTTTACACTTAGCATCATCCATCATGCATTCATGTCGGACCTCATTGCTTTCTTTTGTAGTTTGTTTCCGGTACTTCGTGTTATTTGCAATAGAGCTCGAAGAAGGAGACCACCAGGCTCACGATTCAACGCAAGACCAGGAGCTTTGCGACCAAGGCAAGCAGAGCTTGTTGCATTACTTTCATTCTATTACATGCCTGACTACTAGTAATGTGTGTGAATGTCTGACTAGTGTTTAAGTATGGAATTATGTAGGGGTGCTTTAATACATTATGATCTGTCATGGTTGAGTATTTAACTTGAGGCCCTGTCAACTTGAAACCATCAAAAGTGAGATGTGAGAGCCGAAGGGGGTACGTGCACGATGGATACGATTGGTATATTTGATGCCATGAATGCGACCCAGGTGTAAGGAGAGTTTGTCGCTATATCGATCTGAGGTTACTCCATCGTAGCACTCCTCTTGTCACGCGTGGACGTCAGCGGAAGTCACCGCTATGGATATATCTGATGGCAAGTCTCGGTCACTTGGAGCCTTGCACCCTCCGAGTGAGGAGCACTCGTTATATCCATGGTAGTTGTACAGCCGGTGACGGACCGAGAGATTGATTGGAATGAATATGTGATAGATTGAGAACCCTAATGGTCGTTGCCGGAATCACCGCTATGGTTATCTGATGGCAAGTCTCAGTCACTTGGTGCCTCGCAACCTCCGAGTGAGGAGCACTCGATATTCCTATGGTAGGTGGATTTGCCGGGACGGTCCAAGGGGGTTGATTGAATTAAATGGGCGTGGACTGCCCCCAAAATAGATGTGACCCAGCAGGGCGAATGTTTTCATGACTATACTTTGATATATGTGAGATCTGAACTGTAAATTGAAGTTTATGTTTTCTTTCCATATTGTACCTATATCATGTTATTTACTCGTACTTGTTACTTCGGAACGCATCATGTTTATTCACTGTTGTAGTTGAGCATGCGTAGGACATCTAATCAAGCACGAATAAGTCTTGCGAGTACCTTTGTACTCACCTAGGATATTCCTAGATCATTGCAGGTGAGCCTGTGGTCGAGGATTACTTCGATGATGCCTAGCTACTTGGTTTTCTTGGTTGGCTATCGACTCATGGGATTTTGGTGACTTTTGGGCAGCGGTTGATGCACCACTGCGGATTTTGGGTCTTTTATTCCGCTGTTGCATGAATATTTCAGACTTGACTATGCTTCCGGTTATCACCGAATGATGTAAACTTAATAGTTCACAACGTGGACAGCTAGTAGTATTATCGTATCGTAGTGGTTCGTGTGATGATATACTTGCTATCCAACATATGCCCCCACCTCTCGTCTGTCATGCGTGTATGTTGAAATGGGGAGTGTGGTTGGGTGCATATGGAGGTACTTGTTATTTTACTTCGGTTCATGTGGAATGCAAAGTGAAAGTACGGTCCATTGCCAAAGTGAGTCATATGCGTGAGGCATATGTGTTTAGAATCGTGATCCCCCAATCAGGCCGTGGTGAGTCATACGCATTGTGTCGTTTGCATGTCGCACAGGGCGGGGGTGGGCCATAGACCGTCGCAGGTAGTGGCTATGGTCACCGTCTTCACTTGTTGTGAATCCCTTGAATCGGATTAGAATACCGGGTCCCTCACAGCCGGTGACCACTTGTATTTCAAAAACCCCGTTTTCGAAAACTCCGATTCCAAAAACCCTTGCCTCCTACAGCAACGGCGTGAATCCATCCAACGGTCTCGAGTGCCTATACTCGATGACCTCGGATGACTGCCAACATTTTTGAAAGATCCCTTCGACTCATGGCGTTCTTCCTCGACTCAAAGACTCAAAGACTTTGAAGATCCGAAGGTCCAAGAAGTAGGGTTTAGATTGTGTATAGGTAGAAATGACAAGATGTAATTTTTATTTCTTCTTCTTTAATTCATATTGTAATCATATTGTATCATGACATTGTAATTATTTATCTATTCAATAAAGTTTCAATGTTGTATATATATTCAGTGCGTATGAGTAATAAATGAAATGAACCACATGCATGCCATGGATAGTGCAAATGCACAACAAATTCCCCCTCTCTCACTCTAACTCCCGACGTAGCTCGATAGCATCGGGTCAACTCAGCAACGTGAGTTGACCTAGCTTTTACCTCATGCCTCTCACGACTGACCCTAAAAACTAGGGTTCTCACAAATAGGTAAAGGGTCTACAATTATGTTGTCGAGGCGTTGATGGCTCAACAGAACAAAGAATTCATTCTACTTCCATATAACCAGGAGTAAGTGTGTTTTTATACATTAATTGTACCTCCGTTGTCATCATTCCTCACGGGTTGTGATTTCTTTATTTGCAGAGAACACTAGATCTGAATTATCATCATACCTAAATGGAGCAAAACCGTCCAACTTAATTCCCTCCGTCACTCACCTCGTGACTACTCGGGGATTCACAGATTCTTGGGTAGTGCTTTCACCGAGTATGTCAAGTGTGGAGGAAGATGCTCATCAAAGGAAAACCCATCAGTCTTGCAACATGGGACCGACGTCTTTAAGGTGACAGTTGGTACAACAATCCTCCTAAGTGCTAAGTAATGCTAATTGATGCCCAAATTGATGCCGTAATTCATCAACAAATTGTCAGTGTAATCAACAGCCACCTGGAATGAACCTTTGTGCTTTCTACGTTTGTAAGCAAATGATCAGGGTCGTCCCAAGTTCGAGGACAAAAGACACTGCTAGCCTCCTTACAGTTAGTACTATATGAGACTCTCAAGATTTTAAATTTTACCTATAATCACCCAAGTCTAAATTTAATTACTCTGTACAGATTTTGAATTCAATGGACGAAAAACCATTGGGCCATGCAGACATTGTCGAAGTTAGATGACAGTTTGCCTACTTCACCTTGCATGTCATATCGGAAAAGGGACAATTCAGATCGCTTTCATTGTGAGGTCTTTATTTTCTTTGTGTTGGTGGTGAACCTTGTTAGATATGGCTGATGAATTCTATGAAATTATATTGTTGCTGATAAATTCCTACTGTTGTTGCTGTTGCATTGCACATGGCCAAACTTTGGCGTGTGCAATGTGCCCACCATCGCACACAGTTCCGATGACAGATCCGTGTGTGATGTGCTCACCAACGCACACGTTCCCGAGCTTCTGACCGTGTGCGATGTGGCTACTCATGGCACACGGTCCGGAGGTAAGTGGTTCTGTTTCAATGACTGTGTGTGATGTGGCTCCTCATTGCACATAGTCCGGAGGTAAGGACCATGAGCAATGTGACTGCACATTGCAAATGGTTCTGTTTCGATGACCGTGTGCAATGTGGACGCTCATCGCACACGGTTCGTAGAATGTGAATGTGTGCGATGTGGATCTGATTGCACACGGGCCGGAAAGCTCAGCCGTGTGCGATATGACTATCATCGCATACGCCTCTGGAGCTGTGTGCGATGTGCCCCTCACATCGGTGACAGTCGGTAGAACCGTTTGCGATGAGCTTTTCTAACCATGGGTGATGATCTATTCTATAATAGTGCTCTCTATCTTTCACTCTCCCTCATGTTATCCCTCCACCACAATCTATGTCGACAGACCATAGATCCAGGGACGAGGCATCAAGCGAACACGATGCCAGCGAGGCCATCCTAGTCACCTATAGGTTGCAACGGCCACACCTGATTAAGATATTATCCAGATAGTATCTGAATTACTTTTTGTGTGTATCATAGTATCTGAATTACTAACTGTTAAGGTATGTAACCCCTTCTCCCCCTCGTGTTTTATTTTTCACAGAAGATAAACAATTTATACCAAAATGGTAGAAACTTATGAAAGACTTCCTGAAATGGTATAATCCATTTAGATCTGAAAGACTCTGTGTGTTATGTTGTACTATTGTCATCTATCGATACATTTGTTGAACTGTATTAATTTGATTGCCGGTTAAATTTTCTTGTTAAAATGCTACATATTGATGCATTTTAGACATGTATGGTATTCATATCATATTCATGACCGACACTAACCGTGTTCGTATCTGTATCCGGCACTATCCGCACTGATACTGTATCTAAAAAAAATATGAAAACAAATATGGTTTAAGCGATATCTGACAGTATCTGCTCCGATTGCACCCTTACACCTGATGCTGCCATCACGTACCCAACCTCACATCGGCTGGACCTAACCCTGTCAATGCTACCACCACCGAATCCAGCTATCCACAATGGTAACACAACCATCCGTAGCAGCAAGGCAGTAATTTTCTTGACTTTGTAATTTTTGTGTATTATGTAAAGTTGGTCACAGACAAGCACTTACAAGAGACAAATAAATGTAGTTCGATCCGTAGTATTTATCTCTTCATTCATATGGTTAGAGCCCAAAATAATGAGACAATCAAGAAAAATAAGTAGAAGCAGGTTCACATTCGGTAAGCAATAGCTAACATAAAACTAAAAGGCTTTGTTTAGGATTATTGATCTGTACTATGGTGAACCTATTTAATAAGTTGTTGTGTAGAAGTTGACGTCATGTTCCACATATCATCTAATCTAACAACTCCTCAAATACCAAAATAAAAAATATAGTTATGACATTGAGAAGTATATATTATCTGTTTCTCTGTTAGCTAGCCTGGACACAATTTTAAACTCATTTTCTGTAAAAACATAAAATCAACAGCAAAACAAATAAAAATTGATCACAATATCAAACACACCCGAAGAATGCTAACAGCCTTATGTGTTAGTGAGTTAAAGATTGTTCCATGCCCACTACCTTAAACACCTCTGAACGCCTTTGGTAAGATTTTTAGAAACTCGATCCTGAAAAATCAAGTAGAAAATAATGGACAAGCTGAAGAGATTACATGACTTCACATTGTTTGTAGTTGTACTTGTGGCCATACAGAAACCTCAATTAAGAAAACCTAGTGGGATAAAACTTAATTAAGCAAGAAACTGGTACACCACGCATAATCACAAAGGTCAAAGCTAACAAGTCTTTAGAACCTTCTATATTTCTGTATTCCCGTTTTCCTACAACTCATAGGGATAAAAATTCTTCGGGGATGCATGCTTCGTCAAATGAGTTAGACGTAGTTATTCACCAGCGCACATAGACACCATCGTGATGGTTTATGTGGGCTTTAACCGCTTCTACTCATCCACATGAGACATGACTCTTGGATACGACGAATTTGAGCCATATGCACTTCTTTCTTTTACGAAACAACCATCGACTGTATTATTTAGGGCCCAAGGAACGGCCGGAAATAATCCAACCGCGAAAGACATAGACTACAATACATAAAAGAACATAACAGAGATCTAGAAGTAGGGTTTAGACAAGCCAATGACCCGAAGAAGAAAAACCATCCTATGCCATGCAGAATGGCAACAACAGGTCTGATCGAACAATCGAAACAACAAAATGCTCCACCAACATCCTAGCTGACCACCCATGTGCCCAAGACGCATCACGCAAAGCAAACCCTCCATTGTGAGTAGAGAAGCTAGCTCTGCAAAAGAGGTGCAAAAACTGGGCCACTACCACTCTAGAGAGATGGCCGCACAACAGCAACCGCTGAACCTTCTTGCACCACATTGAACACGCTGTCGCCGTGCTGAGCCAAGCCCACACCCCACCAAGTAGACTAGATCTGGCGTGACCCAATCGAAGGGGGGACCCCCAATAGGCTCCATAGAACATGAGAACGCTCCATCGACAACACATAGAGGACAACCAATCATTGCCCATGTCCCTAGACAACACAACGTCTGAACCCTCTGCACCTGCGCCTGCCGCCATGAATGCCCAAAAAGGTAGGAGTCACCTTCCCTCTGATTACCTCATGGCATAGCCCATGCACGGCGTGCGGCAACCAGAAACCATCCACAAGCCATCCAAACCAACCGCAATGCACAACACAACCACACATCGATGAGAAGAGAGCATATCTAGCAAGAAAGGAGGGCAGATCCAACGTGTTCCTCGAGGAATAGTAGAGTGGCATGTCACCATCGAAAGGATGAGGCAGAAGGCACATCACCAATGCCACCTTGACCAAACAAGAAACTGTGTAGATCACCTGTAATGTGCTCGGAGCCAACACCCCACCCCACGAGGGCCACGACATGCAGGGCACGGTGTCAGGACCCTATCTTAATCACCACATTACTCATGTATTTTGCTAATAGTAGTCCCACGATTAGTAGCTACCATCCACAGTCAAAGTGAATATCACATCCATCCATGAGATAATACAATGTACCGACCAGTACGGTCGACACTTACATAATAGGCCCTAAAGGCTGGAAAACATCAAAGACTTATAGCGGAAGGAAACATAAAGATAACTCCAGGCCTAGTGATATGCCAAGCCCATGGGCAATTAACTGAGATTGCACCCTAGTTCTCATAGTCACTGTCAAAGCAATCACAAGAATGCTGCTCTTCTCCCATATCTGGCCAAATCAACAAACTAGGTAAATGATCAAGATAGCCTAGAGAGGATGGGTGAATAGACGACTAAACAATTTTAACCACTTTTAGACTATTCTTACAAATATGCAGAATTAAATACTTCTAGAGCAAGAATAATACAAATATGATAAACATTAACAAGTCACACAAGCAAGGTGAATATGAATGAATAGAACTAGGCTTGTAGAAAGTAAATGTGGAAAGAAATAATAACCAAAGGGGACAAGTTGTTTGTTGCCGGAGTTTGGATTCTTGAAGGAATACTATGTCTCCTTTCGGAGAGCTCGATCACTCATGATCAAGAGCCCGCTTCCTCTCAAGCCTTTATCCCTCGAGGATGCTCTTGCATCTCCTTGACTTTCTCTTGGTGATTCTTCCCTTTTGGAGGTGAATCGCGACCTTCACAACTTCTCACGGTTTACCACACGTGTTGAGAGCTCGTGAGCGACTCCTAACCGTCTAAGATTCCTCAACCTCCAAGAGTAACAAGCACATCGAAGATGCTTGGAGGTGAACATAGTGCTCAAGAGATCTTCAATCTATTCCTTATCACTCAAAGCCTCAAATCCCTCTTTCTTTCTTTCCTCTCTCAAAGATTTAGCTTCCGCTTGGGAGAGGAGAGCAAATGGCTCTTCAAGGTTACTTCGAACAGATGATACTCCAGAACTTCCAAAACTATCGGAACATCTGCTATTTTAATCGAAGTCTGATTCTTCTAGAACACTCAAAACAGAGGTTACTTCAGAACTTCTGGATAGATCAGACCTTCCAATGCTTCAACCGAAACTTCCGATAGGACTTACTGCCTGACTCAATAGCCAAGTCCTGCCTAGATCAGAACTTTCAATTCTGGTATTGGATCCTCCCATATTTTTAGAGGCCTCAAAAACATGGCTACTTCGGAACTTCCGAAACTATTGAAACTTCCGATTTTCCAATCGGAACTTCCGATATAGTTGTTTTCGAAATGACTTTTGCTATTCGTGTATATGAAGTGACTCTCACAAATATATTGAATAATGAATTTAAGAGCACTAAGCGCATCACCTAACAACTACTACGCACCTCTCTTAATAGTACAACACACCTATTACTCAATTAGAATGTGAAATACATTGCATATAAGTATGATTATGGTATTGACTTCTTTTCTTCATTTTTAACCGATGCCCGTTGAATCTGTTCATAGGAACTAACACCTATTCATATTCTCAATGAACATGCTAGTTACTTAATCTCTTGTCATCAATCATCAAAACCCACTTAGAGGACCTAGATGCACTTTCACCAGGTAAGTATGTACTCACAAGCATCCTACAAGGAATGATAATGGATATATATGCATGGTGTTGTCCAAGTAAGGCTATATCCTAGTTTGCATGTTGTACGGAATGCTAAGTTTTCCTTTGCAATAACTATAATAAATTTGGAAGATGGTAAATAAGCATCAAGCAAATTTGTATATGAAACAAAGAACATCATATATCATCAACATGGCATCTACCATTCTCACTAGCTCCAGCTAAACTTCTATCGTTCTTGGTACTGCACTAGTGGGCAGCTTCTGCTCCCACTCCTTATTCTCATATCCCACATTTCCAAACTTTGAAAACTTAGTCTAACCAAGAGTGACACTGTCCAAGTTATGTCATGACTGGGGACATGACTATTTGAAGGGATATTAACACTCTGTAGAGGTTGTATGGATTTACCCACAAGATGTGAATGTCCTTAAATGCTAGGATCTAATGAGCACACTCCACCACATGTGTCGGCAGGCATATCACAATCAGGCTTTTCACCTATCCATTTGTAACGATGAACCCTCCAGATGAGCCATTCCAGGTACCAGCATGCTATCACTAAAGCACGACACACAGATAGAGTGTAGACTCATCTTTTTTCTAGCAATTTCCTACATTAATCCACAAGAAGTCTCTCATGGAGTAACTAAAAGTGCGTCTAGGCCCCTTAAGTGGGTTTTGATGATTAACGGTAAGTGATTAAGGGACTAATGCATTCAGTGAGTATTGGAGTAGGTAAAAGTCCCATTGGTGAAAGCACTATGACGTTGGCGACCCCTAAAATTAAAGAAAATAAGATGGCGCTTGCTTTCCCTATTTAAGATACTCTCTCGTTGTTTAAATTGAGTATAGGATCGTGATACTAATAAAAGGAGTGCAACATAGCAGCTTAGTGCTCAAATTGATCGATATTTTCATTAAAAAGAGTCACAAGTTCACAACACGAACACCGGGTTAGTTTTTCCATAGAAAAATGAGATGTTTCAATGTGGAGATTGGATGTTCCAACTGCATCAGAACTTTCAAATTTTGTGAACCCTGGGTTCTCGGGTTGTTGTGCTGAAATGGATCAAAATGTCCGATCGGTGGATCAAAACCTTCGATCGAAGTCAGACAGTTCAAAAATTCAGATGGTCCGAAGGGTTCTTAGGCTTATGTGCTGCATAGTATCAGAATATCAGATTTTTTGATCGGAAGTTCCCATCCACTTTGGAAGGTCTGATTTATCTGAGTTTTGAGTTCTATGTTCCTTTAATTAGAGTTAATCCAAAGTTCCAATGTGCATATCGAAAGTTCCAATGGACAAGATGTTCCATTTTTCCTAAACTCTGCTCGCTCGGTAAACAACACCAGATGTTCTGGTCGTTGGATCGGACAGTTCGGTGTGTGCTTTTTAGTAGGCCTGTTTGTGGGGAGTGGTTTGTAGTTGTTGGAATTTGAAATATCAGAGGTTCTGATCATAGGATCGGAACTTCTGATGTACACTGAAAAAGTGTCCAATGGCTAGTAAGTGAGAGGGGGGTATTGTCACGGACCCGGAATTGCATATGATTAGGGGAACGACTGGTCGCCAAGGGCCGAAGGACCAGTCGACCTGGTGGCACGGTACCTACGCCGTACACACCGAGGCGGAGTGATCCGACACCTGCACAACGCGAGCCGGTCGGAAGCGACTAGACTTCCCCGAACCACATACGATTCCTTGATCCGGTGAAGGTTTAGAGCCGTTCCCGGATCCTACCACGCAAAGCAAGGTCGGAGGAGTCCGGCGGTTCTACCCACACCCTAACCTAGCTCGGAAGCTAGTGGGTCACCCGAAGGCCCGGTAGAACACGCCCACACCCTGCCTGGCCGGCACAGCATCTCAGCCAGCGGGTCACTCAACCGATTCCTGCTCGACATAGTAAAAAGGGGAACAACAGTAACCCTTCATGGCATACCCACACGCTTTATATCATACACGCATTGCATATGGGCAGCCTGAATAACATCTTGGATATCACAACAAAGCACTAAATTACGATAATAAACTAGATGTCCGCATCGGACTATAATATTACATCAGTCGGCATAGCCGAAAACATATCCGAGTACGGGATAATTAAACAACAGCGAAAACGAGTAAAGGAGTCCCACAGCGGCGCATTGACCGCTGACCAAAAGTCACCACCTATCCCATGAGTCGAATAGCTAACCAAGGAAACCACAAGTTTAAGCGTCATCGAAATAGTCTTCGACCACCGGCTCACCTGCAAGCTCTAGGAATAACCTAGGTGAGTACAAAAGTACTCGCAAGACTTATTCGTGCTTGATTAGATGTCCTACACATGGATTTACTACAACAAGAGTAAACATGATGCTTCTCAGAGTAACAATATACAGAATTAACGACATAGCATAAACAAGTGAAGGTAGGACGGTAGTCCACATGGTATGATAGAAACATAATAAGCAGCCAATGTCCCAAGTGATACACCACTCAAAATATGACATACGGCATTAAACATGGCATTCCAATTTCCTTAATGACCACACATTATCAATAGACCACACCTCCATCAATTCCTATTTTCAATTTCTCTCTCGAACCGTTATCGGCAATACGTCCCCATGAGTATAACAATTGTGCTCTCCACCGGAGGTAGCTAGCCTCCCGATGATCGGGACTCACCAATTCGATAAACTCATGGCAGAGATTCCGATAATGTTCACGCGTGACAGGGGGAGTAATACCATTATTCATCTTTACTCCACCCTCGGCTCTCGCATCTCACTTATCTCAGATTTTAGTAGATAGGATGTCCAAGTTCAAACTTCGACTACAACGGTGTACAATACAACGCAACCCTAGCATGCTAGTTGGCACAGTCAATGACAACGTGAATAAGCAACGCATGGAATAACAGTAAACTTATAATAAAATGCAACAAGCTCTGCTTGCCTTGTTCGGGTTGTTCCTGATCTTGCGGGGAGTTGTAAGCCGGGTGGTCTCCTTCTTCGGCCTCTATTAGGAACAACGCGAGTACCGGAAAGGAAACGGTAAAGGAATCCATAAGGTCCAACATGTATGCATGATATTTATGTGGAATGTGCATGTAATGAAGATGCTAGGATGGCTAGGGTTCTGCTGCGACAAGGCATATACAATTAAAGTGGTTGGTGTTACCCTAATGTCTTGCGCATGCATGCATGTAGTATTAGCCCTTATGTAGAATTAGGGTTAGTCAGTTATTAGCTGGAACAAATGGTTAAACCCTGAGGTCGTCAAGGATATCGAAGGGTTCTGAAGTCTAAGCCTAGGACATTTGGAATCATATGCATCGAGACTATGAATCGCAGAATATGGATTTCCGAAGTTTCACATACGCGAGAGGGGATTAGATAGTTATCTCTTTATAATGTTCAAATCTGAGTACAGGTGTTAGAATTTAGTTCCAGCCAAGTCGTAGAGAATTTCGTAAGCTTTCCAAAACTATAAGGCTTGTCGAAATCGGAGCTACGATCGCGAAGCTAGGGTTTACCGATCCTCGACGGTGGTAAAATAACAACCCTAGATATCATCTTGTGCATGTGCTCAAAATTAATTTTTGATTCAGCCATCTTGTAGAGATTTTCATAAGCTTTCCAAATATATAAAATTTATCACATTTGGACGTGTGGTTTGAAAGTTATGGGCATTTGAATTTTTATTCAAAATCTAGCCTAACCAGATCTAACCCTAAATGCTACATGCACCCAATGCTACCCTACACTCTCTCTGCGCTACCGACCCAAATCACTAAACCTACCCGAGACTATACCCCATAATCCCCACCCATAATCACACTCAACTGCCAAGTGGGGCCGGCTTGTCATCTGGTGTAAATCAGGCAGCCAACCAATGCTTGCCACGTGCTCTTCCCTTCCCTCTCTTCTCTCTCCCACGGACCCGGCCGGAAGGGCAGCCCGGGGAGGCGGTGCTCTCGCCGGCGACTCACCGGAGGAGGCGCTAGGGCACGGGGTAGCTCGGGGGTGCAGCAAAAGGATCTAGAGCTCACCTCGGGATCGATTCGGTTGCTCGGGAGGACAGAGGAGGCCGGACACGGGCTGGCGACGGAGACTGGCAGCGAGGAGCGTCGGTGTCCGGTGGGGAGGTGCTTCCGGGCGCCGAGCTGCAAGAAGGAGGAGGGAAAGGGGTTAGGGGAAGTGAGGAGGGTGCTCGGGGCTGGAAAATGGAACTCGAGGACCACCAGAACAGGCGCGAGAGCTCGCCGGAATCGGGACCGGACTTGAAGACGACGGCGGTGGAGTCGAGGTTCCCGGCGTGGATCTGTGAAATAGAGTGGAGGGGGAGGTGAGGGATAAGAAGGGGAGCTCGGGTGAGTGGGATTAGGGGAGCGGGGCTCACGGGGGGGTGAGGAATTCCTCGTCGGAGGCGGTGACCGGAGCTGGGGAAGGAGCTCGGGGAGAAAAGAATCGGGCGCTAGGGTTTTTGGGGGACGGGAAGGAGAGGAGGGGGCTATCGGGGAGGTATTTATGGGGGTGGCGGCGCGCTCGGACAGAGCCGGTCGGGAGCGGGGCACCGCCCACCGCGGCCAGCCTGCGGCGGCGACGTGGAGGGTGAGGGATGACAGGTGGGCCCGGGGCGCGGTAGCGGAGAGAGGGGGAAGGAGGGGAGGCTGACGCGTGGGGCCAGGCGGTCAGCGAGAGGAGAGGGGGAAGGCGCACGCGGGCAGGCCGACTGGGCCGGCCGAGTAGGCCTTCGGCCCAGGCATAGTTAGGGTTTTCTTTTTCTTTTTAATTTCTGGTCTCAGTGTTAGTTCTTGCGTCATTTTATGTGCATTCCTTGCTCCAAAAATTCTGAAATTTTTGTAGGATCTTCTAAACATTATTTGTGAGCTTCTGTAGAAATTTGAACCAATTTGGAGCTGGTTTGAATGAGGGTCTAGTTCAACTCTAGGGTTTGACCTAATTCGACGATTTGAACTGCAACTAGGTTTTAAACTCCTCCAAACTTTTTGAAATTTGGCATGGAGCTGACCTTTCCATATTCAAGGCCATCTCCAAAATTTGACAAGTTTTCACCCATATTTGCTTGCCCTTTCCCTTAACCCTAGTTCTTCGGCATTTTAGGGTTTGCATTCGGAGAGTCTATTCGAGCTATCATTCCATGTGGTTTTTGGGGCGATCTTGGAAAGAAGGGAGAGAGGGTTAGTAGGGGATTCATCGACGGGGTTCACTGGCCCCACCACTTGCTAATGTTACTGTCGAAGTTCGATACTTCGAATAAGTTGATTGGTGTTTGTTAGCATATCCACCGAGGATGAGATATGCACATATTCTATAAAGTAAAGTTGATATGCAACTAAATTTAAGTAAGGTGTGGGTGGTGATGATGCCATGTATGCATGAATGCGGAGCAAAACTCTACTTATCGAATCTGGGTATTACAAAACCTACCCCCCTTAAAAAGATCTCGACCCGAGATCTCTAACGGTCGACAAACAAAGATGGAAAGTCGGTCTTGAGCCAATCTTCGCGTTTCTCACTTAGCTTCATCTTTGGTGGGATTGCTCCATCGGATTTTGAAGAGCTGAACAGAAGTGCTTCCATTGTGGAGTCAAGGAGGGATTACAACACGCCTGCTGGTTTCTGATGCTCAACCTTGACCAGGTGACCTAAGTTGCACTTTGTATCAAACCAGGTAGGTTCTCGCTTTGTTTAGGGTCTACCGAGAATAAGGGCGAAGGTGTTTCACCTTTATGCTACCGGGGGGGGGGAATGGATAGCAGGGATTCGTGTGTTTTTGGGAAGATCAGGTCCTCACGTTGCTGATGGCAAGTCGTGGGATCACTAATTGACTTCTACACCAGTTCTGGAAAGAGAAAACCAGATCAAGTTATTATTTTCAGTAATAACCGTATTCTGGGAGAGTAAGAGTAGAAGGACTTTGCCAGTTCAGCAATTTCCGAATTCAAGATCGTTGGTTTGAGTGAGAGGGGCCACGATGACCAGCTATCTCTGCTCCAAGAAAGGCTGGCAAGAGAGTGAGGGTAGTGATTTCGAAGCAACTGAAGTATCTGTTTATGCTTACTTGGGGAGAAAGGGATCAGGAGTAGGAGTGGGGCATCCGAAAGGCTTTTCAGGTTTCATATTCCATTTCACCGAGGGTACGTGTTGGGTGTCCGATCTTTGCGTGGTTGTCTTATCTTGGGAACTCGGTGGCAGGATTCCATCTAGGGTATCCGAAGGATCTTAGGTAGCTGGGATAACACAGATGGCAACCTTAATGGGTGGGTTGCGTCTCTTTGGTCCTTGAAACTTGCCAAGGCACCAACGGATTGGAGCTATTATGCGTATCCATCCTTTTCTTCTGCTGGTATCTCTCCCATTTTCTTGATCGTTCGTTCAACTTCCTTACTTCCGCTTTCTCTATGCCGTTTTTCGTATGGGGTTTTGGGGTGAAGGATGATACGAAATATTCTTGCTTTGGCTGTTAAGCTAGATTCTCTAGAATCTTTGTTGTATTTTTCTCAGTAAAGACAAGAAGGTAAATATTCTTGTAATTAACTGGGTGGTGAGGATTAGGAGATGACAGAGTCCATCGGGCTCCATACTTAAGGGTCCTCGTGCTCCGGTTCAGGCTTGGAACAGGTGAGGATGTGACCCATAGGGATGAGCACTAAATGATCGGATTACCCAGGGGTAGGGGATCCATGCGGTGGAGGAACACGGGCAGAGGGGGCCATGATCATCCTTATACAAGGACTCTCTTGAAAATTTCGTTTAGATGTACTTTGGTCGTGTCGGTGGTAGAAAGAAGAAGAGTGCTAGATCAATGTCACGTATAGCATTAGAGGGAGGAAGAAACTGAATTGCTAGTAGGCATCAAGGCTGGCGACTTTAAGATGGGGATCCATTGGGGTGGAAGGGAGGGGTAGCATGCACCTTTTCTCTGAAATGTTTATGATGAGATTGTGCCAAACATGATAGTAAATCTGGAATTGTCAGGACTTGAGAATAATCTCGTACTACACATAGTGCCAACAACGAGGAGTTGGCCAGACTCCGTATTGGTGTTCTAGGTGAGCACGAAAACATTCTGGGGTACCGAGTACAGACACATATACACCAGATTATCCACAAAACAGGTGTATGTGGCATGCACAAGAGCAATTCTAGATCTTCCAAGCACTTTTAAGAACTTAAACGGTTGAGACGGAACGGGACGTCTTCCAGCTGGATCTGAGCCCCTATGCGGTTAAGAGTGGTCAAACTGGGAATAATGCAATGCTGATGCCGGAATATGGCTATCCTGTGCAAACTTGCTGGATATAAAGGAAAAGGGGATACTCCTAAAACTCGGAAAGAACGGTAGTAGGGGTTGAGTTAACGAGAGGCGTACCCAACACTTCCTCCGGTGTATCCTGCGTTTCTTCGGTGGTGACGTGGTTCACCCGGCCACGGCCGACGGTTCGAGCTCTATTAGGGGCTGGTCCCCTAATTTGAGAGTCTACACTTGACTGTCCTTGCTGCACCTTGGGGGCAAAAGCATGTCCGGTACGCGGAGCATTACAACGGTTCGCAAGGTGTCCCTTCTTTCCACAGTTGTAGCACCTGAACTTACTCCGATCAAATGAGGGTCGCGGTTGTCCGTTCTGGGGGCGAGGAGCAGCACCTTGCGGCTTTTGCGGAGGCGATTCAACAGAGCGAGGTGGGGGCAGCTGCCACACACGAGGTTTCTGCGAACTGCTTCCAACAGGTTCTTGTGTCTTTCTCCCGCGCTTGTGGGGCTTGTTGAGGACTGGCTCCTCTGCTTTCTCACTGGTCGCCTTGTCCACAAGATACTGAACGAGTAGTTTGAGGATTCTAGTCTGGGTCAATAGCAGATCCATGAGATTGGGTTGCTGGGGAGGAGGTGGCACTTCCTCTTCTTCACGCTCACGACTCCCGCGAGCGGCTCCACGGTTTCTAGATGCCATGCTACTGAAATTAGAAGACACCGGATGAGATAGAGAAGTCGGAAACTTGGGAGATCAAGGATATTTTCACGAAGGTATAGCAAGGTACCCAAAGATATGACTCATGGTTCCATACACACTTTCACAAGAAAATGAGGCGCAAAACAATTGCAAGGGAAATTGACGCTAACACCCGAATGCATTAATGCGATCAACAGGTTTCATAGAAAGGCTGCGGCTTAGACCACTCTTTTAGTGAAATAAACGGGGTAATGTTCCAAAATTGCAGCCATGGATATCCAATTACAATTCTCCAAAAGGTACCCTACGACCTGACATTATGGGTTCACCTTAGATTCAAAAATACAAATCATACTAAGGACTATATGGAGCTCCTGCACTACGGCGACGAATCTTATAGCTCTCCAAATCGTCGGGGAGAGGAAGCAGAGTGTGAAACAACGGGATCCCATGTCCATGCGGAGGAAGGACAATGGGGACACGTCGGGTGCTGCCCGCCAACGTCCTGGAACGTAAATTATCCGGGCGAAATCCAAGCTATACTCCGCCCACCGACGGGTACTGGTACTCCCACTGGCCAACTTCATAGACCGAGTAGATGCCCTCGCCGGTCCAGAAGTGTGGAGGGGGAGCAAAGGAATTTCCTTGGTGCTGTGCGAGCTGCAGGGAGATGAGGAGATGGTGCCGATACCGCCTCAACTCGAAAGCACGAGCTCGATACGCCGTGTCCAAGGTTCGGACAAGACGCCCCAAGTGGGCCAAGGCCACATTGGGTTCCCAGGTAAAGTCTTCATATGGAGCCACTTCCTCCGTCGGAGTGCGTGACGGGAAGTAGACGAAGGGGCCTTCGGCAAGGCCCGGAAGTTCATGGCGAAGATGACAAATGGCTGAGTAGGCCGCATCCTGGACGGCAGACTCCAACTCAGCTCCATATCCGTTGAAGAAGCGTGGCTGATGTGGAGGGTCACTGTCACGGGGGTTGATGAACACGCGTGCCCGGTACTCATACAGGCCAAACTCTAGGTCGGCTCTATGTATCAGATACTCCGGGAGGTGTGGAAACGCAAGCTCTCGGAGCATATACGGGAGTACTTTCGGAAATCCATCAACATCGAGGACATGGGTGGCATGCATCAGCTGTGTGGAATCCATCTAGTAGAGCAGACAACAGGGTTAACGTCAGCCACAAACATAAAATCAAAGCGACAGGGAAGGGGTCTCAGAATTAAGAGAGATGAGGTTAAGGAATAAAAAGCAATCTACTTATTAATTAATTTTGAACATAGCGTTTAACCTTTTAAATAATTTTCTGGCCAAGTGGCGCAGCAGGAGCCCTATCTAACGACCACCTGCAATTGGCTTCCTACGGTCAGCTCGGCTCTGATACCAATTTGTCACGGACCCGGAATTGCATATGATTAGGGGAACGACTGGTCGCCAAGGGCCGAAGGACCAGTCGACCTGGTGGCACGGTACCTACGCCGTACACACCGAGGCGGAGTGATCCGACACCTGCACAACGCGAGCCGGTCGGAAGCGACTAGACTTCCCCGAACCACATACGATTCCTTGATCCGATGAAGGTTTAGAGCCGTTCCCGGATCCTACCACGCAAAGCAAGGTCGGAGGAGTCCGGCGGTTCTACCCACACCCTAACCTAGCTCGGAAGCTAGTGGGTCACCCGAAGGCCCGGTAGAACACGCCCACACCCTGCCTGGCCGGCACAGCATCTCAGCCAGCGGGTCACTCAACCGATTCCTGCTCGACATAGTAAAAAGGGGAACAACAGTAACCCTTCACGGCATACCCACACGCTTTATATCATACACGCATTGCATATGGGCAGCCTGAATAACATCTTGGATATCACAACAAAGCACTAAATTACGATAATAAACTAGATGTCCGCATCGGACTATAATATTACATCAGTCGGCATAGCCGAAAACATATCCGAGTACGGGATAATTAAACAACAGCGAAAACGAGTAAAGGAGTCCCACAGCGGCGCATTGACCGCTGACCAAAAGTCACCACCTATCCCATGAGTCGAATAGCTAACCAAGGAAACCACAAGTTTAAGCGTCATCGAAATAGTCTTCGACCACCGGCTCACCTGCAAGCTCTAGGAATAACCTAGGTGAGTACAAAAGTACTCACAAGACTTATTCGTGCTTGATTAGATGTCCTACACATGGATTTACTACAACAGGAGTAAACATGATGCTTCTCAGAGTAACAATATACAGAATTAACGACATAGCATAAACAAGTGAAGGTAGGACGGTAGTCCACATGGTATGATAGAAACATAATAAGCAGCCAATGTCCCAAGTGATACACCACTCAAAATACGACATACGGCATTAAACATGGCATTCCAATTTCCTTAATGACCACACATTATCAATAGACCACACCTCCATCAATTCCTATTTTCAATTTCTCTCTCGAACCGTTATCGGCAATACGTCCCCATGAGTATAACAATTGTGCCCTCCACCGGAGGTAGCTAGCCTCCCGATGATCGGGACTCACCAATTCGATAAACTCATGGCAGAGATTCCGATAATGTTCACGCGTGACAGGGGGAGTAATACGATGAAGGCCGCCTCCGGTTGGTATAGCGACAACATAACTTCTTTCACCGGGGGTCGCTTCGATAGCACCAATTAATACCAACTTTATTCATCTTTACTCCACCCTCGGCTCTCGCATCTCACTTATCTCAGATTTTAGTAGATAGGATGTCCAAGTTCAAACTTTGACTACAACGGTGTACAATACAACTCAACCCTAGCATGCTAGTTGGCACAGTCAATGACAACGTGAATAAGCAACACATGGAATAACAGTAAAATTATAATAAAATGCAACAAGCTCTGCTTGCCTTGTTCGGGTTGTTCCTGATCTTGCGGGGAGTTGTAAGCCGGGTGGTCTCCTTCTTCGGCCTCTATTAGGAACAACGCGAGTACCGGAAAAGAAACGGTAAAGGAATCCATAAGGTCCAACATGTATGCATGATATTTATGTGGAATGTGCATGTAATGAAGATGCTAGGATGGCTAGGGTTCTGCTGCGACAAGGCATATACAATTAAAGTGGTTGGTGTTACCCTAATGTCTTGCGCATGCATGCATGTAGTATTAGCCCTTAAGTAGAATTAGGGTTAGTCAGTTATTAGCTGGAACGAATGGTTAAACCCTGAGGTCATCAAGGATATCGAAGGGTTCTGAAGTCTAAGCCTAGGACATTTGGAATCATATGCATCGAGACTATGAATCGCAGAATATGGATTTCCGAAGTTTCACATACGCGAGAGGGGATTAGATAGTTATCTCTTTATAATGTTCAAATCTGAGTACAGGTGTTAGAATTTAGTTCCAGCCAAGTCATAGAGAATTTCGTAAGCTTTCCAAAACTATAAGGCTTGTCGAAATCGGAGCTACGATCGCGAAGCTAGGGTTTACCGATCCTCGACGGTGGTAAAATAACAACCCTAGATATCATCTTGTGCATTTGCTCAAAATTAATTTTTGATTCAGCCATCTTGTAGAGATTTTCATAAGCTTTCCAAATATATAAAATTTATCACATTTGGACGTGTGGTTTGAAAGTTATGGGCATTTGAATTTTTATTCAAAATCTAGCCTAACCAGATCTAACCCTAAATGCTACATGCACCCAATGCTACCCCACACTCTCTCTACGCTACCGACCCAAATCACTAAACCTACCCGAGACTATACCCCATAATCCCCACCCATAATCACAGTCAACTGCCAAGTGGGGCCGGCTTGTCATCCGGTGTAAATCAGGCAGCCAACCAATGCTTGCCACGTGCTCTTCCCTTCCCTCTCTTCTCTCTCCCACGGACCCGGCCGGAAGGGCAGCCCGGGGAGGCGGCGCTCTCGCCGGCGACTCACCGGAGGAGGTGCTAGGGCACGGGGTAGCTCGGGGGTGCAGCAAAAGGATCTAGAGCTCACCCCGGGGTCGATTCGGTTGCTCGGGAGGACAGAGGAGGCCGGACACGGGCTGGCGACGGAGACCGGCGGCGAGGAGCGTCAGTGTCCGGTGGGGAGGTGCTTCCGGGCGCCGAGCTGCAAGAAGGAGGAGGGAAAGGGGTTAGGGGAAGTGAGGAGGGTGCTCGGGGCTGGAAAATGGAACTCGAGGACCACCAGAACAGGCGCGAGAGCTCGCCGGAATCGGGACCGGACTTGAAGACGACGGCGGTGGAGTCGAGGTTCCCGGCGCGGATCTGTGAAATAGAGTGGAGGGGGAGGTGAGGGATAAGAAGGGGAGCTCGGGTGAGTGGGATTAGGGGAGCGGGGCTCACGGGGGGTGAGGAATTCCTCGTCGGAGGCGGTGACCGGAGCTGGGGAACGAGCTCGGGGAGAAAAGAATCGGGCGCTAGGGTTTTTGGGGGATGGGAAGGAGAGGAGGGGGGCTATCGGGGAGGTATTTATGGGGGCGGCGGCGCGCTCGGACAGAGCCGGTCGGGAGCGGGGCACCACCCACCGCAGCCAGCCTGCGGCGGCGACGTGGAGGGTGAGGGATGACAGGTGGGCCCGGGGCGCGGTAGCGGAGAGAGGGGGAAGGAGGGGAGGCTGACGCGTGGGGCCAGGCGGTCAGCGAGAGGAGAGGGGGAAGGCGCGCGCGGGCAGGCCGACTGGGCCGGCCGAGTAGGCCTTCGGCCCAGGCATAGTTAGGGTTTTCTTTTTCTTTTTAATTTCTGGTCTCAGTGTTAGTTCTTGCGTCATTTTATGTGCATTCCTTGCTCCAAAAATTCTGAAATTTTTGTAGGATCTTCTAAAAATTATTTGTGAGCTTCTGTAGAAATTTGAACCAATTTGGAGCTGGTTTGAATGAGGGTCTAGTTCAATTCTAGGGTTTGACCTAATTCGACGATTTGAACTGCAACTAGGTTTTAAACTCCTCCAAACTTTTTGAAATTTGGCATGGAGCTGACCTTTCCATATTCAAGGCCATCCCCAAAATTTGACAAGTTTTCACCCATATTTGCTTGCCCTTTCCCTTAACCCTAGTTCTTCGGCATTTTAGGGTTTGCATTCGGAGAGTCTATTCGAGCTATCATTCCATGTGGTTTTTGGGGCGATCTTGGAAAAAAGGGAGAGAGGGTTAGTAGGGGATTCATCGACGGGGTTCACTGGCCCCACCACTTGCTAATGTTACTGTCGAAGTTCGATACTTCGAATAAGTTGATTGGTGTTTGTTAGCATATCCACCGAGGATGAGATATGCACATATTCTATAAAGTAAAGTTGATATGCAACTAAGTTTAAGTAAGGTGTGGGTGGTGATGATGCCATGTATGCATGAATGTGGAGCAAAACTCTACTTATCGAATCTGGGTATTACAGGTATTTATACCCGCCTTCACTCTTCCACTTCCAACCTTTGCCCATTTGATTTCTTGACCACCTGAAGAGCAAGTCACTCTCCTCTCCCAAGAAAAAGCTTCACCACCTTTGAGAGAGAGATTGGAGAAAGAGGGATTGAGTGCTAGAGAGAAAAAGGTTGATCTTTGAGCACTAGGGTTCACCTAGATGGTTCTTACTCACAAGCTTCTTCATGTGCGCTTGTTACTCTTGGAGGTTGAGGACTTCTAGATGGTTAGGAGTTGATCATGAGTTCCCAACTTGTCTGTGGTGAGCTGTGAGAAGGATTGTGAAGGCCAGATTTCACCTCTAAAAAGGTAGAAATACCACAAGGAAGCCAAGGAGTGCTTTGTGCATCCTAGCGAGGAAAAGGGTTAAAAGAGACTCGGCTCAAGTGTGACCGAGCCACTCAACGGAGATGTAGGATACCCTCAAGGATCCAAACTTCAGGAATAACATCATTGTGTCTCCTCTCCCTTTGGTTTATTCGTTCCGCTCCCTTTGTGGAATTAAATATTCTCTAATGCAAGCTTATTAATTGTTTGGAGTAATCCTTGTTACTAGCATATTTTAAGTTTGCCCCACTCTAGCTTGCATTATAGAATATTTAATTCTGCAACTATCTTGTTTAGTCAAAGAATTTGATTAAAACTTGTAACACCACTCATCTACACTTTTCACCTATCGTCTATGAGTTTGTTCGCTAGTCCTAAACAAGGTAATGGACCAAGCCCATCCCATAATAGGCATGTGGACGTATGATGTGAACTTGGAAAGCGGCGCTAGAGTTTGGTCCTTAAATATCACGACCGGGACCGGGACTCCATCACCTTCATCACTTATGGCTACACCTTAACTCATGAGTAAGTATCATCTCAACTTTGAAGAACAAGCCCCATCTCAATCAACAACAAACTCCACTTCCATTTTCCCGCCCGGGTCCAAATCCTTTCATCACCAACACCATTTGGTTTTGATTTTTGATAACCAAAATAATTTTTTAGAAACTTCCCTTGGACAGAAAATGTCACCCCATGGTCTCATATTTATCTCATAAGTGTCTGAAGTGATCTACAACTTTCCATTGTGTATTATACTAAATCATTGCTAAGAAATAAGTCATTATATCACCTAAATCCCACTAAATAATTTCTAAACAGTGGGTACATATTCCTAGGGTGGTAATGGTATTGTATAATATTTATCAAAGGAATAATATGCCAAACTTAGGCATTAACTAATTTCTACACATGAAATAACATTTTGTATTAACATAAAATTTGGCAAACAAAAATTATATGAATAACATATGGATTCCACATGGTCAGGGTGGGTGCTTGCTTGGCTTGATTGTATCTTGATACTTCTCTGTATCATTTGACATTCGTTAGATCCTCGTTTTCCATTCACCAAAAAAAGCAAATAAAGCAAGATAAATAAAATAAATACTAAAATTTATGAAATTGGTACTGTTGGATAGTATTTGGTTTTATATGAAGTTAAGAAAAAGAATGGAGCAACTTAGAGTTAAATGAAGGAGAAATGGACGATCAAAGTTTTGTTAGGAGAGAAAATCGAGAGGGAAAATAGTTTCGGGAATAGAGGTGACGTCGATGGCGCAACTCACAGAATACACTTTTGGCTAAATTGAATGGATTTCAGAGAAGGTTATAGAGAGAAATATGCTTTCCCAAAAGGAAAGCATTAACTAGATTGTAAAAGTTTTTATTTAAAGGAAAAGGTCAAGTTTTAGTCCCTCAACTATTGCCGGAGTCTAATTTGCACCCTCAATTCTAAAACTGGTCAATGTGCACCCTCAACTACTAATACGACAGCAATTAACCCCTCGCAGTTGTTTGGGAGCTGTTTTGTCCACCGTGGCACGACACGTGGCAGTCCAACGCGGCAAAGTGCCCAGTCACTTTGCCTTTTACATCAAGCATAACAGGACTAACGGTGAGTGCTGACTTGGCACTTTGCCATGTTGGACTGCCACGTGTCATGCCACGGTGGACAAAACCGCCCCCAAACAGCAAGGCCCGCATGTCATAATTGACAAGTGGGGCCTCGATTTGAGTGCCCATTTGTTTAAATGGCTTTTTAACCCTCCTTACACGCGGGCCCCGATTGGCATAGAAAGAGAATAGGAGAGGAGAGAGGGCGGCTCGGGTGGCTCTTACCGGTAGCAAACGGTGGTGCCACAAGGGTTGTTGAGCATCAAGCCGAGGATATGGGACCAAGGTGAGTCGACTGGTGGTGGTTGCGGTTGCTGGAGGTAGCAGGAGTGATGGCGGTGACACCTGGATCTTGTCACCGGTGATGTTTTGGGCTTTTCACTGGCGGCTGACCTTTCCTAGGAGAGTGCATGGCGTGAGATCAGGGGACATTAAGGAGAGGCAGAGCACAAGGAAATGGGAGTAGAACCACCAGAGGGAAAATTGGTCGAAGTGGCTGCGGTGGCTCACTTCGTTGGAGCTGGAGAAGAAGAGCGGCTCAAGCGGAGTTAGTGGCTGGAGTGCACAGAGAGGTGAGGTAGTGGAGTGCACGTGGTTGTTGGTCTTGGGATGGCTTTATAGCCAAAGCACAGAGCACCGTATGCCAAGTGCACAGGTTCACTACCCTAGCTGACAATGGCGTGGGAAAACTGGGGCAGCAGAAGAGCAAGAGGAGGATGGGTTCGGTGTAGACAACGCAATGGGGAGGAAGTGCACTATGATGGTGCATTGTGGAGGAGGGGCCGGGCGTTAGCACCGGTGCAGTCGCATCTGCAACCTGATGGGCTATGCACATCCTGTGTTGCGGCCGCGGGAGAGAGAGGAGGGGACGCAGGGTGGTGTCCTGTTGGATGGGCCCGTCTCGTGGACAAGGGCACGATGGATTAGCGTATAATGCCTGGGCATAGGCGTTGGTGATGTGCGTGGCTCAGGGCGCATCCCATAGCTGTTGGGCGTGAGCAGCATACACTCTACGCACTATCATGCGCCAGCAGTGTTATGCAATGCGAGAGAAAGAGGGAGGAACAGGAGGCTGTCTAATGGGCCCAGGGTCCACTGGCAGTGAGAGGACATACAAGGAGGGAGAAGATACCAAATGGTTGCAGAAAGAGTGTTTGTGTTTAGAATTCAATTCGAGCAAGATTTCGTAACTTTAGATGACAGGTAGCTCAAATATTAGTTGTAGATGACTTGTAGATACTCCCCAAATTTCTTGAGTTTTTTCTACTATTTAATCATTGAGAAACATGATAAGATCAATTTGGCTCAAATTTAAATTTGAAACCATTTGGAAATTTTGAACTGGACAGAGATAGATGAGCATGGATATGAATTTAGGATGTTGAGGGGATGTTTCTAGGATTCTTTTGGGGATTTTTGCTAAGGTTTAGAACTTAGGGTATTGATCTAAGTTCAAAAATGCCTTAGATTCAAATTTGGAATCATTTGAATTTTTTTATTGGAGGTTAAGATATTATTTTGGAACCTGGTTAGGATTGATGTCATAAGGCTTGTGTGATACTATAGGAACTATTAGAGGCAAAAAGTGCACATGCAATAATAGAACATTGAATCAGCCATATTCTCATTTTGGAATTAAAAAATGGAAACTAATTCAGAAGGAGTATGTACTGTTCAGAGATGATATGCAAAGTAGATCAATATTTGAATAGTCATATTCCACTAATTGTGGGAATATTGTCAAATATTTAGGAGGAGAGTTTTAGGAATTAGATATTTTGGAAAAGAACATGAAATATAGGACGGGAGTAGAAAGGAAAAGAGAGGGGAAATGGATGTGGGGCTTGCCCAATTGTCCAAGTGAAGATGGTGAAATATTGTGGGAACCTGGTTTCAACTACCAGATCCCCCCTGTATACTTCCTCGTCAGCCTAGGATCAAGCTGACGGATACAGGTGAAATGAATAACATTGCAACGCTTTAAAGTTATTACAAAGGTTTTGAGTACGATATGGCACATGGCTTACATAGTACCATGCCTTAGGGCATTAATACAATTAGAGGAAACAGCGGAAACATAAGTGAAGTGGCTCCATCTCTGCCATAGGCACTTGATGTAGGTCACGCGACCTCATTCTTTGGGATCATCATAGAAGTAGTCCTCGTCGGCTCCATCTTCATTGGCATAGCCGTCTGTACACCACCACGAAACACATGCACGCACTACTACAGAACATGTCAATACTGACGGGCGAAAAACCCACATCAGTGATGGGTTTGTGGCCCATTAGAACCTAAAGGTTAGTAATGACTCGTATTATTAGTGACAGGTAATTTACCCGTCATTGATAAAGGTTATCACTGACGGGTTAAATATTTACCCGTCCGTGATGGTAGAGTCATCACTGACGGGTTTTTTTTTACCCGTCAGTGATGACGTTTTCATAGGTGACGAAAAGTCATCACGGACGGGTAGAAAATGTACCCGTCAGTGATGACGTTTTCAAAGGCGCAAAAAAAAGCCCTACCCTAGTACTACCGGGTAGGGTTTCACTAAAACAGCTATAACTTTTGCATACGATGTCTGTTTTGGGTCCACGACCACTCAAAATGACCGTATCGACAAGATGCATCTAAAAAATCTACTCGTCTTTAGACTTGTACAATTTTTCACCTCTAAATTCGGCCTCTAAGACTGACTTTTCCCCTCCGAATGAAACATCGCCTCTTCCGACCCTCCGTTGAACTTCTTCCCGATCTCCAAATGCAGCAATCTTTGTGGATTCTGAACTATGAGGGAGTAGAGCTACTAGAAAAAAATACGAGAAAAAATTTTAAGAATAAAAAAAATTCACTCCAAATTCGGCCTCTAAGACTCACTTTTGCCCCGAACGAATAATCGCCACTACCGAACCCTCCGTTGAACTTCTTCTCGAGCTCCAAATGTAGTAATTTTTGTGGATTCTGAACCATGAGGGAGTAGAGCTGCTACAAAAAAATACGAGAAAAAATTTTAAAAATAAAAAATTTAGGCACTAGTAGAAATCCTTCGGAAACGAGCCGAAAAAGACACAAAAATGCCTCGGGAGGACCTTCCTTACCTCGAATCGAAGCGAAACTCCCGTGTAGCCTCGACCATGTTCCTACAGGGATGGTGACGTGAAGAGGACATGCTACTCTTGTGGTGGATTTGGACAAGAAGGATGAGAGGAAGAGAAGGGTGGAAGGGAGGAGAGGAGGGTGGAAAAGGAGAAGAAGATGGGGTGCTCACCGTGACTCCATGGAGTTGGAGAGGAGGAGGGGCCGGCAGTAGGGAGGAGGATCCGGCGGTGGGATGCTTGAGGAGGGTGCTTGAGGAAGAAGAGGAGGGTGGAAGGGAAATGGAGAAAAATATGGATTTGGATTTGAGATTTGAGTGGAGTGGAGTGGAGTGCACTGCATTGAGGTGAATTATATACCCACGGCGGGGTTCTAAAATTTCAGGTTTTGAAATTTTGAAGTTGACGGGATTCACATCACGGACGGGTCTCTTTTTAACCCGTCCCTGATGAGTCATCAGTGACGGGCGAGAAAACGACCCGTCCGTGATGACAAAATTGCGGGTATTGAAATTTTGGAGTTGGTGGGATTCAGATCACGGATGGGTCTCTTTTCAACCCATAAGTGATGAGTGGAACTCATCAGTGATGGGTGAGAAAACAACCAGTCCATGATGACAAAATTTCAGGTTCTGAAATTTTCGAGTTGGTGGGGTTCACATCATGGATGGGTCTCTTTTTAACATGTCAGTGATGAGTGGAAATCATCAGTGATGGGTAAGAAAACAACCCGTCTGTGATGACAAAATTTTAGGTTCTGAAATTTTTGAGTTGGTGGGGTTCACATCACGGACAGGTCTCTTTTCAACCCGTTAGTGATGAGTGGAACTCATCAGTGACGCGTGAGAAAACAATCCGTCCGTGATGACAAAATTTTGAATTCTAAAATTTTCGAGTTGGTGGAATTCACATCAGGGACGGGTCTTTTTATTACCCATCAGTGATATGCTCGACATCACTGACGGGTATTTATTTTGCCCGTCTGTGATGATGTTTTCATCGAAACCCGTCACTGATTGTTTTCATCACTGACGGATATTTCTTACCCGTCAGTGATGGTAGGGTCCAGGATGACGTTTTTTGTAGTAGTGACGATGGGTACTTCACGTACTCAGCAAGCCACCTGACGGCAGATGGTCCTACCATACTACATGCAAGACTTCAAAGGAAGGCTTTATGGTTTATTTGCGTAAAAACAAATTTTAGTTGAATTACTACAATAGATTCAAAGGCAGCATTTTGATATAAATCAGTTTTAATATTAGGGGTGTTTTCAACATGTGAGGCCATCGATCATCACATTCGAGCAAGGAACTTTCGCCTTAGCTCATTCATCGGTTTCTCAGCAAATGGGTAGAGGGAAATAGAAAGGGGGAGAAGGACAGGTCCTTTTCATCATGAATGAGTTTTATGTCATCCGTGACCGTGGATATGGCACAGATATGGCTAATCAATTAGTTTATTACTCTGTAGAGTTTGTACACTTTATCCACATGACACAATCATCCCCTTATGGCAAGTTGCGCAGGCTCGTACACACGCCAATTGGTGTGTTGGCAAGGTGACCGTGACGAGGTCTTTTAGCTAGATCCTACTAAGGTGTGACATGCCCACCGGGTCTAGCCCGGTGTTGAGAGTACATCCCTACACTCCGGTCCCCCATCTGTGCCAAGGGTCCTCATAGCTACGTCCACCCCTTCTGCGGTACGGCAACATCGGCACTAAAGGCTGACTAATCTACTTGACCAAGCCAGTGCCCAAATAGTATGTGGTTGTACTGTTGTCACAATTCTCCAACTTCAATACTTCGGTCTTAAGTGGTACAGACGACCAATGGTTCCTTTAAACCGGCCTTCTACGGGTAGGACAACCATATGCTCCTTCACCATTGATTTAGTTGTCACCCGCACCATATTAGATGGTAAGTTTCACCCATAGTAGAATTTGGAAGAATAGAGAGAGCGAAGGAAACATTGGGCATCTAGCCGTAGCTCAGCGAGCTCAACAAGTTTCAACAAGGATCATTGATCCAAAATTCATTCCTCCGTAGAGGTAAATCAAAACAACCTAAGGATATATTTAAGCATGGCTAAGCATTTCTGTACTATACTCAGAATAAAACCTATTAATCTACTCAGGGTATCAAGTAAACAGGGCGACAAGCGGAAAGGTAAGGGTGTGTCAATTGACACACTAGCTACTGGATTAAAACCGCATGCATGTTTGTAATCAACAAAATATAATGACTATTAGAAATATATGATCAAATATGATCAAGAAAGAGGGGCATGCTGTTCGCACGAAATTTGATCTGTGGAACACCTAGGTAATGGAGTCGCCACTTGTGATAATTATCGTACTTTCGTGTACGACAAACGACTACTTTCCGAGCAAAGCAGCAAAGGGTAGATAACTATCGCACTTTCGTGTATGAAGAACGATTGCTTTCCGAGCAAAGCAACAAAGATCTTCTTACTTTCATGAAGAAGAAACGACCGCTTTTCAGCGCAAAACATGTGCACTTCCTTGCCAACGCTTGGAGCCACCAAAGCCTTGTCGGGGAGGCGACCTAGGACGCTTGGCACTTCTAAGCCGAGTGAACACACTGTTGGTCGTGTATTTGTCCAACAGTTGCTTCATAGTCGGCTTTGGCTTCGGGACTTGTCCCTTTCCTCGATTGACCTTCTAGACTCCAACTTCTGGATCTTTTGGCTTGATCATCCTTGGAGCAGCATTATCATCAATGATGATGTTCTTCCCTTTTGTCGACTCGGCCTGATTTGACCGAATTAACACTTTCTTCTTCTCCAAGTCGATCACGTTGATTGGGAAAGGATCGCTGTCGAGCTTCATCTTGGTGCTTCGAGCGAATGTCAATCGTCCGTCATTAATGGCCGATTGCACCTGTCGACGAAACACGTTGCAGTCATTAGTAGCATGAGAAAAGGAGTTATGCCACTTGCAATAAGCTCTTTTGCCCAAGTCGTCTGCAGATGGAAATACATGTCCTTCCCTTATGCGGATCAGATTTCCTTGCAGGAGCATATCAAAAATCTTATCATATTTGCTAACATCAAAAGTATACTTAATCTCATCTCTCTGAGTAGGCGTAGGCTTTAAAGCGGAGCATGCAAAAGGTTTCAACTTGGGCGCCTGAACCCACTCGGCTATGCATATATCGACATCATCGTCACTAGCCGAGTCGTCATCATATGATATAATGTTAACCACAGGTTTTTCTTTACTTTTGTTCTTATTATCTCCACACCAGCTATATTGCTTAACTTCTTTAGCATGGTTCTCCTGCGCCACAGCTCTCTACAAGACTTGATTGATGTTTGAAAACTCTTGACCTTCTAGCCTATCCCTTATATGAGCAAGCAAGCCCGAAAAAGCAAGGTCGGCTAGATCCTTTTCGGCTATGGTCAAACTAAAACACCGGTTTTTAACCTCCCTCAATCTTCTAATGTAATCATAAACCGGTTCATTGTATTTTTGTTTAACCATTGTCAAGTCCGAGAGCCTAAGTTCGGTTTCATCGCTAAAAAAGTACTTGTGAAACTTCTGCTCTAATTGTGCCCATGTTGTGATGGATTTGGGAGCAAGCGACGTAAACCATGTGAAAGCTGTACTAGATAATGACAAAGGAAAAAGCTTGACCCTGCAGAGGTCTGATGTGCCGACTTCACTACACTGCACCAAAAATTGCCCTACGTGCTCGAACGTGGACCTACCCTCTTCTCCAGTGAACTTAATGAAATCTGGAACTCTAAACCCACGGGGATACGGTGTCGTGTCGAAACATTCAGGGTATGGCTTTTGGTAAGCACGTGTTCTACCCTTGGGTTCTAAGCCGAATTCTCTGAGTGCTCCGGCGAGTTGATCCTTAAAACTTGTACTAGCCGGTGGCACTGGTGTAATATGAGCATACGAGGTCGGCTCCGGCAACACGGGTTGGACTTGTTGTGGATTAAAATATGAATCTGGAACCGGCCCATGGGGGACTCCGGTACCGAGAGGTGGTAAAGGTGGTGTGCTGTATGCTACTGTTTGATAATATGGTTGTGGGACATTTGCATTAAGGCTGAGACTTCGGTTGTCATTGGTGAAACCCTGGGTAACCGAAGTCGGAACAACAGATGTAGTAATCACGAGAGTGACTTCTACTCGGTGGTTAGATTTGTTAGCGTCAGGGTACATCGGCGGCTTATCCCGATGTTCGTTGTTGACCCGTAACACCATTGACCTAACTTGGCACTGCAGACTACTCTGTATGTCTTTAGCGAGTTGCTCTTTAAAATCGTTAAATCGGCTAGTCATCACTTGGGTGTGTTTGTGCCGTATTATCTACATAGAACCATATTTACTAGCTACCGACACGTCAATTAGATGAGGATGAGCAATATCTTCAGAACAAGTCGGTTTACTTACCTCAGTATTGAGCGTAGAAGAAAGACTCGGCACGACTGCTTTTTTGATGACACCGTTCCTTGTCTTCTGGTAGCCGGCCAACTTTTGCCGGAGCCTCTCCGCCTGCTCTTCTTCGAGTTGGCATTCAATCTCTCGCCGCTCATCTTCAGATAGATCATCGAGCGTGACGGCGATGATGTTGTTGGGGTCGACGATGCTTCCGTCTTTGGAGTCGGTGTTCATCGTGTAGCTCTTTTCTTCTTTCCCCAGCGGAGTCGCCAATTGTGTTCACACGAAATTCGATCCGTGAAACACCTAGGTAATGGAGTCACCACTTGTGATAATTATTATATTTTCGTGTACGACAAATGACTACTTTTCGAGCAAAGCAGCAAAGGGTAGATAACTATCGCACATTTGTGTACGAAGAACGATTGCTTTTCGAGCAAAGCAACAAAGATCTTCTTGCTTTCGTGAAGAAGAAACGACCGCTTTTCAGCGCAAAACGGCAAAGATCTACTGCTAAGAACGAAAAGGTAAAAGGTAAATGTAGTAGATTGATTTGTGTCGATTGTGTGTTATTCAATCGGCCGTCACCCTTTACATATTTATAGGGCGGCTGGTCTTCCCGTAGGAGATCGGGACTCCTAATCCTAACTGAACACAGATATGTAACTTTCCTTCTTTAAAGGATCCTGATCCTAACATACATATGACTTTCCTTTCTCTCTAAGTAGCTTGAGCACCGTGACCAGGACTCCTCCTTGTGTACGAGATATCTTTCCATATAAACCAAGTACCTTTCCGAATCCAAGATTAACCTTCCTTTCATGACCACCCGTGGTTTCTTGTCCTCCAAGTCAAAGTCTCTGGCATCTCCAAGTCGGAATCTCTAGTGTCGGATAAGTCTTGGCAGTGGATAACTAGTCGTGTCAACCCATCCGTAGATCAACTCGGTAGCGCCATGACTTGGTTCTGCTGAGAAGGACTCGGCTCCAACCACTCGGTGTGGGCAACTCGGGTACTCGGGAGTACCAGTACTCGGGGTCACCAGTACTCGGGAACACCAGTACTCAGGGATCACCAGTACTCGGGAACACCAGTACACGGGTATGCTAGTGCTCGGTACTCGAGCGCGCTGGTGCTCGGGGACGTGAGTACTCGGAATCACGGGTACTCTGGTCACGAGTACTCGAGGTCACAGGTACTCGAGCTCGCTAATACCCGGAAGTACTGCTCGGAGTGTTACAATAGTCAAGCCTGCATTAAAAGTTTACCACTAAATCCACAGCTTGTTAGTCCATTATCTTAACCTCCAACAGCAATACTAATTCGGCCAACTGAATAAATCTTAGAGCCAAATTGCGCTATAAACACATGCCTTTGTGATAGTATTCTTCTTCTTCGGTTGCACCGGTCACCGGGTCGGTCTCTTCACTCCCTATCGTCGTAACGTAACGAGAGCAAAGCAAATGAATAGAACTCCATAAAATGCTCCAAGAATACAAATCCAATTTAAGAAGAAAACTTGGAAGGTTCGCGATTTGGATTTGGAAGAAGATGACTAGACATCAAGATATCGAGATAAGCAGAGAGGATCCAAAGGGTTAGGATTAGGGTTGTGTCTGTGAGACTTCGCCTCCACTCTTAGGGTCTCTCTGCTCGCCATAGGTTATACTACACCATATACTATAAATAAACATATACCCCCTACCGGGTATTAATATAGATTCTTATACAAACACACACAACATTCACCCTAGCGTGCTATTTATCATGACAAATGGCATAATCACTTCACGATTAACCAAAAATAAATATTTAGGTGAATCCTAAATATTTATAATAGTTAACAACAACAAAATCTATTTATAACATATAACCACAATTACACATGCATTTCTACTATATTAACGACTAGGAGTATAACCATAAGGCTATTTCATGTTATTAGCATATAGTAACTAAGCATGGATCATCTTAGAGTGTAATAATAGTACCAAAACAGTACCAAAATGATTTAATAATAATATTAAATCTGAACATCATTTAAATAAAGCAATTTCTATCATTTCTAGTATAAAAATTATATGAAAAATAAAGATTAAACTTATTAAATCATACAAATGGATTCACATGATATAATATATATTCTAGAGACATTTCATGATTAAAAAGGTTCTGGAAATATATTTTAAATGATTAAAACTATTATTCCAAGCATGGAGACTACTCTAAAACCATTGAATAACATTATTTAATTATGCTAAAAAGGTTCTCATGACTTGACACATTCCTAGAACATAACATGATTTATTGGGTACTGGAAATGTATTTTTAATTGTTAAAACAGATTTATAAAGAAACTATTGCTAAAAACAGGATTTAAATATACATTTTAAATTAACCTGGTACACTTCCTGATTTTTCTAGCTCAAAAAATTATAGGTAAAATATTGTAAATTACGTGGTAAACTAGTTCTAGAGCTCGCTGATCCTAAAAAAAATTAAATATCAAAAATAGAGAGCATTTCTATTTTTATTAAAATAGAGATCATTTTAATTTTAGAAAATTCTACACAACTCTAAAAATTATGAAATTTAACAGAGGGGTTCCTATACATACTAGTGACTTATGAAAAATAAATTATTTTCAAAATAATCAACACAGATCAAACTAGTTCAAATTTGGTCAAATTATGCCCAAATCTAGGGTGCATTCATATAGTACAAAAATTACCGCGTGGATTTGAAATCTGGCTACACTAATAGTTTGGTGGGGTCCTAAGCGATCCATTTTAATACTAAGATCAAAGATATCGCATGGTTTGGATGGATTAGAAAAAAAATAGAAGTACAGTACATGTAGTTAGTTATGTACAGTACATAGATGGATCAAATGGATGTGCATGTGGAGTTGAGCAAGGGGTGAAATTGGTTGAGGGAAATTGCTCCCTGGGCTGAGAGGATTCTACTTTAGAGAGGGATTGGAGAGAGGCTCACAGAGTGTGAAGAAATCGTGGTACGGTCGATGTAGTGGATGAAGCTCGTCATTGCTTGCGGTAGGAGATGCGTGACGACGTGGGAAAGCTCTAGTGGCAATGCCTCAGTGTGGGGTGCGTCGTGGTCGTCAGAATTGCTTGCCAGAGTATCACCGGAGTTGGGAAAGAAAAGGATGTGGAGAAAGTGTGGGAGGAGAGGAAAGGGAGAAAAGCATGGGAGGAGGGAACTTTTTATAGGGGAGGAAGCAGGGAGGTGAGAGGGCCGCAGAGGAGATTGAAGGATGCTAGCGTCACTTGGCTTCCTGGCGTAACGCTCGCGTTACAGCCGACGGCGCGTTGCAAACAGCCGTGGCTATTGCTGTGCTTGTGCTGAGCTCGCACAGCACGCGCAGCTTGCATGGCTTGCGGCCAGGCCAAGCATGGCTACTGGCATAGCCAGCCAATGCAGCTGGGCTGCTGGCCCACGCTGGTGGCAGCTGGCCCAATTGCTGGCCCACTAAAGAAAGAATCATTTTCGGATTTAAAACAGATAGGAAAAGAAAAATAATTCAAAATGATTTCAAATGAGGTCCAAAAATTACGAAAAAATTCTAGCAAATCAATTTGAACATGGGGAATCTAATAAAAATACTTTTGTGAAGAATTTTCAAAAGACTTTCAAATGAAAATTCAAAATTCCACTTGGAACCTCTCATATTAACTCATAGAGTTGAATTATTTGAGATAAAAATCCAACTAAAATACACATACATAAAATACATAGTTGCACATCCTCTTTTCCTTTTAAAAAAATTTCAAACCCGTAAAATTTGAGGATGTTACAAATATCTTCCCATCACTACTACAAAAAAGGTGACCACGAACAGACTGAAAAAGCTCATCACTGACGTGGGGAGGGGGGAAGGGTTCGTCAGAAACATATCGTCAGTGGTGAGTACAATAACACTAACGGGCTACTGACCTGTTAGTTGTGACTAATTACCACTGACCGGCGTGCGTTAGCCGTTAGTGATGTTTCAACAGTGGTGACCTATTAATCGACTAGAAAATATTTACCATCATGGTGGCCTATTACACGCCTGTCAATGGTCATATTTAGTTTTGACGGTATCTAGGAGAGCGCCTGTCGGCAATATGGGGAGCGGGGTCCCCTAGACCGCTAGCAGAGGCCCAACTTGACGCCACGTCGCCAAGGATGTGAGAGTCAAGAGAAGGTGCCCGGGGGAACATCCCGAGCACCGTGTCCCCTTGGCCATTAAGGGGAACCCTGAGTCATCCCTTAAGGATGCTCCTCGAGCACCCAAGGTGACTTGGGGCCCACTCAGGACGGCGACTGCCTCCCACGAGCGATGGAATGTCCTAAGTCACGTGCTTGGGGGTCCTCGAGCATGCGGGAACCCAAAGCACCCCTCGTAGGTCTTTCCCCAGCACACGTGGCCAAACGGGTGCATTTAACGCCCGTCTGTGCGGGCCCACCTACTCCAAGTCCTTGTGGACAAGATGGCGGCGTCCTGGTCGAATTCCATCCTCCCATATGATGGGCCCCGTCAGCTGTCGGTCCTGTCAGGGGATGGAGCGGTCTGGCACCTTTTTGACTTTAGGACACGTCGCCGCGTGGCCAGGCGCATGCCTCCTATCTCTGGTCAGTAGGGCCGGTGTCACAGACCCGGAATTGCATATGATTAGGGGAACGAATGGTCGCCAAGGGCCGAAGGACCAGTCAACCTGGTGGCACGGTACCTGCGCCGTACACACCGAGGCGGAGTGATCCGACACCTGCACAACACGAGCCGGTCGGAAGCGACTAGACTTCCCCGAACCACATACGATTCCTTGATCCGGTGAAGGTTTAGAGCCGTTCCCGGATCCTACCACGCAAAGCAAGGTCGGAGGAGCCCGGCGATTCTACCCACACCCTAACCTAGCTCGGAAGCTAGTGGGTCACCCGAAGGCCCGGTAGAACACGCCCACACCCTGCCTGGCCGGCACAGCATCTCAGCCAACGGGTCACTTAACCGATTCCTGCTCGACATAGTAAAAAGGGGAACAACGGTAACCCTTCACGGCGTACCCATATGCTTCATATCATACACGCATTGCATACGGGCAGCCTGAAATAACAATTTGGATATCACAGCAAAGCACTACATTACGATAATAAACTGGTTGTCCACATCGGACTATAAGATTACATCATTCGGCATAGCCGGAAACATATCCGAGTACGGGGTAAGTAAAACAACAGCGGAAGCAAGGTAACTGAGTCCCACAGCGGCGCGTAGACCGCTGACCAAAAACCACTAAAATCCTTGAATCGATAGCCAACCAAGGAAACCATAAGTTTAAACGTCATCAAAATAGTCTTCGACCACCGGCTCACCTGCAAGCTCTAGGAATAACCTAGGTGAGTACAAAGGTACTCGCAAGACTTATTCGTGCTTGATTAAATGTCCTACCCATACTAGTACAGCAGCAATTAAACATGATGCTTCTCAGAGTAACAATATACAAGTTAAGAACATAGCCAAATCAAGGGGCAGTAAAGACGAGATAAATGACAGTTTAATTCAGGGTACAACATAGTGTAAACAAGCCACCACGAGATCTACTCAACAATTCCAAGTCCATTGGGGCAGCCCATGAGTCCAATCCAAAACAATCCATTAAACCTCATCCAATCCAATTAGGGCAGCCCCTAAGTCAAATCCAAATCAATCCAGCATCCACACATTTTCATTTAATCTCTCGGATCATTACCGACAACCGATCACCCTGGGTGCAAAGAGTGCCTTAACCCTTGGAGGTTATAAGGCTCCAAGGGTCTTAGTCTTACCTCAACTACACCCCAGCCTCGATGCCGCTAACGTCCACGCGTGATAAGGGATGGTGACACGCTGAAGATAGGGTTTGTAATACCCACTTTACGATAAATAGGTATTTGCTCTGCATTCATGCATACATGGCATTATCATCACCCACACCTTATCTAAACCTAGTTGTATATCAACTTTACTTTATAGAATATGTTAATATCTCATCCTCGGTGGATAATTGTTGCAAGCACCAATCAATTTATTTGAAGTAATTCAACTAACAATGTCAAAACACCAATCAACTTATTTGAAGAAGTTGAATTGACAATATCGTTAATAAGGGTGGTAGACGTCATCGAACACTTCGGTGAATCCCTGTCCCTAACCCTAGAACCCTGAAGGAGCTGGAATTAGGTTTTCGACGATAGAACAATTTTATTGGATGCAAACCCTCCAAACTTCATAAATAGCTTCAAAATGGGAAACCCTAACCTCTGGCCAAATTCCAAAAAATTTTGGAGAAAGTTAAACCCTAGCTGCTATCCGAACTTGAAATAAGTCCCAATTCAAACTTGTACACAAACATAGTTCAAATCTTATCCAAATCAGTTCAAACTCCGCCAGAATGTCTCAGATAATATCTTAGGGCTCCTGTAAAAATTTCATAAATTTTGGGATTGTTTTGACGCATAAAATGACAAAGGGGAGGGGTCTGCAAATAGGAAATTAAAAAGAAAAAGAAAATGAACAAACCCTAACCTAAGCGGGCCGAAACTCTCGGCCGGCCCACTCCGCGCAGCCCGCTCGACCCCGCCGCCCCGGAATGCGCCTCCCCCAACCCGCTTCCCGCCTCCCTTCTCCGCTCGCGCCCTGCATCCGAGCCGCCTTCCCCCGCTCCCCTGTCAGGCCCCGGGCCCTCCTGCCAGGTCCCGGCCGCCACGCCCCCATCGCTGGTAGGCCGAGAGGGGCGGTGCCCCGCGCCCCGGTCCGCTTCCGACAGCCCCGCGCCGCCCCATAAAAGCCCCGGTCCGCTCCCGACCGCTCCCTCCTCGCCTCCCCGCGTCAACCCTAACCCTAGACCGAAGCTCCCGTGCGCTCGAGCTTTCCCTCCGCCTTCGTTCCCGTCGCCGGCAGCCTACTCTGACGAGCAATTGCCGTCTCCTCGGTCCCCCTCGCGTCCTCCTGCTGCTACCGCAAGCTCCCACTCCTCCTGGTCTAACTCCCCCACCTCTCCTTTGCGCAGATCTACCCCGGGGAAGCTCCAGCACCGGTGACCCGAGCTCCTCGCCGTTCATCGCCGTCCCCAGCTCAACCCCGGCCGCTTCAGTCCTCCCCAAGCACGGAAACGACCCTAGGGTGAGCCTCCCGTCCTCCCTGCCCCTTTTCCCGAGCTCCCTGTGCTACAGGGCGCCCTCCAGAGCAGCTCCGGCGAGGTCGCCACCGTCTCCCCAGTCGCCGGCCACCGGAGCCGAGGGAGAGAAGAGAGAGGAAGAGAGAGGGAGAAGAAAGGGTGGTCACGTGGCGGTTTTTGATTGGGTCCGAGTTCCTGAGAGAATGACAGGTGGGGCCGGGCTGTGCTGAGTAGGATTAGGGTGCGAGAATAGGGGGTAGACCTCTCGGGTGAACCTAGCCGGGAGGGTCCAGTGCGCAGTGAGAGAGAGGAGATTGTCTGTGTACGCATAGCAATTAGGGTTAGGGTAGATTTGGGCAGATTTTGTATAAAATTTCAAAAGCTCATATCTTTTAAACCATAGCTCCAAAATTGACAAATTTTATATGGTTGGAAAGCTGGTGAAATTCTCTACAATTTGGACGCATCAAAAGTTCATTTTGATTACATGCACAGTAGATTATCTAGGGTTTAATCAATTGCTTCGGCTAGTTTCAAAACACGATAACTTATGATCCATGGCTCGGATTTTTACAAACTTTATACCGTTGAAAAGCTTAGGAAGTTTCCTACATTTTGACTGAAACAAAGGTTCATTTTGGATACATGCACAGCACCGTTCTTAGAGTTGTCTTTGTGCCATGTTACGACCCGTTAAAACCCTAGCTTTGTGAACTAGCTCCCTTCGTACGATTCCACGTACCTTAGTCTCCTATTACATAACTTAGCTTCATATTGACTTAATATACCCACTCGTGCAATGTTTCATCACTAAAGACGCAACCCTAACTCCTCGGAGCATTTTAAATCGTCATGCATGCATTCTAGATATCACCTGGCTCCGATAACTTAATATGAACCCATGTAGATCATCACGACTCTTCGACACCCATTGCACATCCAGTCAAGCAAATTGCATCATCCATACATGCATACATGCTGGTCTCATTACCTTTTCTCGTTTGTTTCCGGAATCGCGTCTTGCTCGAAACCAGAGTTGGAAGAAGAAGACCACCCGGCTTACGACCCCTCGCAAGAACAGGAACAACCCGAATCAGGCAAGCAGAGCTTGTTGCATTTTACTTTCCGTACTCTTGTGTATGCCCTCTTTTACGTGTGCTTATGTATTGATGTTTCGGTCGAATGTCGTATGGGTATGTTCCGGTTGGATGTCATATGGAATTACTTAAGCACACTAATAGCAGTAGGATGGGTCTCACGTCGAGGACATCTGCTGGCTCTTCAACCAAATCGTTAAGTGAGTTGTGAGAGCCGAGGGCGTGCACAATGGGTACGGTTGGTGCTAATTGCAGCATGAAGGCGACCCAGGAGCTCGAAGTTTTGTCGTCGTGCCAACCATATCTTCAGCGTGTCACCATCCCTTATCACACGGGGTCGTTAGCGAGAACCAACACTGAGGTGTAATGGGATAAGCCTCCACGCCCCTTGGAGGTTCGCTACCTCCTTGCGGTTATGCACTCATTATATCGGCAGGGGTTGAGTTCGTCGATAGCGGCCCGAGAGATTAAATCATAATATGTCTTTGATGGATTACTTCAGATTTTGATAATGTATCATTGCTGGATCAATTCGGATTGGATATATGGCTGCCCCCTTGGAGTTGGATTTGTTAAAATGGATCGGATTGAATTGGATATATGGGCTGCCTCCCTTTGGATTTGGACTTAAGGCATTGGGTTTGTGGTGATTTATTCATGTCCTGTTGTTATCTGATTTAACTGGCTAATTACTTTATCCTTACTTTACCCTGATGATGTTGTGTTATTTACTTGTATATTGTTACTCTGAGAAGCATCATGTTTACTTGTTGCTAAACTAGCATGTGTAGGACATTTAATCAAGCACGATTAAGTCTTGCGAGTACTTTGTACTCACCTAGGTTAATCCTAGAGCTTGCAGGTGAGCCGGTGGTCGAAGATTATTTTGACGATGTTTGAACTTGGGTTTTCCTCGGTAGTGTTCGATCTGTGGGATAGATGTGGCTTTTGGTCAGCGGTCATGGTGCCGCTGTGGGTCTCACCCTTTTAACTTCCGCTGTTGTTAAACTTCTCCGTACTCGGATATGTTTTCGGATATGACCGACTGATGTAATATGTTGTCCCATCGTGGACTGTTCTTAGTAATATCGTATTGTAGAGCTTTTGTGATGATATCCGAGTTGTTAATTCAGGCTGCCCCTGCACAATGCGTGATTGATATGAAGTGTATGGGCATGCCGTGAAGAGTCGAAGCCGTATCTTGTTCTACTAAGTCGAGCAGGTGTTGGTTGAGTGACCCGCTGGCTGAGATGCTGTGCCGGCCAGGCAGGGTGTGGGCGTGTTCTACCGGGCTTTCGAGCGACCCACTAGCCTCCGAGCTAGGTTAGGGTGTGGGTAGAACTGCCGGGCTCCTCCGACCTTGTTTGTCGTGGTAGGATTCGGGAACGACTCTGAACCTTCACCGGGTCATGGAATCGTATGTGGTTCTGGGAAGATTGGTCGCTTCCGGCCGGCTCGCACGTGGCGGGTGTCGGATCGTTCCGCTTTGGTGCGTACGGCGCAGGTACCGTGCCACCGAGCTGACGAGTCCTTCGGTCCTTGGCGACTTCGCGTTCCCTTAATCATATGCAATTCCGGGTCTGTGACAGGGTTGGTGTGACGACAAAACTCTACTTACTCCTGGGTCGCCATCAAACTACGATGAACACCAACCGTACCCATTGTGCACGCCCTCGGCTCTCCCAACTCACTTGACGATTTAGTTGAAGAGCCATCAGATGTTCTCAACCTGAGACACATCCTACACATACTAGTGTACTCAACCTCACATGTGACATTCAAGCAACCATCACAGATAAGCACACATAAACAAGGCATACACAAGAGTACGGAAAGTAAAGATGCAACAAGCTCTGCTTGCCTTGTTCGGGTTGTTCCTGGTCTTGCGTGGAGTCGTAAGCCAGGTGGTCGCCTTCTTCGGGCTCTGATGTGAACGATAATAGGTACCGGAAAATAAACGGTGAAAGAATAATAAGACCCAGCATGTATGCATGATGAATGAGTAGGGCTAGATGCATTGATTAAAGGTGATTCGCGGAGGGGCATAACCCTAGAGTGGCTCATCGGAGGCTCGTGTGGTAGCTAGTATGCGTGCATGTCAGGTTATGATGCAACAGGTGTTTAGGGTTAATGCCGCTAGTGGCGGAATAGGGCGACAGTGTTAATTAGGTCGACATTTGTGGAAGTACGCCGAGACAGGAGCTCGACGCAAATGGAATCGATTGAATCGAGGTTACCATAGCCAAATTAGGGTTTGGTGCCGATTTGAGATTAGGGAACTCATGAGCATTTTGTTAGGTGACGCATAAGAGCTTAAATCCTAGTCCTGCTATGCGCATGTTATGGTTCATACGAAGATGTTTTAGGGTTTCGTCGCGGATCCCTCATGCATGTGTGCTAACTGGTGTAACTTCGAGTTAGAGCAAAAAGGTGGGGAAACAACAATTTGTTGTGCATGACAATGTTTTGGAACGCTCTTATTAATAAAGTGCTTCGTGAATTAAGACCAACGTGACTGGAATCGCTCGAATTGGATTTACGGTCGCTAAGGTAGACGCATGTTCCTACAATGTTACACTGGTGTCGAGGAACTTCAACTAGGTGCATTATTTCAACTTGAATTGGTGGAGATGACATGGAACGCTAAGCATGCATGTAGGGCAGGTTTGGGGTGCTTCGGTGAATTAGGTCTACGCCATTAGTGGTGGGGCATGGCAAGAGTGTTCGGATGGTGGTAATACACAAGTAATACGAGGTATGAGTGCCATGGAATTGGATTCGTGCAAGTTAGGGTTACGATCGTTGGGTTAGGGTTTTGGTCGATTCGCGATAATGGGGAATAACCAAACCCTAAATAACTTATTGTGCATGTGCTCAAAACAAACTTTTGATTCATCTAGATTGTAGAAAATTCCGAGAGCTTTCCAGACATATAAAATTTGTTGGAATCGGACTTACGGTTCAAAAGATACGCAAGTTTGAAATTTTAACAAAAGATCTAACCCTAAACAGATGAACCCTAATTGTTAGGTGTACCCGAACAATCCCTCTCTCTCTCTTTGCTTCAGACCTGCCTCGCTAAGCCCACCCGAGAAGCTACCCACCATTTCTACCCCTTAACCCCACTCAACTGACGCGTGGACCCCAATTGTCAGTGGCTCGGGTGGTTGGGAACCAACCCGAGCACGACACGCGGCCGGACCCTCCTCTCCCTCTCAATCTCTCTCTTCTCCCTCTGTACCGAGACCGACGGCGGGCCTAGGCGGCGGCGCAATGCCGGAGTCTCACCGGAGTTCGCATGAGGGGGATTTGGGACATGGCCAAACTGGGGGAACACGGCATTCGGGCCGGGAGCTCACCCTGGATGTCTTTGCGCCGGCCTGGGGAAGTGGGGGAGGACCGAGTGGAGCTCACGGCGGCAAGGGATGGCGGCGGACCTCGGTTGTCGTCGGTGGCGAACTCCGGGCACCGATCTAGACAATGGAGGAGACGAGCGAGTTAGGGTTGACGAGAAGATGCTCGGGGAGGAGAAATGGAGCTCGGGAGGAGACCGGGGTAGCCGTGCGAGCTCGCCGGAGTAGGGACCGGCGCTGGAGAAGACGAGCGCGAGGTGGAGCTAGAGCAGCCAGAGCTCGGAGAGGCGAGAAGATCTGGTGTTAGGGTTCTTGGAGTGGAGCGGGGAAGGCAAGGGCTGTCGGAAGGCCCCCTTTAAAGGGCGGCGGCGGGCTCGGACCGAGGCGGTCGGGAGCGGGGCACCGCCCACGGCGGCGAGTGGTCGGGCGCGACGTGTGCGACGCGGCCTGACAGGCGGGACCTCGGGCGAGGTGCGGGAGCGGGCGAAGGCGGGAAAGCTGGTGGCGCGTTCCTTTGGTGAAGGCGAAAAAAAGGGAAGGGGGAGGCGGGTTTGGAGCCGGCGGGGTTTAACGGGTTGGGCGAGTGGGCCGACCGAACGGGGTTTCGGCCCAGGTGTCTTAGGGTTTTCTTCTTTTCTTTATTTTCTTTAATAGCAGCACTACTCCCTTTATCATTTTATGTACCAAACTAACTCCAAATAAGTTGAAATTTCTACAGGGGCTTTAAAATATTATTTGCGAGCTACTGGAAGAGTTTGAACCAGTTTGGGCAAGATTTGACCTATGTTTGCATTCAAATTTAATTTGGGGGCTCAATTTGAGTTTATACTGCAACTAAGCCCTAGGCATACTCAAAAATTCTGAAATTTGGAGGGGATGCTCAAAACATTATAAGAGCCCTACTGTAGAAGTTTGGAGTGGTTTGGAGTGTGTTTGCCCTAGGTTCCAGTTCAATCCCCCCTTTCCTGACCTAATTCGGAGGTTGCGTTGTAACTAGGTCTTGGGGTCCTTCGAGCCTTTCTAATATCTAGGTGGGGCTAGGGTTTGCATGATTGGGGCCAAACAAGATTGTTTTGCAACTTTTCATTCACAGGGACTTGACCTAATCGACATATTACGATTTAGTCCTCCTTCTCCCATTGTTTTCTAACCCTAAGTTTAAATGACGATGTAAGAGGGCTCGGGACAAGGAGTCCGGGAAGAAGAGAGGAAAGGTTCGTATATGGTGACCCATCGACGGGGTCACTGATCACTCCACATGCTAATGGTAGAGTTGCTATCTGGTACTTCGAATAAGTTGATGGGTGTTTGTACAAATTTCCACCGAGGATGAGATATGTACATATTCTATAAAGTTTCATCGTACTTTATCTCAGTTTAAATAAGGTGTGTGTGTGTGTGGGTGTTTACCTGCATGAATATGATGACATGTATGCATGAATGTGAGGAAAACCCTAATTGTCGAATCTGGGTATTACAGCCGGGGTAGTTGCAGCATGGTCCGTGGCAGAGAGCGTCCGGGAAGTCTTCACCTTCTGACCCAACTACGTCATGATGACCCAGATTCCAACCGCGGCGTGACAGGCACTATTCCGCTACACAAAAAGCAGGACGTAGGATTTTACACCAAGAAGGTGGCCTGAACCTGGGTAAATCACGTTCTCCATTCTAGCATACCTGCCACTCAAGATTGTGTAGCTTCTATTCCTGTGCCTCCCGGGCCAAATCCCAAAGGGGGTCCATCCGGACCACCGACGCCGGGGTTTGTACGCCGACATCTGCCGCTGTAGTGACCCTATACTCAAGACGAGGTCAGTGTAAATTGCCCCGAACAAAAACGATTTCTTCTTTTGCATGCATGCATGTAGGTAGTTCGAACAATGACTCAGATTGAAAACTTAAACTTGTACGGACTAACAATTCAAATTATGACATGGAAGCCACCGAGAGCAAAACTCTGAACCCAACTCCGAATAACATTTTAAACTCTTTGTGAAGTACTCCTAGTTGAAAATGCCAAATTTGGGCTGTATATGCAAATATATTGAAACAATACTCACCCATAACTCTTTCACCTCGATAAAATTCTAGGAAATCATATACGTAATGAGTAGTTCCATACAATTTTAAATTGATCTTTGGGTTCGAATTTAATTCTTAAACCATCTCTAAAATAGCAAGAAAAACTAAAACAAAAGAAAAATAAAAATGCCTCACCTGCCAGTGGGACCCGTCTGCAAGTCCATTTTCTTCACCTGGCAGCTTTTTCCTTTTTCTCTCCATCTCCTCACCCGCACGCCACTCCCCATTGCCATTTTTCTCTCTCTTCTTTGCTCCACGCACAGCACAGCAGCAGGCATCCCCATTTTCTTTCTTCTCTTCTATTCTCCCAAGCCTTCTTCCCCAACTCATTCCCCACCGTCACCTTCTCTCCTCCAAATCCTGCCCAAAGATGAAGATTCAATCCCTGCATGTCATCCCCCTAAATTCCCCACCTCCTGAGCATTCAATCCATCCCAGAAATTCTTACATGCATGAGCATTTGAATAATTTGCCCATCTTCTTCTTCCTCCAGCAGCCAGCCACTCTCTCCATACCCCTTGGCCTTCTTCTCCACGAGCTCCTCCATGGTTGCCCCAAAACTGCCCACTATTTCCTCTCAAATCCACCCTCTACACCTCAAATCAGCTCTTGCATGTTATATGGTTGGAATCCCCATCTCCTAAGCTTCCTTTTTCACCCAATCTCCTCCACATGTAGCAAGTTTTGGTGGGTGAGGAAAGAGGAAAACAGCAGCAGCCATGGAGCCATCTAGCCTCCACCACCTCTTGGTCAAGGCTGTCATGAGCTAGATGGAGGGATGGAGGAAGAAGAATAGAAGAGAGTGGAGAAGATGGAAGAGCTCAGCTACTATGAGGAAGATGATGCAAGGCAACAAGGAGAAGAGAGATAACAATGGAGGTGAGTGAAAAAGATGGAGTTCCAAGCTTCAACCCCTGCTGTCCCGGCATCAAATTCTTCTTGTTCACGCATCAAGGCTCGCCTTCACCTGCATGCCGTATTCCCCGGGACCGAGCACACCGGCCGGTGAGCCAGCTCCGGCCTCCCCTAGCTCACTCCTCCTGCTCCGCCCCAAGAACCGCCCCTGCCGCCGGATCTCCACGCCGCGCCTCCCCCACGCCGTGCTCTGCGCCACCTCCCCCGGCCAACCCTCCTCCACGTCGCCTTCCCCTGGACACCACCTCCACTTGCTCCCCTCTGCTCTCAGCTCACCGTCGGCCCTGCTGCTTCCCCGGGCATCCGCCATCGACCTCCTCCAGAGAATCCCCGTACCAGCTCCGGTGGTCTAACCGATGGTCATCAGTCGTCTCGGCCGTTAGCGATTAGGGGAGGTTAGTACAAGTTTGGTGCAATCTTAGTTACTGTAATGAATGCGCTAATTGCTTGATAACTGTGGTCAGTTAACCTGTTAGAAGTTAGCGGTTAGAGGTTAGTTGAAGTGGAGTAGTTAGTGGTTAGAAGTGGGGTTGTTGCTGGCAGTTAGGTTAGCTGTTGGCAGTAACTTTAGTCGCTAAGTGAAGGATTCGATTGAAATTACTTAATACGTTGTCTGCTAAATAACCAATATACTCAATCATTTTCTGCGTGTAAATCATCACATATACACATGAGCATGTCTCCTGGATTTCGTGTTAATTCTTGAAATGGATGCACTTATGAAGGACTCAGTAGATCACGTAGTTCCTTTATCGTATACCGCTTACCTGATGCCTCAATTAAAAATATGTTCGGTTAATAGAGCTTGATGAAATAATCAGCATCACTAATGCTTCGATGGGTATAAGCAGTGTATATATGCATTAATCCAAGGTCAGAGCTGTTATCGTAGGGGCCAAATCCTAATTAGGGAAAAGTTCAATTGAAATGTACAGATCATTGGCTGCTAGTGTAAGTAACCATTAAACGACACACCTGATGCGCTGACATCTTGTTGATCACTCGAGTTAATGACCCCAGTCAATTTTGCGTTAAAGATAACGTTAAGGCTCTCATAATAGTTAATAACCGGTTCATAACGTTAATGGATCCGACATCTTTTAGAAATCAGCGAATAAGGCTAAATGTCACGGACCCGGAATAGCATATGGTTAGGGGAACGCGAGGTCGCCAAGGACCGAAGGACTCGCCAACCCGGTGGCACGGTACCTGCGCCGTACGCACCAAGGTAGAGCGATCCGACACCCGCCACGTGCGAGCCGGCCGGAAGCGACCACTCTTCCCAAAACCACATACGATTCCGTAATCCGGTGAAGAGTCAGAGTCGTTCCCGAATCCTACCACGACAAGCAAGGTCGGAGGAGCCCGGCGATTCTACCCACACCCTAACCTAGCTCGGAAGCTAGTGGGTCGCTCGAAAGCCCGGTAGAACGCCCACACCCTGCCTGGCCGGCACTGCATCTCAGCCAGCGGGTCACTCAACCAACACCTGCTCGACTTAGTAGAAAATGGTACGGCCTCGATTCTTCACGGCATACCCATACACTTCATATCATTCACGCATTGTGCAGGGGCAGCCTGGATTAACAACTCGGATATCATCACAAAGCTCTACAATACGATATTACTTAATAACAGTCCACGATGGGATAACATATTACATCAGTCGGCTATCACCGGAAACATATCCGAGTACGGAGAAACTTAACAACAGCGGAAGCAAAATAAGTGAGTCCCACAGCGGCACAGTGACCGCTGAACAAAACACCAACTATCCCATTGTTCGAACACTACCGAGGAAACCAAGTTTAAGCATTGTCAAAGTAATCTTCGACCACCGGCTCACCTGCAAGCTCCAGGGATAACCTGGGTGAGTACGAATGTACTCGCAAGACTTATCCGTGCTTGATTAAATGTCCTACTCATACTAGTACAACCACAATTAAACATGAATGCTTCTCAGAGTAACAATAAACAAATTAAGAATATAACATTAAGAGGGTGAAGTAAAGAGTGACTAAGTAACAAATTAATTCAGGGTACAACCTATCACAACTATTTCACCCCGAGATCATATCAGACAATCCAAATCCATTATCCAGTTCATAATCGAATTCACAGTCAATTCCAATTACCAAGTTTTCAGCCATCAAGATAACTCAAATTTCTCAAATCCCATCAATCCATGGGAAAACACATTAGCATTTAATCTCTCGAAGCGTTACCGGAAGATACGACCACCTGCGCCCATATTGGGTGCATAATCATTTGGGGGTAGCGAGCCCCCAAAAGCAGGGAGGCTTACCCCAACTATGCCGCAGGGAAGATCTCCGCCTAACGTTCACGTGTTACAGGGACAATAACACTCTGGCGTATGGTTGATGTGGCGACAAAAACCTTCACACATCCCTGGGTCGCCGTCTCGACTGCTATTAACATCAACCGTACCCTTTGTGCACGCCCTCGGCACTCACAACTCACCTTATTAGTTTAAGTTGTTAGGGTACGAGGTTGATTTATAACCATAACTGACCACATCATGTCCCAATCCAAATCCAACACTCCTGACGAGAACATATCGTGAAACCCTAGCATGCTAGTCGTACGAACGATAATCATGATACATAACGTTTAGCTCACAATTAAGTACAAGCAAATACACATACGACAACAGTAATAAGAATGCAACAAGCTCTGCTTGCCTGATCCGGGTTGTTCCTGTTCTTGCGAGGGGTCGTAAGCCTGGTGGTCTTCCTCTTCAGATTCTTTTATAAGCAATACGAAGAACCGGAAAAGAAACGATAAGAAAAATATTAAGGTTCGGCATGTATGCATGAGGATTAATGCGAGTAATTGAGCATTTAACAAATGTGCTGATGTTATGGGTGCAAGTTGGCGAGGGTTCGCAACTCGGGTTTGTGAAGGTTACATGATTGCCCTAACTGGCATATGTGTCTAAGGGTTATCTGATTATGAGCTAGGGTTTTAAAGTTGTTGCTTAGGTTGGGGTGTCATGCATCTCATTATGTACAGCTTGCAAGTGTTCAGGGGTATAAGACTAACGTAATTGGAATCATTCGGTTTGGAGCTACGAACATTGAGTTAGGGTTTATCGATGACAACGACGATAAGGGGGGCTAACCACATACATCCTACCATGCATGTGACCTACTGGGATTTCAATGGTTTCATGTCGTAGACTATCTCACGAGGACTCCAAAAATGTAAAGATCGTCGAAATCGGAGCTAGGGTGAAGATTCTAGAGTTTACGGACTCTCGGACGTAGCAAACTTCCACCCTGAATATCACCCTGTGCATGTAACCAAAATAAATTTTTGATGCATCCAAGTTGTAGAGAATTTCACCAGCTTTCCAACCATATAAAATTTGTTCAATTTGGATTTACGGTTTAAAAGATATGAGCATTTGAAATTGGGGATAAAATCTAACCCTAACATCCTTTAACCTAATTGCTAGATCTACCCGAGGCTACCCCCTTCTCTCTCTGCTGCGCACATGCCACGGCTAAATCTACCCGAGAACCCACCCCAAACCTCACCCTCATAACCCGGACCTACTAACAGGTGGGGCCCCCGGGGTCAGTGCCGACTGGGCACCGGAATCCCAGTCGGCAGCCGACTGGGCACCCGGGACCAACCAGAGGAGGCCACTCGGCCTCCCACTCATCTCTCTCTCTCCCACTCGGATCCGACCGGAGAAGGCACTTGGGCGGCGGAGGCTCGCCGGAGCATCACCGGAAAAGGGCTCCCGAGCTCGGTTGAGCTCGGGGAGGACGGTAGGGTGACCAGGAGCTCACCCCTGACGACGTTTTGGTGCTCGGGGAGGACCGAGGAGCACCGGAGAGGGCTGGCGACGGCGAGGAGCGGCGGCAAGCTTCGGTCGTCGGTGCAGGAGGTGCTCCAGGCGTGGATCTGCAATGGGAAGTACACGGGGAGGTTAAGGGAGTGGAGAGAAATCTTGGGGTGAAGAAAATGGGAGAGGAGGACCACTGGACTGAGGGGAATCGCTCGTCGGAGTCTGGCCGGACTTGGAGGAGGCGACGATGTAATCGATGGAACCGGCACGGTTTCTCGAGGAGGAAGGGCGGAGGTGGTGCAGGGAGGTGCGGGAAAGCTTGGAAGGAAGACAATGGCGCTCCGGAGGGGCTACTGGAGGTGGGGTGGCTCACCGGAGAAGGCACCGGAGCTCGGGGAGAAGTGGTGGCGCGGGGAGAAGAGCACCGGGGCTAGGGTTCTGGGTGGAGGATGCGAGGAAGGGGGGAAATGGGGGCTGTCGGGAGGGAGCTTTTAAGGGGCGGCGGCGGCTTGGACAGGGGGCTCCGGGGGTGGAGCACCGCCCACCATGGCCAGCGGCCGGCGGCGACGTGGAGGGAGGAACCCGACAAGCGGGCCCGGGGCGCGGCAGTGAGAGGGGAGGGGAGCGCGCGCGGGATGGAGCGGGCCGAGGAGATGGGCCGCCCGAGGGAAAGGGGTTTCGGCCCAGGGGAGGATTAGGGTTTCTTTTTATTTTTCTTTTTATACATTCCAGTTTTATTCCCCATGACATTTTAGGTACCAAATCAGCTCCAATTAACTTGAAATTTTTACAGGAGGTTCATAATATTATACTTGAGCTACTGTAGGAGTTTGAATCATTTTGGGACTGATTTGACCTAGGTTCCTATTCAAATTCGATTTAGGGTTTGGTGTGAGGAACGAGGATTCACCGGAAGGTTCGATGACTTCAACCACCCTTATCGACGATATTGTTAATTAAGTTACTTCAAATAAATTGATTGGTGTTTGCAACAATTATCCACCGAGGATGAGATATTAACATATTCTATAAAGTATATTCATATTACATCTAAGTTTAATTGAGGTGGGGGTGATGATGATGACATGTATGCATGGATGCAAATCAAAAACCTATCTATCGACTTTGGGTATTACACTAAACCATCCGTTCAACTCAAGCCGCGAGTTCACGGTTAAGACCAACTAGTTATTAGTTAATCCGTACGATGCTCGGGTGAATGCTAGATGTTATTATAATCCAGTGCACTAACTAACTCAGTGGTTGTCACAACCGGTTGATTTTAAAAAGGTCAACTCAACGGTACCCTTACGTATACCTGCTTATGACTCGTTTACAACTGACAACGTCCCCTAGTGCTAGATACAGGTAAGGAAATAATATTAGTCTTCGCATCTATATCTAGTTTAAATGAATCCGTAGGGTAGCAAGATATACTCACAAGAATAATCTCATACACTAGATGCTATTGAGTTTAGATGAAAGGAAAGGAGTACCTAGTTCCATGACATACGGGATTAGGTAACAAACTCTGGATTAACTAGGAAACCTGATACCTGTAAAGATGACCAGACAAAACTTGTTGTTCTCAGATGACGAGTTAGTAGTGGGAATAAGATATACACTACTTTGTTCTTTACTGAGAAAAAGACAAGAAATGCTAAGTTAGATTAACTTGTAGAACCCATAGGAAATGTAAACGACCTCCAAAAATATGAACCTAGAGAATCTAGCTTAGCAGTCAATTTAAAGTGATTAGTGTCATAATTCGCCTAACGGCCATAAAATAATCGCGACCCCATGTTCTCACCTACGACAACGAATCAATCTAATTAGCCCTAACCCTAATTATGGATTTAAAGCTCTTCGCCTTAGTCGCATATCATATCCTCTGCATGCATTCATATTCTAGGCTCACCCATGATTAAAACTATATCGCAACTAAAACCGAACCCAAAGTCTGGAATAAATGCAAACCTACTTATGTAACTGTATCCTTTATTTTAAAGCCACCATAGTTGCATCCATATCACTGGCATTCATGCATCTTCGTCCTTTTTCAAATTAGTTTCTTAGGGTTGCTTTCTCCCTTGTTTGAGGTTGCTCGCTTCAGAGCCCTAAGAAGGAGACCACCCGGCTCACGACCTCACGCAAGACCAGGAACAACCCGATCAAGGCAAGCAGAGCTTGTTGCATTTTTATTACTGTTGTCGTATGTGTATTTGTCTGTACTTAATTGAGAGCTGTAGATTATGTGTTCTGATAATCGTTCGTACGACTAGCATGCTAGGGTTTATGATATGTGTCTGTCAGAAGTGTTTGGATTCGGCTTGTGACATGATCTGGTCAGTTATGGTGATAAATCAACCTCGTACCCTACAACTTAAACTAATAATGTGAGTTGTGAGTGCCGAGGGCGTGCACAAAGGGTACGGTTGATGTTAATAGCAGTCGAGACGGCGACCCAGGGATGTGTGAAGGTTTTTGTCGCCACATCAACCATACGCCAGAGTGTCACTTCCCTGTAACACGGGAGGTTAGGCGGAGATCTTCCCTGCGGCATAGTTGGGGTAAGCCTCCCTGCTTTTGGGGGCTCGCTACCCCCAAATGATTATGCACCCAATATGTGCGCAGGTGGTCGTATCTTCCGGTAACGCTCCGAGAGATAAAATGACAATGTGTTTTCAATGGATCAATGGGTTTGGAGAAATTAAGTTATCTTGATGGTTGGAGTTGGTTAATTGGAGTTGACTATGAATTGGTTTTCCCTATTGGATTGTGATTGGATTGGAATTCACTTATGAACTGAAGAAAGGATTGGGTTGTTATACTTATGTTATTCACCTCTTTATGTCGATATGTACTTATCTGTATATTGTTACTCTGAGAAGCATCATATTTAATTCTGCAGTAGTGAATCCATGTGTAGGACATTTAATCAAGCACGATTAAGTCTTGCGAGTACGTTTGTACTCACCTAGGATTTTCCTAGAGCTTGCAGGTGAGCCGGTGGTCAAAGATTATTTTGACGATGCTTAAACTCGGTTTCCTCGGTAGTGTTCGAACAATGGGATAGTTGGTGTTTTGTTCAGCGGTCACTGTGCTGCTGTGGGACTCACTTATTTTGCTTCCGCTGTTGTTAAGTTTCTCCGTACTCGGATATGTTTCCGGTGATAACCGACTGATGTAATATGTTGTCCCATCGTGGACTGTTATTAAGTAATATCGTATTGTAGAGCTTTGTGATGGTATCCGAGTTGTTAATCCAGGCTGCCCCTGCACAATGCGTGAATGATATGAAGTGTATGGGTATGCCGTGAAGGATCGAGGCCGTACCATTTTCTACTAAGTCGAGCAGGTGTTGGTTGAGTGACCCACTGGCTGAGATGCAGTGCCGGCCAGGCAGGGTGTGGGCGTTCTACCGGGCTTTCGAGCGACCCACTAGCTTCCGAGCTAGGTTAGGGTGTGGGTAGAATCGCCGGGCTCCTCCGACCTTGCTTGTCGTGGTAGGATTCAGGAACGACTCTGACTCTTCACCGGATTACGGAATCGTATGTGGTTTTGGGAAGAGTGGTCGCTTCCGGCCGGCTCGCACGTGGCGGGTGTCGGATCGCTCTACCTTGGTGCGTACGGCGCAGGTACCATGCCACCGGGTTGGCAAGTCCTTCGGTCCTTGGCGACTTCGCGTTTCCCTAATCATATGTGGATTCCGGGTCCGTGACAGCTTGGTATCAGAGCCGAGCTGACCATAGGAAACCAATTGCAGGTGGTCGTTAGATAGGAGCTTCCGCTGCGCCTCGCCGATAGGCCAGCAAAACTATTTAAAAATTAAACCCTATGTTTAAAATTAATAAGTAAGGCTCGATTTATTCCTTATCTCTTCAGACTTAGAATCTTGATTTTCTCCTTATCCAACTCATTTCGAATTGCAAAAGTTTTATAAACTCTTATCTCATCTTGCCTTCCTATGCAAGATGCCTCTCGGATGTTTTAACCCGTGCTCTTGTGTCTTCTTAGTAAGTGGTATATCTGAATTCGTTCCCTTGCAATTATATCTCTTCAATCTTGCCCAAGTACCTTAACCCTTGTCACCATCTATTCAAAGACATGTTAAGCTCTATGACCGTTCGCTACACCTACTTCCGCAGCTAAAGATTATCCTTGTTCTATATGATTATCGTGTGCACAATCGTCTTCTTAAGTCAGAGTTGCTATTTACAGTGTGCCATTAGTTCACAGTTCTGCTCCAAGTTCCGGAGTCGGCATCCTCTTGCTTTTTCCCCCACCTTACCCTAAAGACTTATCTCCGTCATAATGATGACTTAGAGAACCCTACCTTGCTAACTGATCTTCTGACTAACCAATATTCCCTATTTTTGGAGGACATTGATATGCTTGCCCTCCTTTTTGTTTCTCCGCTCTACCCCTTGAGCCAGTTTATCGACCAATTCCTCCATGATGTGGTGGAACATTTCCCACTATTTCAATCCCCGAAGTCTATACCTCAAGGTGAAGGATTCTCCTCACATTATGCCATCGTGGTGGGCTCTCACACCATTAAAGTGTGTGCGGTCCAAAAATTTCAGCAAGCCTAAACTTGCTTCTTGCTACCATGAATTAAGTTTCTCCAAATTCCTTGTCAACCGTCTGTGTTCTCCATCTCTTAGTTCCTGCCCTAAGCCGAGGTCTTCAACTAAATTCAAGTGGATCTAAGCGCTGGCTCAGTCTTTCCCTTCCCCCTCCTTAGCAGGATTGAAGGAAGTTCACGACCAATCTCATAATATCTTGTTTTACCTCAAGGATGTGAATCTGTACATGATAGATTATTCAGAAATAATGCCATGCCTTCGGTATTCTCGAACATTTTTGTGCCCATGTTAGCACGTCAATAGGGAGCCTGATCACCTCCTCGTTGATGGCGCTAAGTGCGGTACGGAACTGTTCTTCAATCCCGACAATTTTGAACTATCACTTGTACAACGCGGTACATCCAAACCCTTCCTATCTAATATACCTTGCCAGCAAGATTAAGCTGGATCTCAGACCAACCTTAAAGATGATCTTTGGTCAAAGCAAAATTGGAATGGATGGAATTGAGTAAGATTTCAGAAATAAAAATAGGAATCTGAATGTCTATGTGAGCCCTTGATGCTATGATCGGAGATGGAAGATGGTATGATGCCTTGGCTAGTAATCAAGATACTAAGGTTTGTTTAAGGAGATTAATTACAGTGATTAGACTATAGATCTCTAGAAATCTCAAGAAATAATAAGGTCTTATTGGATTCCTCTTAGGGAAATGACTCTATTGTCGGTGGATGATGTTTTCGAGATCAGAGTCATGCTGAAAATAAAAATTTGAGAAAGGAGTACAGGATTAATAAGTCTATTGGATTACAGGGCTATGTAAATCCTGGATTTTGATTGGATTATAGGGAATTGTTGGACTAATTCCTACGTCAAAAGTCATAGTATTAGCAAATACCCTTTGGAAATTGGAGTAAGAATAGAGATAGTATATGAATTTCAGTGGGTTAACCTAAATAAGTTGGATTAATAGGAGACGCAATGGAGTGCGAAGAATTAATTGATTTAGCAAAGTAATTAATTATTGCTAGTAGATAATTTCCTTGACATTGATTCTCAATGAAAAAGTGATGGACAGGAGTAGAGATTAATTACCAGACCAATTGATTACGATTATGACTTAGCATCAACGGCGAGTGGATCTTTGGCGGTTCATGATATAAGCATTATCGGAGGATCTAATGTATTCATAGGTCTCTAGTGATAAGGACCTTAGGTTGCTGTTGGTGCCAATAATTATAATAGATCCGAAGATTGGTTTAGTCATTGGATATTGGTGAAATTAGAAGTATTGCCGTTGGGCTTGGATAATTATGAGTTGGCAGGTGATACGATAGAAGACGTACAGATGGCAGCACTACTATTGGATTTGGAAAGAATCAGGAGTAATAGATAAAGGGACTTAGATAAATTGTTGGATCGGTGGAATATGATTAATAATGAAGATTTTGAATACTAGTGGATGAGATAAAAATGAAGTCTATAGATGGAGGATTAATAGAAAATGATCATGGGCAAAGTTAAATGTTGGATTACCATTAAGATAATACTTATAGGTTAGGTAGATGATCTTTGGAATTCGATTTTCCTATAGGAAATTGCTAAGGTAGTGATCTGTCTTTAGAAAGATGTCTTGATGAAATAGTTGAATTCTACATGCTAAAGGATTGAACCAAAATAGGTTAAACAGAATTGATAGTGCATGTTAGAAGATTAATGGAGGATTTAGGAATAAGAACTTGAAGTAGTTGCTAGAGGGTATGTTTCGGCTTAATTTAGGGAGATTTGATGGAAGACAGAAGAAAGTCAATGATTATAGGCTACAGAATTGATGGATTGCGAAAGAAGGAGCATTTGAATATTGATACATTGATGGATATAGATTCCTGAATTGGATTCAATTAGGTCCACCCAGAGAATATTTGATGGAGATCACGATATAATGTGGGTGGAATGTAGATAATTATAATCCGGGAAATGTGATTGGAAAATAGCTTTTGAAGTAAGCCTAACTAACCAAATAACATAGAACGGAGTTGTTGTTAGAAATAAACAATAAAGTAAAAGACGTTTTAAACTCATCCCAAAACAATGAAGGCCATTACCACTATCTGAGACCGATCCTCATATTCATAATTCTTTCTTTCCAATCTAGAGTAGTTATGACCATCCAATTCTCTTGCCTCGGCCACACCAAAGCTAAGATCAGTTGTTCATACCAGCTTTTCTCACTCAAACCAATAATCTTGAATTCTGAATTTGCAAGACTAGCAATTGCCGCAACACCTCTTAGTTGCTCCTGCTCATTTCACCTTCATCTCTCCCCTTAACCAAGTGTAGAGCCTAGTAAAGCTAAAATACTGTAGAAGCTATTTCCAAGAATGATACTCCGATCTGGGTTTCTCTTTCCGGAACTAGTGTAAAAGTCGATAAGTCATTTTGCTTTCTCACTATCGACAGCTTGGCATCACGTCAATGTCTTGCTGCAAGTTCAACACCTCTTCCTCTCTTCTTTACCGTAGGAATCTCGGGACGAGATTCTTTTAAGGGGGGTAGGTTTTGTAGTGACCCTATACTCAAGACGAGGTCAGTGTAAATTGCCCCAAACAAAAACGATTTCTTCTTTTGCATGCATGCATGTAGGTAGTTCGAACAATGACTCAGATTGAAAACTTAAACTTGTACGGACTAACAATTCAAATTATGACATGGAAGCCACCGAGAGCAAAACTCTGAACCCAACTCCGAATAACATTTTAAACTCTTTGTGAAGTACTCCTAGTTGAAAATGCCAAATTTGGGGCCGTATATGCAAATATATTGAAACAATACTCACCCATAACTCTTTCACCTCGATAAAATTCTAGGAAATCATATACGTAATGAGTAGTTCCATACAATTTTAAATTGATCTTTGGGTTCGAATTTAATTCTTAAACCATCTCTAAAATAGCAAGAAAAACTAAAACAAAAGAAAAATAAAAATGCCTCACCTGCCAGTGGGACCCGTCTGCAAGTCCATTTTCTTCACCTGGCAGCTTTTTCCTTTTTCTCTCCATCTCCTCACCCGCACGCCACTCCCCATTGCCATTTTTCTCTCTCTCTTCTTTGCTCCACGCACAGCACAGCAGCAGGCATCCCCATTTTCTTTCTTCTCTTCTATTCTCCCAAGCCTTCTTCCCCAACTCATTCCCCACCGTCACCTTCTCTCCTCCAAATCCTGCCCAAAGATGAAGATTCAATCCCTGCATGTCATCCCCCTAAATTCCCCACCTCCTGAGCATTCAATCCATCCCAGAAATTCTTACATGCATGAGCATTTGAATAATTTGCCCATCTTCTTCTTCCTCCAGCAGCCAGCCACTCTCTCCATACCCCTTGGCCTTCTTCTCCACGAGCTCCTCCATGGTTGCCCCAAAACTGCCCACTATTTCCTCTCAAATCCACCCTCTACACCTCAAATCAGCTCTTGCATGTTATATGGTTGGAATCCCCATCTCCTAAGCTTCCTTTTTCACCCAATCTCCTCCACATGTAGCAAGTTTTGGTGGGTGAGGAAAGAGGAAAACAGCAGCAGCCATGGAGCCATCTAGCCTCCACCACCTCTTGGTCAAGGCTGTCATGAGCTAGATGGAGGGATGGAGGAAGAAGAATAGAAGAGAGTGGAGAAGATGGAAGAGCTCAGCTACTATGAGGAAGATGATGCAAGGCAACAAGGAGAAGAGAGATAACAATGGAGGTGAGTGAAAAAGATGGAGTTCCAAGCTTCAACCCCTGCTGTCCCGGCATCAAATTCTTCTTGTTCACGCATCAAGGCTCGCCTTCACCTGCATGCCGTATTCCCCGGGACCGAGCACACCGGCCGGTGAGCCAGCTCCGGCCTCCCCTAGCTCACTCCTCCTGCTCCGCCCCAAGAACCGCCCCTGCCGCCGGATCTCCACGCCGCGCCTCCCCCACGCCGTGCTCTGCGCCACCTCCCCCGGCCAACCCTCCTCCACGTCGCCTTCCCCTGGACACCACCTCCACTTGCTCCCCTCTGCTCTCAGCTCACCGTCGGCCCTGCTGCTTCCCCGGGCATCCGCCGTCGACCTCCTCCAGAGAATCCCCGTACCAGCTCCGGTGGTCTAACCGATGGTCATCAGTCGTCTCGGCCGTTAGCGATTAGGGGAGGTTAGTACAAGTTTGGTGCAATCTTAGTTACTGTAATGAATGCGCTAATTGCTTGATAACTGTGGTCAGTTAACCTGTTAGAAGTTAGCGGTTAGAGGTTAGTTGAAGTGGAGTAGTTAGTGGTTAGAAGTGGGGTTGTTGCTGGCAGTTAGGTTAGCTGTTGGCAGTAACTTTAGTCGCTAAGTGAAGGATTCGATTGAAATTACTTAATACGTTGTCTGCTAAATAACCAATATACTCAATCATTTTCTGCGTGTAAATCATCACATATACACATGAGCATGTCTCCTGGATTTCGTGTTAATTCTTGAAATGGATGCACTTATGAAGGACTCAGTAGATCACGTAGTTCCTTTATCGTATACCGCTTACCTGATGCCTCAATTAAAAATATGTTCGGTTAATAGAGCTTGATGAAATAATCAGCATCACTAATGCTTCGATGGGTATAAGCAGTGTATATATGCATTAATCCAAGGTCAGAGCTGTTATCGTAGGGGCCAAATCCTAATTAGGGAAAAGTTCAATTGAAATGTACAGATCATTGGCTGCTAGTGTAATAACCATTAAACGACACACCTGATGTGCTAACATCTTGTTGATCACTCGAGTTAATGACCCCAGTCAATTTTGCGTTAAAGATAACGTTAAGGCTCTCATAATAGTTAATAACCGGTTCATAACGTTAATGGATCCGACATCTTTTAGAAATCAGCGAATAAGGCTAAACCATCCGTTCAACTCAAGCCGCGAGTTCACGGTTAAGACCAACTAGTTATTAGTTAATCCGTACGATGCTCGGGTGAATGCTAGATGTTATTATAATCCAGTGCACTAACTAACTCAGTGGTTGTCACAACCGGTTGATTTTAAAAAGGTCAACTCAACGGTACCCTTACGTATACCTGCTTATGACTCGTTTACAACTGACAACGTCCCCTAGTGCTAGATACAGGTAAGGAAATAATATTAGTCTTCGCATCTATATCTAGTTTAAATGAATCCGTAGGCTAGCAAGATATACTCACAAGAATAATCTCATACACTAGATGCTATTGAGTTTAGATGAAAGGAAAGGAGTACCTAGTTCCATGACATACGGGATTAGGTAACAAACTCTGGATTAACTAGGAAACCTGATACCTGTAAAGATGACCAGACAAAACTTGTTGTTCTCAGATGACGAGTTAGTAGTGGGAATAAGATATACACTACTTTGTTCTTTACTGAGAAAAAGACAAGAAATGCTAAGTTAGATTAACTTGTAGAACCCATAGGAAATGTAAACGACCTCCAAAAATATGAACCTAGAGAATCTAGCTTAGCAGTCAATTTAAAGTGATTAGTGTCATAATTCGCCTAACGGCCATAAAATAATCGCGACCCCATGTTCTCACCTACGACAACGAATCAATCTAATTAGCCCTAACCCTAATTATGGATTTAAAGCTCTTCGCCTTAGTCGCATATCATATCCTCTGCATGCATTCATATTCTAGGCTCACCCATGATTAAAACTATATCGCAACTAAAACCGAACCCAAAGTCTGGAATAAATGCAAACCTACTTATGTAACTGTATCCTTTATTTTAAAGCCACCATAGTTGCATCCATATCACTAGCATTCATGCATCTTCGTCCTTTTTCAAATTAGTTTCTTAGGGTTGCTTTCTCCCTTGTTTGAGGTTGCTCGCTTCAGAGCCCTAAGAAGGAGACCACCCGGCTCACGACCTCACGCAAGACCAGGAACAACCCGATCAAGGCAAGGAGAGCTTGTTGCATTTTTATTACTGTTGTCGTATGTGTATTTGTCTGTACTTAATTGAGAGCTGTAGATTATGTGTTCTGATAATCGTTCGTACGACTAGCATGCTAGGGTTTATGATATGTGTCTGTCAGAAGTGTTTGGATTCGGCTTGTGACATGATCTGGTCAGTTATGGTGATAAATCAACCTCGTACCCTACAACTTAAACTAATAATGTGAGTTGTGAGTGCCGAGGGCGTGCACAAAGGGTACGGTTGATGTTAATAGCAGTCGAGACGGCGACCCAGGGATGTGTGAAGGTTTTTGTCGCCACATCAACCATACGCCAGAGTGTCACTTCCCTGTAACGCGGGAGGTTAGGCGGAGATCTTCCCTGCGGCATAGTTGGGGTAAGCCTCCCTGCTTTTGGGGGCTCGCTACCCCCAAATGATTATGCACCCAATATGTGCGCAGGTGGTCGTATCTTCCGGTAACGCTCCAAGAGATAAAATGACAATGTGTTTTCAATGGATCAATGGGTTTGGAGAAATTAAGTTATCTTGATGGTTGGAGTTGGTTAATTGGAGTTGACTATGAATTGGTTTTCCCTGTTGGATTGTGATTGGATTGGAATTCACTTATGAACTGAAGAAAGGATTGGGTTGTTATACTTATGTTATTCACCTCTTTATGTCGATATGTACTTATCTGTATATTGTTACTCTGAGAAGCATCATATTTAATTCTGCAGTAGTGAATCCATGTGTAGGACATTTAATCAAGCACGATTAAGTCTTGCGAGTACGTTTGTACTCACCTAGGATTTTCCTAGAGCTTGCAGGTGAGCCGGTGGTCGAAGATTATTTTGACGATGCTTAAACTCGGTTTCCTCGGTAGTGTTCGAACAATGGGATAGTTGGTGTTTTGTTCAGCGGTCACTGTGCCGCTGTGGGACTCACTTATTTTGCTTCCGCTGTTGTTAAGTTTCTCCGTACTCGGATATGTTTCCGGTGATAACCGACTGATGTAATATGTTGTCCCATCGTGGACTGTTATTAAGTAATATCGTATTGTAGAGCTTTGTGATGGTATCCGAGTTGTTAATCCAGGCTGCCCCTGCACAATGCGTGAATGATATGAAGTGTATGGGTATGCCGTGAAGGATCGAGGCCGTACCATTTTCTACTAAGTCGAGCAGGTGTTGGTTGAGTGACCCACTGGCTGAGATGCAGTGCCGGCCAGGCAGGGTGTGGGCGTTCTACCGGGCTTTCGAGCGACCCACTAGCTTCCGAGCTAGGTTAGGGTGTGGGTAGAATCGCCGGGCTCCTCCGACCTTGCTTGTCGTGGTAGGATTCAGGAACGACTCTGACTCTTCACCGGATTACGGAATCGTATGTGGTTTTGGGAAGAGTGGTCGCTTCCGGCCGGCTCGCACGTGGCGGGTGTCGGATCGCTCTACCTTGGTGCGTACGGCGCAGGTACCGTGCCACCGGGTTGGCGAGTCCTTCGGTCCTTGGCGACTTCGCGTTCCCCTAATCATATGTGGATTCCGGGTCCGTGACAGCCGCGCCAGGTAGGGGGCCAAGTTTCCGAACCTACGACGATCATGGCAGGTCAGCAGCCGCATCCCCAGCAGCGGGGACACCCACAACCATCCGCTCTAGCACGCTCGGCGCCTCCTCGTGTGCAGGGGTGCCACGCCGTTCCGGTGGCACCTCAGCAGCAGACGCTGCCCCATCGCAGTCCCAGCCCCTAGCGCGCGAGGGTGAGGCACATGCCGACCCAACCGTTGCCGGGTTTCCCCAGCTGGTGCGGTGCCGGCTGGACTTCGACCAGCCGGGTTAGGCAGGCGCGTTGCATGCGGCGCAGCTCCTCCTCCGGCACCCTCCAGTCTAGGTGGAAGTTGTATCTCCTGTGGGCCCTTGGCTCCAAGAGGTTGCCAACCTGGTGGACACCGCTCGCCGTCAGGTGGTGGCCAGAGGCTCTCATACCTCCTCAAGGCCTGGCGACACCCGACCCGGCCCCTCAGCGGCATCGCCACCACTACCGCCGTGTTTTTCACGTGGTGAAGCGAGGGAGCTCCATAGTGGGTCCCCCCATTCGGTCGCTTCTCTTGTTTTAGGAGACGGCCTAGATCTTCACCATCGCATCAACCAGCGGAGGAAAGACGAAGATGTGCACGTCACCATCGAGCGCCACCGGGAGAGGCGGCACGAGGCAAGGGCTGACGAGGGCCAATCGTCCTCCGACCCCACTGTTGATCATGCATGCTCTCCGGTGTGCGCCCGCGTGCAACCGGTCAGGAAAGTCGGCACCCCGTGTTATGGAGCAGGCTGCCAGGCCTTTACTCCTTACCATCGCCGCGTCAGCTGGCCTGAAAAGTTCCGGCCGGAGCTGCCGCAGAAGTAGGACGGCTCTTTCCACCCGGAGGAGTTCCTCCAGATCTATACCACCACGGTGTAAGCGGCTAGAGGAGCCAAAAATGTGATGGCCAATTGGTTCCCCATGGCCTTGAAGGGCTCTGCCCGTTCGTGGCTCATGAACCTTCCACTGAGCTTGATTTGCTCGTGGGAGGACCTTTGCCACCAGTCCATGGCCAACTTCGAGGGCACTTTCGAGCGCGCTGGCATGGAGAGTGATCTCCACGCTGTCAAGCAGCGTAAAGGGGAGACATTGCGGCACTTTATCTAGTGCTTCAACCAGGTTCACAACACCATCCCCAAGATTTCCCCTCAAGTGGTTATCATCGCCTTCAGGCACGGTGTTCGCGACGAGAAGATGCTTGAGAAGCTGGGCACACACGACATCCATTCCACGGCGGAGCTTTTCGCGGTCTCGGACAAGTGCGCCAAGGCGGCGGAGTCCCGCGCGTGGCACAGTCCGCGTCCCGACCAGCCGACGGTCGATGACGCAGGCTCCTCCTGACTCCCCGGGAGGCTGGAGAACAAGGATAAGAAGCTCAAGTCCAGGCACGTCGTGGCCGCGGAGACCAAAGCACGAAAGCCGCCGCGCGGCACATCAAGCGGCGACAAAAAGCTACCTAGGGCCCCCGATCAGGGCACTGGCAAATGGTGTGAGATACACCAAACCGACCGACACGACCTTACTGAGTGTCGGACGGTGAAGTTCCTCGCCGAGAGGAACAAGAAGCTGCGTGAGGATCACCGCGAGGGTGGCGATGACGAGCGCGGCTGCGAGGAAGGTGGTCTCGGGTTCCAGGAACCCGAAGTTGTGGCATGCATCAGCGGGGGCACCTCCATGCCCTCTTCACGTCGCCAGTTCAAACTGATGGCGCGCGAAGTGTGCTCGGCGACCCCGAGCATCGGTTCGACCCAACCACTCAAGTGGTCGGGTACCCCAATCACCTTCGACCGCTCGGACCACCCCGAGAACACGTCGGGCATAGGCCGCCTCCCGTTGGTGGTCTCCCCAACGGTATGCAACATAAAGGTAACCCGCATGCTAATCGATGGGGGTGCAGGCCTTAACCTCCCGTCCCCCAAGGTTTTTAGCAAGATGCAGGTGCCACCCGGGCAGCTGAGGCCAACGATGCCCTTCCACGGCGTCACTCCAGGCCTCACCATGCCCCTAGGGCAGGTCTCCCTGATGGTCACGTTTGGGACTAGGGACAACTTTCAGACGGAGAGCGTCGTTTTCGACATTGCCGAGTTCGACCTCCCATACAACGGCATCCTCAGGCGCCCGGCACTCACCAAGTTCATGGTTGCGTCCCACTACGCCTACCTCACCATCAAGATGCCCGGGCCCAACGGCATCATCACGGTGCCAACCGACCTCAAGAGCTCTGTCCTCTGCGCCGAGCAGCTGTTCGCAACCGCTGCCGCGACCAACGACATCAGCAAGCGCCCCGAGTCCTCAGGTCCACCCCCGACCAAGGCCAGGGTCACCGCAAACGACTCCGTCCCCGTCAAGGAGGTGGTCCTTGGTGAAGACGCGTCCAGGACCGTCAAGATCGGTGGCCATCTGGCTGCCAAATAGGAAAGCACGCTTGTCGCCTTCCTCCGGGCGAATGCCGACGTGTTTGCTTGGTAACCGTCGGATATGCCTAGGGTCCCTAGGGAGGTGATCGAGCACCGCCTCGCCGTGCGCCCCGACGCGTGGCTTGTTCGGCAGATGGTGCACCGGCAAGCACCAGAGTGCCAAGAGTTCATCCGGGCAGAGGTCGACAAGCTCCTTGCCGCCGGCTTCATCCGGGAAGTTCTCCAGCCAGACTGGCTCACCAATCCTATCGTCGTGCCAAAGGCCAATGGCAAGTTGAGGATGTGCGTGGACTACACCGACCTCAACAAGGCATGTCCGAAGGATCCTTTCCCTTTACCTCGCATTGATCAAATAGTCGATTCCACTGCTGGATGCGACCTTTTGTGCGTTCTAGATGCATATTCTAGTTATCACCAGATTAGTATGTCGGTAAAGGATGTGAAAAAACTTCATTTACAACCCCTGCGGGGACTTATTGCTATGTTCGCATGCCTTTTGGTTTGAAAAACGTTGGGCCACGTACCATCGTGCCATGCGTATTACTCTACAATCTTAGATAGGTCGCAACATCGAGGTCTATATTGACGATTTCATCGTCAAGACGAGAGATCAAGCAACGCTTCTCGAGGATCTAGCAGAGACTTTTGACAGTCTCCACAGCACGCGCGTGAAGCTCAACCCTGAGAAGTGCGTCTTTGGGGTTCCCTCTGGCAAACTCCTCGGTTTCCTGATCTCAAACCGGGGAATAGAGGCCAACCCCGAGAAGATCCGGGCCATCGACCAGATGCGCCCGCCGGCTCGTCTCAAGGACATACAGTGCCTAACGGGCTGCATGGTGGCCTTGGGACGATTCATCTCCAAGTCCGGGGAGCGAGGCCTCCCCCTGTTCAAGCTCCTCAAGAAATCGGGCCACTTTGAGTGGACTCTGGAGGCCGAGTAGGCCCATCAGGGCCTCAAGAGGTATCTCACCTCGCCTCCAATCTTGGTGGCACCGAGACCCGAGGAGCCCTTGCTGCTCTACATCTCGGTTACTCCCCGAGTGGTGAGCATAGTCCTCGCAGTCAAGCGAGAGGTTGGGTCCGAGCTCCCGACATATCCCGCGAGGGTAGAAACTGTCGGGTCCAAGCTCCTGACAAGCGGCGTGTCCAAGGAGAAGCCAGGGTCCGAGCTCCCAGGCGACCCCGAGCAGTCAGACCTGCTCGGGACCAAGATCGACTCCTCGGACGCCGTGCTCGAGGAGGTTTCGAACAAGGGCCGCATCCTGCAGCGCCCCATCTACTTCGTCAGCGAAATGCTATGCGACGCCAAGACGCGTTACCCGCAAGCCCAGAAGATGCTCTACGCAATTCTTGTTGCGTCGAGAAAGCTGCGGCACTACTTCCAAGCACACGAGATTTCAGTGGTTACTGCCTACCGCCTCGACCGCATCCTGCACAATCGGGAGGCCACTGGACGCGTCGTCGAGTGGGAAATTGATCTCGGGGAGTTCAACCTGTGCTTCGTTAGCAACCGAGCAATCAAGAGCAGAGCTCTGGCCGACTTCGTGGCCGAGTGGACACCGGTGCCTGAAAACGAAGGGGAAGAACTATCCGCAAATCTGGGACATGAAGGAACCGAGCACTGGACGATGCACTTCGACGAATCCCTCACGCTCAAAGGCACGGGGGCTAGAGTAGTTCTCACCTCCCCAACGGGTGAAGTACTCCAGTATGTTGTGCAGCTCATTTTCCGCACCACCAACAACATGGCCGAGTACGAAGGCCTTCTCTCGGGACTTCGCACAGCCGCGTCTCTTGGGATCCGGCGCCTGCTCGTCAAAGGCAACTCTCAGCTGGTCGTCAACCAGGTGTCCAAGGAGTACCAATGCTCGGATCCACACATGGCGGCATACCTGAGCGAAGTCAGGAAGTTGGAGTGGCGTTTCGATGGGTTGGAGCTCCAACATGTTCCGCGCCGCTACAACGAACTCGTCGACAACCTATCGCAACTGGCCTCCTCTCAGGAGCCGGTCCTGGCGGGGACCTTTGAAGAAAGGCTCTCCCGGCCGTCCATCGAGGCCGCCGACCAAGACGAAGGGAGAATCTCGCGCCAAGGTGAGGTTACCCAGGCAGCACCTTCAGTGGGAATTCCCGTCAGGTTGCCGCCCGGCGAGCACACTGTGCTCGCCACCTATTCTCAGGAAGCTTCCTAGATCTCCGAGATCCGGGGATACCTGAAAGAAGATATCCTTCCCGAAGATGATGCCGCAACAAAGGATTGTGCGACAAACCAAATGCTACGCCCTGGTGGATGGGGATCTCTACAGGCGTGGCACCAACGGCGTCCTCCTGAAGTGCATTTCCCGGGAAGAAGGCTGCGACTTGCTCGCGGACATCCACAAGGGCGAGTGTGGTAGCCATGCATCATCCCGCACGCTGGTCGAGAAGGCCTTTCGGCAAGGCTTCTACTGGCCAATAGCCCTCCAGGATGCCATCAAGCTGGTTTGACGTTGCGAAGCGTGTCAATACCACGCAAAGCAGACCCATCAGCCAGCTCAGGCCCTCCAAACCATCCCTTTGTCCTGGCCCTTCGCGGTCTGGGGGCTAGATATTGTAGGTCTGTTCCCCCGAGCAGTCGGGGGCTATGAGTACCTTTATGTCACCATCGACAAGTTCACCAAGTGGATGGAAGCCGAGTCGGTTGTCAAGATCAACAAGCACACCGCAATCAAGTTTATTCGAGGGATCGTGAGCCGCTTTGGAGTGCCCAATCGAATCATCACCGACAACGGCACGCAGTTCACAAGTGACGCATTCCTCGAGTACTGCGAAGCCATCGGGGTCAAGATCTGCTTCACGTCGGTCGCTCACCCTCGCGCCAACGGATAAGTTGAGCACGCCAATGCTCAAGTCCTCAATGGGCTCAAGACTAGAACCTTCGATCGGTTCAAGAAGTGCGGCGCTAGTTGGATCAACGAGCTCCCTGCCGTCCTTTGGTCAATCCGGACTTCTCCCAGCAGGGCGACCGAAGAAACGCCTTTCTTCCTCATATACAGGGCAGAGGCAGTCCTCCCCTCCGAGATCACTTTTGGCTCGCCTCGGGTCGGAGCTTACTCGGAGGGTGATCAGGAGCAGAGAAGGCTCGAAGACGTCAACTACCTAGAAGAGCACCGGTGCAGAGCTCTGTGTCGCCAGATATCAGCAGAGCCTGAGGTGCTATCATAAGTGCCACGTTCGGGCCCGGTTGTTGGAGGTCAGGGATCTAGTACTTCGCCGCGTTCAAACGTGGGAAGGAAAGAACAAACTCTCCCCCATGTGGGAGGGCCTCTACCGAGTGACCGGCGTCTCCCGACCTGGCTCCGTCAGATTGACCACGGATGACGGTCTGCTGCTGGCCAATGCATGGAACATCGAGCATCTGCATAAATTTTATCCATAAAAAGCTCGAGTAAGTTTCCCTTTATGCTTTGGGTCAGACCCCCGAGTAGTAAAGCGAATCTCGGGAGTGTTCCGGGTTCGTCGCTCAAAGCCCTGGTCGCCTCGCTTGGTTTTTAAACCCTGGGCATCAGTCTGGCCAAAAGCCGCCCGAGTATCCCACGTGCTCGGGGGCTCCCTTGTACCATAGGCTATGTCAATAGCTTTGATAATGTTAATATAAGTAATATTCGTCTTTTCAATTACTTGTCAAGTTTTTCTATCCCCTCGCTTGCTTGCAAAAGAGATCACTCTCATGAGTATCGGACTCCCATGTCTCCCTTGCGCAAATAGGTCCCTACTGGTCTGTGGTACGAGGAGTCGGGGTAGTGTAGTCTATGGTGGCGAGCTGTTGGCGCTCGGGCTAACGACTGTACCCCGAGCACTCCAGAGTCTAGGCAAATAAGCCCTAGACCATACGTGCTTGGACTGGTCAGTTGCCCCGAGCGCTACCAAGCCTCAGAGTACTTGGATAACTCTACCCCTCGTACTCATCACCAGTCGGCTGACTCGAAAGCCCATGGATCCTGACAGCGGGGTGTTTCGGAAAAACTCGGGGCAGAGGCATCTTTTGCCTGCAGGTTATTATAATCATCCACGAGTTTGCAGATTAACCATGGTGAAGTTCCCAGGTGCTGCCAACAATATCAAGGCGAAGTCCCAGGACGAAAAGTCATAATGGATTCCCCTGACATCATTCGATTCTACTCATAAGCTAAGTTCTTCTGTCGCGTTTTCTCGGCTCCAAAGCTTTTATACCGTCCCCACGAGTAGTCTCTCACGTTAGCAATCCCGTGCACCATTCGATCATAGGGTGGGGCATTTCAGGGTAACGGTGTGAGTCACGGGGAAGTTCCGGGTTGTCGCTCAAAGCCCTGGTCGCCTCGCCTGGTTTCTAAACCCTGGGCACTAGCCTGGCAAAAAGCCACCCGAGTATCCTACGTGCTCGCACATGTGCTCTGGGGCTCCCCCACAGATGAAGGGCTAGCGGTGCGGGGGATCCTTGCTGCGCGAGAGGGAAAGTTAGTGGAACTAGGTCAAAAAAGTTGGCACAATCAAACTTCCGCTAACGCGTAGCTATCTGCATAACCGTCCCCGAGCAAGTGCTCGGGCGAACCTGCAAGAGCGCCAAGACCCGAAGGCGTGCAGCCCCGAGCACCGGAGATGAGTCGTGGTGTGGCAGTTTGCGCTCGGCGCCCACCTTTCGGGGGCCTGGGGTCCTCGGGGTCCCGAGGGGCCCTCGGGGCACCGAGGCGCGGCCTGTCAAGGTCAAGTTTGACGCATCCAGCTCTCGGGGGCTGGTGTCCTCGGGGCCGTCCCCCAAGGCTCTGGCGCGAGTTGGAGCGAGTTCTTTACAAAAAGGCTCTTCAGCCTTGAACAAAAAGCAAAAAGATACAAAGGAAGTGGCCTAGTCCGTGCCGTCGTCGTCGTCATCGTCGGAGTTGCTCTCACCCTCCTCCCGCATAAAGTGCTGGGCGATCTCCCCGGCTACCTCGCGGACGGCTTCACAAGCGGCATCTCCTTCCTCCTCGGTGAACCCGAGCCTGGCCGGCTCCAACGAGAAGTTTGGGTCCCGGCTTCGGTAGCATGCGAGCACATGCTCTGCCACCGTGGCTGCCAGCTCGCGCCCCTCCCGAGCCGCCACGTCCTTCACGGCCGCCGGCAACGTCTCCAGCCGCTCGGCGATCGTGCCGAAGGGAAGGAAGTGGCCCAGGGACTCTAGGCCTTGCTCGCTCGCGGTTATGCGGCCAAGCCCAGCAGCCGCCACTGCGCGCTGCGCCCGGTCGAAGATGTCGCGTATCATCACGGCGGCGCTGTTCCTTTCGGACTGCATCTCCACGAGGAGATCCCTCTCCTCGGCGGCCGTCGACTCCAGTCGCCACAGCTCCTCCTGCAGCCCCTTCACCCGCTCTGAGAGCTGCCGCTTGGAGGTGTTGCTATCCTCAAGGCGCTGTTCCACCACTCGGATGCGGCGGTCTCTGTCTTCTTCAATTTGGTGGACTCGCTCTCGGGCCTCCGCCCTGGCCGCCTCCAGTTGGTCAGAGACCTCTTTGCGAGCAGCCTCGACGCGCTGCTCCACTTCTCTCTCTAGCTCTCGGGTTCGCCATACCAGAGAGACCTCCCCTTCATCGAGCACCTTCTCTCGCTGATCAAGGACGATCTCCCGCGTAGCAGCCTCGGCTTCACGTAGGGCAACCTGCTCCTCTCACAGGATCAGTTGATCGCCTTCATCGATGACCTCTGTGCGCATCTCCTCCAGGGACTCTTTTTCCCTGAGGATCTCCGCGGTGGCTCTTTCGTGTTCATGCTTGGTGATCCGGACCCACCCGAGGAAGGCTTCTCCAGATTCCGCGAGAGCGACTTCCCGCTCCTCCAGCGCCACTTTCTCTGACGTGATGGTGGCACGGATCTTGTCCACCATGGCGTGCGTCATTTCGAACAGCTCGGGAAAGAGCCCCTGAGGCGTCCCGACAGGGCAGTCAAGCCCGAGCTCGCTCTGGCGCCGGGACGGCCGTGAGCCTCCGCGAGGGCAAGGATGGGCTCCCCGCCTTCGGGCACCGAGCTCCCCCCGAGAACCCCCGGTTGGCTCTCGGGTAGCTCCAGAGTGGCTGGGTCCTCGAGCTCTCCCTCAGGGAGCGCCTCCTCGGTCTTGGCCCTCACAGTCCCGGCTGTCACAGCAGGCGACAGAGTGCCAATTGCCACGACCTCCGCCGGTGTCTCCGATGCTGACGCGCCCCGCTCGGGCGCTGCGTCCTGGATATCGGGGATTGAACTCAGCGTCGTCCGCGTGGCCTCGGCCCCCAGGACGTCCTCGGCTCTCGGGGCATCCTCGGTGCTCGGGGAGAACTCCGCACTTGGGGCGGTCCGAGTCTTCTTGGACGACCTGCAAACAACACAACGAAGCTCAGGTCAATCCCCGAGCATTATATTAACCCTACAGAACAAAGTGGGAGTTGTCTTACCCTGACGAGGGCCCTTTGTACCGCCAGCGTGCAGTCGGGATCTTGAATCCCGGGCTCGTCAGCACCGACGGCTCCTTCCTTTTCTTGTTCGCTGCCTGGGGCTGGGCGGCCCCTGAGCCCGGCTACGCCGGGCCCCCAGCCGGTTTCGATTGGGCGCTGCCTCACCCCAAGATGCTGCCCCTGGCCGGTGCCAATTGCTCACTGCCTCGCCCCGAGCTGCCGCCCCCGGTGCTTGCCCATGGGCCGGGGGGCGGAGGAGGGGGTAGCGGCGATGATGAGGACGACGGGGGGGAAGGCGCCTGCGCCTTCTTGCCCTTCAGGTCTGCGGGGTCCTCGCCGGTGACGCGAGTCCCTGGGGTCCTCGTGGTCGTTTCCTCCTCGACGTCGCTGCCTCCCGGGATCGTCAGCGAGCCAGGCGCCCTAGCCGCGTCCTTCAGCTTGATCCCCCGGGAGTCGAACTCGGGGAGGGCTGCACGGATCGCGTTGCGCTGCGGGTTCATGCAAAGCACAAGGTCCCGCCTGGACAGCTCGGTGGAAGCGGTGTCCCCGACGCCCAGGAGAATCTGCAGCATGGCCCTCACCGTGTCAGGGCTGAGGTTCCCCGCCTCGCCGATCTTCGTCCGGCCGATGTCCCACATGCCGGTGTACATCCACGCCAGGCGGCCACGCTCCCGTAACTGTGCCAAGCCGCCGCCGGAGGAAGTCTCCGACCACCATCGTGGCTGTCAAGCCCGCAGCCCGTAGCTGCGAGATCTTCTCCACCGCCGGCCACAGCAGGTCGTCGTCCTCCGGCAAGAATTCCCATTTCCGCTTGTGCGCCGGTGTCAGCCCGTCGGGAAGCAGCAGCTGGGCATGTAGATCAGTGGAGATGTAGCACCAATGGTTGCGCCAGTCATCCCATTTGTTCCGCATCTCCTGCGGGATGTAGCTGTCCTCGATCTTCTCTCGAAGGCGGAAGTTGCAGCTCCCCGCGGCTTCCACCCGGTCAGAGCCCCTGCTCTTCCCCGCAGACCACAGCACGAAGAAGTGGTGGAAGGGCACCACCGACAGCATCACCCCCACGAACATCTCGCAGAGGTGGGCGAAGATCGACAACATTACCATAGAGTTGGGGGAGAGGTGGATGAGATGAATCTGGTATTCCGCCAGCACCTCCAGGAAGAACGGGGAGAACGGCGGCACTAGGCCTGCCGCGATGAAGCTTGCAAAAATCACCGTCTCCTCCGGCCTCGGCTTCGGCAGGCACGTGGCCAGCCTCACCGTCAACACCTCCCGTTGGCCCACGGGGACCAACATCTTCCGCACCTTGGCCATGCTCTCCTCGTTGAGGAGACGGGACCTGGGAAGAATGGCATTGGTGGCAGCCAATGGCGAGGAGGCACGGCGCCTTTCGCGTCTCGACATGGTGCTGGTAAGGCGTGGAAGTTGGAGGCGAATGGAAGCAGGGACAAAAGGGTGCAAGGAGGCGAAAAGGCGTGAACAGACAAGGAAGATGAGGAGGCACAGCGGCGGCGGAGCATTTAAAGGAAAGAATCAAGAATTCAAAGCGTTTCGCGTGCGAGCAGACGTGGGGGGCCCACGGGGCACGAAAAGTGGAACGTGGGGGGACATTTCTGTTTCCCTAGCAGAGCGCGCTCCCCCATGAGGCGTGAAAATCAGAGTGTTCCCCCGCACGGCGCTCAGAGCGGGATGGCGTCTTCGTTGGCCCAGGAAGAGAAGGCCCCGTCCCCAGCCTCGTTCTCTTTCTGGGCCATCGCCTGGCCGTGGGCCCAGGGGCTACTATCGGTGATATGGGGAGCGGGGTCCCCTAGACCCTGGCAGAGGCCCAACATGACGCCACGTTGCCAAGGGCGTGAGAGTCGAGAGGAGGTGCCCGGGGGAACATCCCGAGCACTATGTCCCCTTGGCCATTAAGGGGAACCCCGAGTCGTCCTTTAAGGATGCTCCCCGAGCACCCAAGGTGACTTGGGGCCCACTCGAGACAGCGACTGCCTCCCACGAGTGATGGAATGTCCTAAGTCGCGTGCTCGGGGGTCCCCGAGCATGCGGGAACCCCGAGCATGCCTCGTAGGTCTTTCCCCAGCACATGTGGCCCGACGGGCATATTTAACGCCTGTCTGTGCGGGCCCACCTACTCCAAGTCCTTGCAGACAAGATGGCGGTGTCCTGGTCGAATTCCATCCTCCCATATGATGGGCCCCGTCAGCTGTTGGTCCTGTCAGGGGATGGAGCGGTCTGGCACCTTTTTCACCTTTTTGACTTTAGGACACGCCGCCGCGTGCCCAGGCGCATGCCTCCTGTCCCTAGTCAGTAGGGCCGGGGTAGTTGCAGCATGATCCGTGGTAGAGAGCGTCCGGGAAGTCTTCACCTTCTGACCCAACTACGTCATGATGACCCAGATTCCAACCGCGGCGTGACAGGCACTATTCCGCTACAACAACCCTCAACCACCGATGTGGGTCGCCCACGCCCTATCCGTCAGCAACGGTGCTACTATAGTGTATTTGCCTTTTGGCCATTGTGGTGACCCCCGGGTATATAAGGGGAGAACCAAGGCCATGAAAGGGGGCAGAAAAAAGAGAGCAAGAACACCTGTGTGGCTCGGGCTCTTTGTAATCCTCGATATATTCATATATACACAAAAAGCAGGACGTAGGGTTTTACACCAAGAAGGTGGCCCAAACTTGGGTAAATCACGGTCTCCATTCTAGCATACCTGCCACTCAAGATTGACGTAGCTTCTGTTCCTGCGCCTCCCCGGTCGAATCCCAAAGGGGGTCCATTCGGACCACCGACGCTGGCGTTTGTACGCCGACAGTGCCCATCAGTGTTGTGTTATTAGTGGTGACAACAATAAGTCACCGCTGACGCCGGCGGTTAGGAGCCCGTCAATGATGACTTATTGGCACCCTGCTGGACACTGCTTTGCTGACTAGCCTCAGGACTTGCTAGTCATGCCCTCGGAAAAACCCAGCTGTACAGCCCCTGCTGCATAGCCTCTCAGCAGCCCTAGTTGCGAGGCATAAGGACACATATATTTCCCACACATCACCATATACACATATAAGAACATATATATTTCACATTTGGAATCAATAATATTTGACAAGTCTAGAATCCAAAATCAGTACAAACAAAACTATGGCTGAGAGACAACAGTTTTTGGGGGCAATTGGACACCAGCATAGAATTCACCGCTTGGCCATAAGACATATTGGTTGTGGAACCATGCAAATGTATGTTTGATGCAGTCTAGTTCTTGTCTGTCGTAGTTCTCTAAAAAGATCTTTAAATCCTATAAATTAATTAGAAGAACATTAATTTTATATGGATATGAACTAAGTAACTGGGTAGTTCATAAAGATTTAGATTATACCTTTTCTAAGCAAGCTAGGTTCCATTGTTTGACGAGAGCGTCCATGTGGGCACAAATGTAGAACCCACATGTCAAGCTATTATCCTGTTGTTGCTTGCACAAGAAATTAAACTTGTGCATTAAAGATGAGGAAAGCTCCATCAATGCACCCCGGATGCCGGTGAAGTCCCATTGCGGTAAGGGCTTTTGTGGATTTTGGAATTAACACAAAAGACCTTGTTCCAAAGTACAATGATCACCACAAGGATCCAATGGTCACTACATATATGTCATCATAGCCACGAATGAGATTAAACACGTAGCTAAGTGCATAAAAATAAAATATACACAACAGTAAAGAACTTACGGCGGGTTGTACACAAAGAGTATGTACTCCCTATCTTTTTGGGCGACCCATACCTTCACAATGAACTACGTTACGGACTCTTTATTGTGCTTCAACTGTAAATGGTGCAAGATGACAGGATCAATGAATGCAATGCCCGCTTGCAAGTGCTTAGCCTCTAGGGCCTCAAAAAGTGTCCATACCCTCATCAGGTTAGTGTCATGTCTTTGGAGGTTATAGAGAGAGAACAAGTCTTTGAATTTGACATCAAATGTAGGATTACCAAACTCTCGAAAGAAATGGTATGATTCTGGCACTTGGAGCTTGATGTACCCCACATATCGAGCCGGGTCATTTGAATGTACCATGTACATGTCATGAAGTTCTCTTGCTTCTGAAGATAGGCTATGTAGTTCAGACTTGGTGAGGTGTGGCTGACCAGGAGTGTATGTCGGATCCCTCTGCGCACGTGTTGGAGTTGATACAAAGGACAAGGCCTTACTGGTGCTATCATCGTCCACTATTCTTTTGTTGCTATCCCATTTCGTCTCTCTTTTTTTGGAGCCTTGGCGGCCATAGTTGGATCACTGTGTGACGACACAAGAGATATTGTGTCCTTAGGCGTAGGACCAGTCAACGCTTCCTTCATTGCTCTATGTAGTGTGCCAGGAGATAGAGTCTTCAAGTGTTGCATGACAATAGTCTCCTCTGGCACTTGGGCCTGCACTTGCAAGGTCGGGTCTTCTTTATTCTTTGAGTGCCTTTCTTTATTTGGCGGATCCACTGCCTCCGGGGCCTCATCAGGCGTGGCATCCTGGAGGACATCATCATTGGTGTCCAGCTCAAACAAAAGATGAGTTTGGCTTGAAACCAAAGGTGATGATGTGTGAATAGAGGCAAAAGCTAACGACAGGCCTGATGCAGTGCGGTTGCCCAGAGATGCACGAATAGAGGCCGGACTATCCCCTTCTAGAATAATTTGAGCCTTCGACCACGTGATGAACCCATGTAAGCACAGTCCTAGCCTAGTGGCATCCTCTTCAGGGGGGATAGGGACTGTCATGCCATTAAACTGGGGAACTACAGAGTCCACCTGTACCCTCACCATGTGTTACGGTATAAGCTGATGGTGCGCGAGTACCCCCGATGAAGCTGGATGCACTTGGTCATATGCCATCGTCACATTCAAATTGCTGGGGACCAGATAAAAAAGTTTAAACTTTGTGCGCGCCTGTTGAGAAAATAATATGGTTTCACTACTTAGAGTCCTTACACTAGTTCGGCTTTTTACAAAGGATTCCTTTAGGTAATCAAACTTACCTTAATGTTGTCTACGGGGTGTACTTTAGATGTCCCATCGGAAGCATTGGCGGAGGCGCAGCTACTCCATCCAGGAACATGGTGAGGCTAGCTGGGAGAGGATGAGGAGGGAGGGGTGGCATCCCCTGTAAAATTTTGGCAAACTCCTATCTTGCTGCTTCTCATCGCGCTTCTTTGGACCGTCTCATCATCTCCTTGGTCACCTCCTGTCGGGCCACCTCCCTCGCCTTCTCTGTTAACTCTCAAAGTAAACAATCATGCTTGCTTCTCTTCCTTCAACGGGCATCCTCTAAGGATGGGGGAACGATGTGCCCCATTGCGGCAACTCCGATGCCTCGCGTACAAGTCTTCTCTGGGTTTCCCAGATCAATGGAGAGAGGAGTTTGCCACCTCTCACTTTGGGCGGATTCTTGAGAGTATTCTTTTTGGCTCAACTGTACCTATAATAGAGGCGGTACAACATATTTTGAGGAGCGTACTGGAAGCAAATTAATTATAAGGGATTGAAAGGGTTGGTCTAGTACTAGACGATTGGTCATGTCTTGAACTTCAGGGTTCACGTAACTGGGTTAGTTATAGTACTCCCCCTTACCAAGTACCACTGCGTACCTCCTCAATGTCTTCAAACGGGGCATCTTTCCCAGCCGCTCGTAGTGCCTCATCCTGCCTCTCCCAGTCTAGGCTCTTCCTACCATACCCACGAGTGCCTAGGCAGTGGTTGTATTTGTTATTCGCACGTAGCTCCTTGTTCCTGTGACTCTTCACCATGAACTCCTCAGTGCTCCTCACTACAACAAACTCGGCCCACTATTCTGGTGTTATCTATTTCCATCTATCGAACAGTGTGAGGCCTTTTTGCACATAATCCCTGTTCGCATATTATCACCAGTTCTTATGAGCATTAGCCATCGAGATCTCTGCTGCATGTTTTACTTTCACCTCATCTGCTTCAGGGACCACAAACTTCGCAAGAAGGGTCTTCACCATGTCTTCTATCTCTGTCTTGGGCACTACACTTTACTCCATTCTATTGTACTGATCGAAATACGTTTGGGTACTATAACTCTGCAGGTGTTGTTGAACTTCCCCGCTGCCCCGATTGATCTGATAGGGACACCTGTATTTTGGTCGACCTCTATGATGTCTTGCATTTGTGTAGTCATCTTATTACCGGTTTTTGGTTTCTGTACTCTTTTTAGCCTCGTTGCCGCTTCAGGCTCGAGCTCGAGGTCGCAGGAAGGAGACTAATCCGACGAGCCAGAAGATCTTTTGAAAATAAGTAATGGAGTAATAACTTTTAGAGAAACCTATTTGAAGTACTAAACACGGCAAATACATTGAAGTTCATCTAAAGCATTACATTATGATAAGTAATCTAAGTCATCATATCTGTCACGGACCCGAAATCCACATATGGTTAGGGGAACACGAAGTCGCCAAGGACCGAAGGACTCGTCCTCTACGGTGGCATGGTACCTGCGCCGTACGCACCGAGACAGAATGATCCGACACCCGCCACGTGCGAGCCGGCCGGAAGCGACCAATCTTCCCAGAACCACATATAGATTCCCGATTCCGGTGGAGATTTAAAGCCGTTCCCTAATCCTACCACGTAGAGCAAGGTCGGAGGAGCCCGGCGATTCCACCCACACCCTAACCTAGCCCGAGGGCTAGTGGGTCGCCCGAAGGCCCGGTAGAACCCACCCACACCCTGCCTGGCCGGCACAGCATCACAGCCAGCGGGTCACTCAACCGAGTCCTGCTCGACGTAGTAAAAGGAGGAACAACAATAACTCTCCACGGCATGCCCACACACTTCATAGCATTCACACATTGCATATGGGCAGCCTGAATAACAACTCGTATACAAGAAACAAGCACTACAGAACTATATTAACACTAGTTGTCCATTGAGTGAACTTAACACATGTATCAGTCGGCGATAACCGTAAGTTTAGTTGGAACGGAAATATGTACAATGCAGCGAAAAACAACAAAAAGCCCCGCAGTGGTGCATCAACCACTGCTTAAGAACCAAACCACGCCCACGAGTCGAACGCGGACCAAGGAAACCATTTTGATTAAACTTCATCACAACACTCCGCAACGGTTGGCTCACCTGCAAAAGTCTAGGAATATCCTAGGTGAGTACGAAGGTACTCGCAAGACTTATCCGTGCTTGATTAAATGTCCTACGCATACTAATTCAACGGCAATTAAACATGAATGCAATACCATCGAAATAATGCATAATCAATGTAACAGGCTAACAATAGCATAATGAGGAAATAGCAGAATCGAAATGAACTTCAGGATTCAACATGAACACTAAGAAATCAATACAATTGAGACATCACATTGGGGTAGCCCACACCCATTTCAATTTAAGTCACCTCTTGGATCGCTGCCAGCAATACAACTACCCTAGACATGTTGAGTGCATTTCCCTTGGAGGTTGCAAGGCTCCAAGTGATATCGAGGCTTACCTCAAACATTCCCGGTATCGATTCCGCTAACGTCCGAGAGGGCTATCAATCCAATTCACATTACATTCAATCAACTTTCGGATCATTACCGACAATTGATCACCCAGGACATGACGAGTACTATTTCATCCTCAACCATTCCGGTATCAATTCTCGGTAATGTCCTGGACCGTTCCGGCAATACGATCACCCGGGACATGGCGAGTACTATTCCATCCTCAACCATTCTCGGTATCGAATCCTCGGTAATGTCCTGGACCGTTCCGGCAATACGATCACCCGGGACATGGCGAGTACTATTCCATCCTCAACCATTCTCGGTATCGAATCCGCTAACGTCCACGCCTCTCCCAACTTACTTAAGCAAATTTTAGCTAGAAGGGCGATAAGGATGTTCTCAATGCGATAATACACCTTACGCATGCTAGTGAACCCAATCCCAACGTACAATTCAATCAACATTCATTCACACATATAAGTACGAAAGGTAAAAGAATGCAACAAGCTCTGCTTGCCTTCGTCGTAGGATTCGGAGACTTGGGTGAGCTCAATAATTTGCGGTTCTTCTTCTTCGGGTTCTGTCGCAACCAACACAAGACATCGGCAAGAAATGATAAAGAGAATAAGTTTCCAGCATGTATGCATGATGGAATGCGATGCATGAAACGCTAGGATTTGGTGATACAACATACTTCATTTCAGTATTAAGGAGTTAAAATGGTTAGCCTAGTAGGTGCATGCATGACTCTTTTAGTTCAATGTTTATATTAAGGTTTAAACAATCATTGGTTTAAATTCCAATACAATCAAGAAGCTACCTCTATATGATAAAATGTTGGTTATTGGTATTAGCTTAATGAAACATTGAGATCAAATTTGCATTAGGATTTAAACAAATATTGGTTTGAGCATTCATGCAAAAAGAAAATACCTATACACCCTGGACATGTTAATTGCTTGTGCTAACTAATTGAAATATTACACTTGAATTGACCAATAGAACATTCCAATAGGTTTTGAAAATACAAATTTGGTTAGAGATGAACCTTATGTCTCTTGAGGGAGAAAACCCAAGGATTGAACTAAAGCAATAGCTATCCTTGCCCTCAAACTCTACCCACAAGCTTCACTTCTTCTCTACCCTTCTTCTTGCTAGAACAATGCAGCCTAGAACTTGGTTGGAGCTGAAAAAAGAACAAAGAGAAGTGAGGAAGGGGAAAGGAGCTTGGGGAAGAAGGAGGGGAAAGGAGAAAGGAGGAAGAGGGGAGGAAGAGGGTCACCGGAGTGGCAGCGCCGGCTCACCGGAGTTGGCCACCGGAGTTGAAGAAGACAATGAAAATGAGAGCTTCTTGTGCTGTTTTTGGGGAGAAAATGAGGAGAAAGCTAGGGAAATGGAAGAGGAGGAGGAAAAGAGGAAGGGGGGGGGGCCTTGGGGAGGTTTTATGCAGTGGCCGGCGGAGCTTCCACGCAGGTCCACCGCCCACTGCCCCTCCATCCGGCGACGGCACGTGGCATTTTAAAACTCAGATTTGACAGCCGGATCGGAACTTCCGATGTGAATATCGGAGGTTCCGACCTAACCGGAACTTCCGGAGTCACCCACTCGGGAAAAACCGGAACTTCCGACTTTACCGGAGGTTCCGGAGTCACCCCTATTCTGGATGCTCGGGAAAAACCGGAACTTCCGGTTCCTGGATCGGAAGTTCCGACCCAACCGGAGGTTCCGGGGTCACCCCTGGTTTGGAGGTTCGGGAACAATCGGAACTTCCGATTCGCGAATCGGAACTTCCGATGCGGATCGGAACTTCCGGTTTAGAAAATCGGAACTTCCGATTTTGCAAAAACAGCAGATTGTCACTCGGTAAAACGTTCGTAGATTTTGATCCACCCAGCGGAATTTGATGAAATTTTGCACGGAGATAGATAAGAGACTTACGGAGCTATTCCAACTGGAAACACCTCACAAACTCATCTGCTGAGAGACAACCCCAAATCTAAACCCTACTAGACTCACCCGAAACTTCACTCGGAAATCACCCGGATTCCGGACAACCCGGAGGTTGAACCCGGAGGGTCCGACTCAAACCTCCGACTGACTGACTCTCCCACAATCCTTCTCGGGACTCACCCGGAAGTTAGTTCGGAATCCACCCGGAATTTCCGTGTCCCCCGGAGGTTGCATCCGGAGACTCCGAACCAAACATCCGGATCAGTGCAGAGAAGAAAAGTTTTTGCAAAGTTTAGGGTTTTTGGAATGAGATACGCACGTATTCTATAAAACTTAACCAGAAAATATTCAAGTTTATGCAAGGTTGTGCATGAATGATGCCATGTATGCATGAGGCAAAATAGAAACTTATTTATATATTAAGATGGGTGTTACAATATCCAAATACCATAGAACAAAAAAATTGCTTCATTTTACATATCAATAAATTGGAACTCATGGAGGAAAAGAAACAATCATCAATCTATTCATTGGAACTCACTAGAACTCATGGAGGCAAACAAACAATCATCAGTAATCCATATGGAACAAAAAGTTTACAGATCAATCCAATTATATAGATCCATACGTAGCAAACAAACAATCATCATATCATATCATAGAGGGAAAAGAGGAGAAGAGGGTGGAATGCACGAACTCAGGTGGACATTTGAGGGCTGGATCTTGGGGGCCGGAGCCGGGGACGGACCACGGGCCGGTGCCGTGGCCATTGGGGAGCCAGAGCTTGGGGCAGCACCGTGAGCTTCACTATCCATCGCGGTGCTAAAGGAGGTCTGGCGGAGGATGCGATGCGGCGTTGAAGGAGGTCCGGTGGCGGCAGCCCTTCGGGAGGCAAAGGCGATGCGGAGCCGCTACTGGTCTACCTTGGGTTTTTGATGTGCGAGCTTGAAAAGTTTCAAGGCCCACGCCTGGGATATAAAGGAAACTCTACCACTGACGGGCAATATTACTCGCGCATTAGTGCTATAAATTTGTGCAATGACGGGCTACGTATAGTCACCCGTCAATGGCAACTGCACTGATGCGTCAAATTATCAGAGAAATTACACATGTTATACTGTACAAGCTGCAGAGTACACTACAAGAATTAATTCATTAGATTATCCCATAACTTACAATATCTTAGCAAATTAGGTTTCGACATGGTTGGCATTGTTGTCGTCATCTTCGACTAGTTTTTCCCTTCGTATGTCAATCCTTCGTTATGAGCTTTACGTACGTAGGGACACGCATCATCATCAATTGGCCCCTTCATTTTCCTGTCTCCTTCGTCTTCCTCATTGGCTTCCAGATTGTCGAATTGGTCGTAGTCATCTTCATCCACTACACCGTCGACTCCAACAATACTCCCTTTTCCTTTCCTCACAACATGGCGCTTCTTATTTGAAAGGGTTGAGTATGTAGAAGACTTGGGCGACCTGTTTAGCTAAAATGAATGGCTCTTCTTTGGACCCAACACTTTGTAGATCTATCGTAGTGAAGTTGTGATCTTCGACGCGCACGTCTTTTAGATGCACCCATTGGCAACAAAACATGGGGATCTTGGTGGTACAGTAGTCAAGTTCCTAAATCTCTTCGATCACACCATAGTACCTACACTTAGGTCTATTGTGGCTACTTTTAGCTTCCAAAGTTACCCCACTGCTCTAATAAGTGTTTTTCTGATCTTGTACCGCCATATAGAGTGTGTATCCGTTGATCTCATACCCTTGCCATCTCACGAAGTTCATCACAGGTTCTCTTGAGAACCATTTGATGACACTTTCTTCTTTAGTTTCCAGGGTTTTCCCATACATATGGGCCTCCAACCATTGGCTGAACTGGCTGTTGTGCGTTTTTGTGATCCAAAATGGCCTCTTGGTTGGATTCAGCTCGTGTAAAAGTGAAAGGTGCACCTCGATATAAGGGCTGACCATAGACATGTGTTGCAAGATTGTGAAGTGGGCTTTGTTGAAGTTAGTCCTACCTGTAGGCTGATAATCATTCCTTCCGAGTGTGCCGACACTAAAAAGCCTACCCGAGTGCCGAGAATGAGGCACACCTATAGGTTGGTGTTCGGCCATGTAATCCGTGCAGAACTTGACGACCTCTTCTGCAGCATAGCCTTGGATTATGCTCCCTTCCAGCCAATATCTGTTATGAACATAGCACTTCAGAATCCCCATGTACCTCTTGAATGGGTACATACTATGTACGAACATGAGACCTAGCTCCCGTATCTCCTTAATGATATGGATCATGAGGTGCAACCATGATATCAAAAAATGTTGGAGGAAACTAGATCTCCATCTGGCATATTGTCACAATGATCTCGGCCTTAAGTCTTGATAGGCGCTGTAGGTGGATTGACTTATGAGAGATCGTGGTTAAAAAGCTACATAGGTTTGTGACTATATCACGAACGCCTAGCTCCATGAGACCTCTAATTGCAATGGGTAGTATCCGTGTCATAATCACATGATAGTCATGGGACTTCGTACCAATTAATTTCAAGTCTTTCATGGAAACAAGTTTCTTTATGTTCACCGAGTAACAAAGGAACTTTCACCCCATAAAGGCACTCGCAAAACTTCTGCTTCTCAGCTTTGCTCAGAGTGTAGCAAGCAAGGGGAGGCATGTTTTGACTTTCACTTCACCCTTGTTTGTCTTTGTCTTTGTCAGTTGTGACCACAGCACGGGTCTGATTCCCATTTCTTGCATGTCAAGCTGTGCCTTCACACCATCCTTTGTCTTCAATCAAGTTGTTGCAAAAAAAAATTTGACATGCATGACATCTATGCTGTGACAGGTATGCAGAACTTTCCAATAAGGCAAGTCCCAAAATACCAATTTTCTTTTCCATATTCCTGGTTTTAGCTTTTGTGTCTTTCCAGGCACAATATCGATGTCTTTGACAATCTCATAGATTTCTTCCCCAATCTTTTCCGCCGGTTTGACATGACTTTCAACTTCTCCATTGAAGTGTGCCTTGCACTGCCTCCATGGGTCATTCTTGGCCAGCCACCTCCGGTGGATGATTTTTTTCAAGTTCTTTAAGAACTGACTCACTGTTTCGTGCCTTTTGATAGTCTGGCCGACTGAGTTTCCGTACGCAGGATAATCAATGATGGTTGTGAACAACAATGCACGTAGCTAGAAGTTCTCTCCTTTGTCAACGTCCCAGACCTCTGCCCCTTCGTGCCAAAGTATCTCTAATTCTTTCTTCATTAGTTGCATGTACACATCAATATCATTTCTAGGTTGCTTAGGCCCTTGGATGAGAATAGATAGGTGTATGTACTTCTGCTTCATGCACAACCATGGAGGAAGGTTGTAAATCTAGAGAAGCATGTGCCATGTGTTGTGTCTGCTGCTCTTGTTACCAAATGGATTGATTCTGTCCATACTCATACCAAACCTTATGTTCCTCGCCTCCTCACCAAAACTAGGAATTCCCTATTGACGGTCCTCCATTGGCATGCATCTGCAGGGTGTCTCATCATTCCATCTTCCTTTCACCCCTCTAAGTGCCAACGCATCAGATTTGCCTCCTTCTTGTTTGCAAATAAACACTTCAAACGGGGAATGACTGGAAGGTACCGGCACACCTTTGCAGGAGGCCCCTTCACTTTGTCCTCATCCACATCATAATCATGTTGATTTCTAGCCCGCTTGTACCAGGATGTCCTGCATACTGGACATTTGTGCACGTTCGCGTACTCTTTCTGGTATATAATGCAATCGTTCAGACATGCATAGAATTTTTGCACGTCCAATCCAAGAGGGCAGATAACCTTCTTGGCCTTGTAAGTTCTTGTAGGCAACAAGTTCCCCTTAGGAAGAACGTCAAATAAGAGCAAGCTAGTGTCGACCCAGTTGTAGGTTGCCTTGAGCTTTAGAAGTTCAAGTGACACGGACAATCACGTGTTTTTCGGTTTGTAGCTGGCAAATAAGGGTACTTCCGAGTCTTCCAACAATCCTACGAACCTATTGAACTCTCTTTCATCTTCAGGGTTAGCCGTCTCTTCTATGTCACGCAGCATTTCATCCAAATCTCCCATCTGGTCGGCCATGTCCTAATTCAACGGTTCCGAATTGGCTTCTTCTTTGACAGCTTCATGTCTATCATCAACGACTTCTACCCCTTTGCCAACATCCACTTCTGCCCCTTTGCCAATAGTGACTTCTGCCTCTTCGCCGTAATATGTCCAACGAGTATAACCATTCGTGAAACCATTTGTCAGCAAGTGTAATTGCAACTCCCTTATGGTTGGCAACATGTTATTGCATATGCGTCATGGACAACACATCTCGCATTTTCTCTTGGTCACCATATCCTCTTGGGCGACTAAAGAAACCCGTTCAAAGCATCGATGAAACTTTGGGTGGCACAATCCTCGTACATCCAACTTTGATCCATCGAACATACGCTAATAATTCAAATGAGAACACATAATTATTTAGTTACCTATAGCTAACTAGCTACCATGTACATATTAATTAACTAGGACAAACTAGTTACCTTGTTTTGGTCCCCTCCAAATAAAGTAGATCTACAAATTAATGCCTTCCCTACTTTCTCTCTCTATAATTAATGCCTCTTACTTGCTCTCTACAATTAATAAACATTAGAGCATTAATTAGGAAAGATCTAAACAAATACAAGCATATAGGGAGAGCACTACTAACCTTTGACTAACCTCCAACTCAAAGATCCAAAAAGACACTTCCAATCCAACTCACCCCTCTCACCAAATTGACCCCAAATCGCCGCTCTCGGTACCAGCCACAACTGAGAAACAGAATTGGGAAAACCCTAGAAAACGGGAAGAAGAGGCATCTTTTATACTGTAGAAAAATACCACTGACGGGCAATAATTTAAGGAGTCAGTGCTGTATAGTCAGCGATAACTAATCACATCCACCACTGACAGGTACAAACTTCACCGTCAAAGGTAACTTGTAAGTGGTGACATCTTACCTCTGATGGGTGAAGATGTCAGCTATCAGTACTGACTTTTCAGTGCTGACTAGCCACATACTCTTTTGACAGGTGCTGGAATCACCCGTCAGTGGTGATCCGACCCTTCGTCCTCCAAAGTTGCTCTGTTTCACGCACGCGGTCGATGTAGCTTCTGCTTCGCACGCTCCATTAAAACCCAATAGTCTCTTGCGCTCTACATGCCCCCTCTAAAACCCCCTTTCTACATAGTGTACCCTTTGTTGTTCCGAATTTCACCTTTGTTTCTGTCTCGTACTGCTAGCTCCAAGCCGACCGCGATGCCACTGCCATGGACTTGCCCCCTTCTTCCCGGCCATCGAACTATTCGTCCGAGGTCTCCTCCAATGGGCTGACGACTTCTCCTTGGAGATGAAGGTCTCGTCCAATGGAGTAACCGACTTCTCTGAGGAGATGGTGGCGTGGATGGATGACGGCTCTCCGCCACCGCCCGACGTGGAGGGTGAAGAGGAGGAGGAAGAGGATGAGGGGGAGGACGACGAGGAGGACGAGAAGCAGAAGACGAGGAGGAAGATGATGAGGTAGCGGAGGAAGAGGAAGTGCAGGAGCTGGCAGAGGAGGTGGTCACCGACAAGGTGCCGATCAGCGCCGACGATTCCAGTGACGAGGAAGTGGCGTGATCTACTCTGACGAGGAGGAGGAAGACGAGGAGGAGGAGGAGGAGGAGGAGTTGGAGGAGAAGGAAGAGGAGCATGACAACGATAGCGGCGGCCATGTCTCCGACGGCTCCATGGCTCAGTCTGGGATCTACAGTGCTGAAAGCCCACCAAGCAAGAGGCGTAGGATAGCGTAGTTAGCTAGATCGCATAGGATTTTGCTGTAAAAATCAGGGCTTTTGGTTAAACGAATTTGCATTAATATATTTCAACATGAAGAATTTGCTCACTTGATCGTGTTCTTGTCTCGTGAACATCATTGACAGGTCATAAATTGTTTCATACATCACTGATGATCAAAGTTGAATTGTCGTTCATGTCAATAAACACCACTGGTGAGTCGTGTATTGTTTAGTACATTGCTGACCAGATCAGAAGTTAAAGCATCATTCATGTGAATACATACCATTGATAGGCAAGAGACTGAGCCGTCTGTGATAATCATCACAGACGGGTAATTTTGTGGACCATCAGTGGTTACATCTTGCGTAAAAAATTCAACCGCTTCAACAAGTTATCAATGACGGGTATAGTTTCCACCCGTCAGAGGTCTCATATCAGGACACAAACTTTAGGCCATGATAATGTCAAAACTGACAGGTCACCAACTGCCGTCGGAGGTATGTACAACGTTTGATGGGTAGCCCATCAATATTGGCAGATCAAGGATGACCTTATTTGTAGTAGTGTATATTTTGGGTTGGACGAAGGATTTATGATCATAGGTACTAATTATACAATTAGGCAAAGCTTGACATGAACATGATGAAAACCCAAATAACGGGATAATGAAATTACAAAATTTTAATAATCCTAATTTTCTAAATTTATAAAAATTAAGGTGTGACACACGGCCCACACCAACCTCGCTAGCAGCAACTCAGGCACTCGCCAACCTCGCCGGTAGCATCCCGACCACCTCGCCGACCTCAAACGCACCGGCCATGTGCTGGCCTCCCTGCCTACCTCGTTGATAGCACCACACTGCGACCTCCATGTGACATCCGGTAGCCCCGACCTGCTGGTCACCATCGGCCACCCCAGTCAGACAGCCCCAGATCATCTGGACAGATCTCGGCTGAAGACTAGGCCACCATAGGTTGCAACAGTACCTCGCTGGTCACAGGGACATGTCGTTGTAGTGTCCGCACCACCACACCATTATTTGTGCCGCCATGCCACCAACCTCCATGCTACCGGGCCACCAGTTATCCGTAGAGAGAAAGCCATACTTGAGGATGGACCATCTCCTTCGGAGTTGGGCTCCATGGCACGACCACTGGTAGTGATGGCGAGGGGGCGCAGGGAGGCGGAGTCTGGGGCTAGGGTTTGGGGTGCCCTTGGTATCACCCCTGGGGAGGGACATGGAAGGCAAGTTTGGGGCACCCTCGGTATCGCCCCTGGGGAGGGACAGGGGAGGCAGGGGAGTAGACATATGTACTTATAAACTGTGCAATTATCTCGGAAAGATTAGTTCACTCTATAACCTGTGCATGCTTGATAGAAATGCAAGATATATCAATACGGGCATGGAAACTCATATCCAGTCTAGGAATTGGCAATTGTGGGGAAAAAATTAACAGCTAGTATATGGGTAGCCAATAAAATAGTCCAAGAGCATTTGCACCTTGAATGTCCGTGAGGATTCCTTTGATTTTGTCCCAGTGATTTCGTCCCAATGCGGTCGAACTATATATTTTCTGACAACTTACTTAAAAAACATCAGCCTAGCTTGTATAATTGGCAAGTCATAACAATGTTGCAATGGCACTTCAATATGTGATTTTAGGTCGCCACGCCTCGTCTTTCTCATTTCTAGGTCTATTAGCCAAATACCCGTGCGTTGCTACGGATAAATAAATTAGATTACTGAACATGTTGAATTATTGTTGTCGCGCTCCATGCCACTTTGTTGGATTTGTCTCAACTCTTGGTTGAGCTTTAGCTCAGGTAGAATTGGGAGTTGTTTGTAGAGAGTACCACCTTGAATTTGAATTTTAGAATTAGAGTTGGTGGATGAGGAAGACATCTACTGAGATTTCGACACGGGTATATAAGTTTCGCCAAAATTTTGAGATGGTCCTACAATGAGGGGGAGAAGAAAATGTACAGACCGCTGCCACCGATCGATTGACATCTTTATAGGAGTAAAGATATTAATCTTTGTCACCATGCAATGACCTAATGATCACCGGACTACATAGTGGATGAAATTTATCACAAGAAAAGCACTCAAATACCATTTTGTTAAAAGTAGTCTATATTGATCTTTGTCATCATACAATGACTTTTTTGCGGGGAAAGAGATTATATTAATCAGCAATATGGTTACACTCAGCACCAAACACTTGGTCAAGTTCGTCCAGGACACTACCTAGCCAGCAAGTAGTATGAGGATTAATTCAGCTTAAAACAGCAGTTCATGGCTAGCCCTATTCTGATCTCTAGAAATATGTTGAACTTTAACCTCACTTTCGCCATATAACATATCATGCACTTCTCATACCCCATGAGCGAAAATGGATTGATCTGGGCTTTGTCGATGATATCATTGATATTGCCTCTGCACAGTCAGATTCTAACAGAATTGGCATATTTGCCCACTGGTGCACCAGTGTGTGTCCCACCCTACATGCCGCTAGCTCTGCATCAAGTGCACTTGTGCAAGTCCTTAGGGATTTGCAAGCCGCATATAGGATTGCCCCCATATGATCTCGGAGCACAATTCCCATACCTGCAGCTCCATCCCCAGCTGCAAAGGATCCATCAACATTAAGTTTCGCCCATCCCAACAGCGGGGGTATCCAACTTGGACGTTCCACCTGCGATGGTGCTACATGCATACAAGCCTTAGCCATTAGGGAAGAGTAATTAATAACTTACTTACCTTTAGTAGGATCCATGTCCAGGAATTGACTGATTGAGAGGAGAGACTCCACATAGCTATTGAGGAAACGTTTGGAGCCTTCAACAGGGACTGTAGGCTTGTCATGGGTAATCTCATTATGAACATACCAAATCCGCCATAAAAGCGTTAGCACCATCGTATGTTGGATGTCACTTATATTTGCAAGAGCCTGCAAAATCCACTCGGGGCCCTAAACTTGGAATATGTTATTCACTGGCAGGTCCCAATAAGCCTGCATGGCTTGCCAAAGTGCCCATGCATGGGGACATCGCATCAAAGTGCGATAAGTATCCTCATCCTCCAAGCCACAAACCAAGCATGTGCCTAGTGTTTCCAGTCGTCTGCGTCTCTTATTCACCTGTGTAGCTAAGCCATCATTAGCTAATTTCCAAGCAAAGATGTGTACCTTTGGTGGCACATGACAACACCAAATAAGGGTCCAATCAGGAGGCACGCTGTCCGGTCGAGCACTAAAGGCGCCGATGTCATGGTGATTCCACGGCAATAAACATCTGTGATTCTCGGGGACGCGCGTGGAAGATCCGGCCAAGGTTCATACGAGGGGAATTACCCAGGTTCGGGCCCTCCGTAGAAGAGGTAATACCCTACTCCTGCTGGATGCTTGATCTCACCTTGAGTGAGGAAATTTACAGTACAATGATCGTGAGGATCGAAGCTGGAAGAAAGGGAAATGCCTAATGTCTGTAAACAACCAACCGTCTATCCAATCATCTAACCCCCTGACCAGGGGCCCTAGCCCCACCTTATATAGAGCCGACGAGGCTAGGGTTTATAGCCGCCGAGTCGGTTAGCCAGCGCTGGTTGTGCGGAGTGGCTCCTGGCATCACGGCACGTTGACCGCGCACGTCGCTCGCGGTAGTGGCGCATCGATCGCGCGCCGTTGGTTGAACGGGTCGTACGTTGAACGTGTCATGATAATGCTTATCCTGATAACGTGCGGTTGGCCTAGCCGAGTGGACTTCATGGACCCGGTATGGGCCGCCTCCGGCCACACCAGCCGACTCCTCGTCTTGGGCCTACCCCGGGGGGATCCCGCCGTCAGCCGACATCTCGAGTCCTAAGTTGTTCACGAAGAGCCAGTTATACACGCATTGGACTAAGAAAACTCCATGTTTATCAGGATGCCAGGCTAGAAAGTCTTATTCATTACGATGTGACGGTATAACTTGGACAATATGCTCCACATCCATTTGTAAAAAACATTGTTGTAATACCTGATAATTCCAAGTCCCCTCAAGTGTAAGCAAATCAGCCACCTATTTTAAGCGACACCGCCAGCGCACCGTAATTGGCCTCAAGAGCATGTCAATTGGAATCCATGGATCATGCCATATGCGAACCAGCCCATTGCCAATACACCAAATTATGCCCTTCTTAAGCAGCTCCAGCCCATATATAATATCCTGCCATGTGGATGATCCATTTCCTGAAAAAATAGTGTCTGCTAACACACCATTAGGATAGTATTTGGCTTAGGCACATAAACTGGTTGTGCCAAAAGATCTTGTTTGAAGAATCTCATGTCGCGGAAGCCGACTCCCCCTTGATTTTTAGGCCTGATCAATCTCTCCCAAGCCACCCAATGTGTATGTCATTTCCCATTCTCCGCTCCCACCAGAAATTCCGAATCAAACTTGTAAGGTCACTGCAGAGGCCAGCAGCTGATAGCTTAAAGGCACCCATGACATATGTTGGAATGGCTTGGGCCACTGCTTTAATTGATACTTCGTTGCCTCTTTGTGATAGTTGAGTCTCTCCCCAGGCCAACCAACGTTTGCTCATTTTGGCTTGGAATTTGTCTTTTGACATGCGCCCTTCTGTTGGTAAACCCAAGTATTTGGATTCAAAAGCTGGCTGGACCACTTGTAAAGTTGCTTTGATTGCAGCTTGAGAGGCCCGTACACAAGATGAGCTAAACATGATTGAGCATTTCAGTGGATTAATCAGCTGGCCGGTGCTATTCGCATAAGCATTCTGGACAAATTGAACTCGGCTGCTTGTTCTGGAGTGGCTTGGAAAAAGAGTAGGCTGTCATCCACGAACAGCAAGTGGGATATACCCAGCGCACGGTGGCACACTTGCAATGGCACAAGCCGTCATTCCTGTACTTCCCATCGCAACAAAGCCGAGAGACCATCAGCAACAAATAAAAATAAGAAGGGAGATAGCGGATCACCTTGGCCCAGGCTGTGAGATGGAGTAAACGATTCCAGTAATGCACCATTGAGTTTAACAGAGTATCATACTGTAGTCACTCAAGCCATTATCCACTCAATCCAACGGTTGTCGAAACCCAACCTGTACATCACCTTCTCCGGAAAGCCCCTGTCCACTCTATTATAAGCTTTAGAAAGATCCAGCTTATAAGCACATAAATTATTATTGCCGGTGGTAATCTGTTCCATGAAGTGTAGACACTCAAAGGCCACCAATGCATTATCTACAATTAGTCAACCTGGCATGAACGCACATTGGTTCAGGGATATGATATCATCAAGAACCGGCCTGAGGCGATTCACCAGACATTTAGCCACAACTTTATAGAGCATTTTACAAAGAATAATAGGGCGAAACTCCTTAAGCTCTCAGTCGGGTGGCGGACTTTAGGAATAAGAACTATAGTTATGTTATTGACCCCATCTGGTAAGATACCCGAAGAGAAAAACATCTTGACAACCAATATTACCTCTTTTTTTAGCATGTCCCAATTCCGTTGATAGAACTGAGCGGGAAAGTCATCTGGTCCTGGTGCTTTTAAGGGACCTATTTGGAATAGAGCGTCGAAAATTTCCTCATCCGTAAACTCCTTACACAGTTGAGTGTTCGTGTCCTATTTTTAGATCTTATTCTTCTTTGTACGCCAAACTACTCTAGCATGAAAAAAATTTGTATTGTGATCACCTTTCCAGAGCCAATTAATTTGTGACTGTTGCATCCATAACATTTCCTCCCTTTACAAAAGCTCGTTCATATAATCTGTGACTCGACCGGTGTCCCTCTGAAGCACCACATCATGCAGAAGCATCTCCAGTTGAAGTCTTGTTTTTTCAAGCTCCCGTGTGATATTGCCAAATTTCTTGTTACTCCAGCTCTATAGCATCTGCATGGCACATTTAAGGCAAACAGTAACAGAAAGCAAATCAGACTTTCTCACCTGAACTTTGCCAGGCTGCCGCAATAATCTCTGGTAATTTGCTTGTGTGCTCCCACAGACCCTCATATTGACAGCAACGATTCCTAGTGCTTGAGCGCGTCTCCTGTTCCAGCTTAAGCCAAATAGGACAATGATCAGAACAGGGTGAAGCAAGGTGTACAATTGCAGCATCAGAGAAAATATCTCCGTCAACTGTCATCTGCAACGACCCTGTCCAAACGAACTTTAACATTTCGCATGCCCCTTTGCTTATTATCATAGGTAAAAGAAATCCCACAAAATCAATATCCATTAACTCACACACTGATAGAGCCTCCTGAAAAGCCAACATCTGTCTTTCAGCTCTAGGGGTTGCCGAAAGATGTTCAAACTGCCAAAGAGCTTCATTAAAATCTCCCATAACCACCCAAGGCAAATCAAAAGCTGTCTTGATGGAGGTGAGACGAGACCGCATGAGATATCTCTTTTCAACCCTTGGTTCCCCATATACACATGTGATACGCCACAGGGGTTCATCCAAAGACACACGAACATAGGCATCAATATACCTTTCATTTATGGATTAGATATCAAAATACGACTCAAGCCAGAATAAAGCAAGTCCACCACTAAGACCATCACTACTTATACCAGTAAAATCCCTTAAACATAGTCATCTGTGTAAATGCCTAATTTCACATAAAAAGATAAGTTTGGAACTTGTAGCCCACACCTAGGCTAGCAAGTCGTGAAACTGTCTGGGTATTCTCAATTCCCCGATAGTTTCAACTAAGGCAACTCATTGCTTTTGGCGAGGCACCACTATTGACCCCACTAGGTGACCGGCAGCCCCAAGTATGATTGCTTCTGCATCCACTGTACTCACCGTTGTATCCAGCCAAATGTCAGTTCCATCCCTTACCGCAGCTACACATACCACCAATTTTGCCCTTCTTCTGGAGCCCTCCCTTTAGCACTACCAAGTGGACAACGAGCGCCAGAGCAGTAGCATTTGTCATAGAAGTTGCTTCATCCTTTTGTTCTGCCAAGCGCTTGCCAAATATTGAATCCACCACTACTTTCTGAGAGTTTAGGTCACAAGTCAGCCGGGGAGTTGAGGTGCTGTATGGGAGATATCGTATCTGAGCTATGTAGTGAGTGCTCATCACATCTGCCGCTACTAGGTGCAATGAGGCATGTTTGGTTCTGAAGCACCAGCATCCGTAGGGCCTGCTCCATACAAGAGTCGGCTATCTGAGCACTTCCTGTTGCATGACCATCCTGTCCTGGAGTTCGTAGCTTCCTATGGGGTGATTCTGGGACTGTAATACGCACATTCTGCATACCGCGAGAGCTAGAGCTCCCTATCAACATCAGCCGATCCTTGCGGTACATCCCGATCATCAGCATTTGAGGCATCTGCCCGCTCAGACATACTGGCTTGGTCAGAAGACGCCCTAGTACGGCTTGACGTTGGCGATGGAGCAGTGCCGAACGGAGCAAAGAGGTTACGCCGTGCTGAAGTAGGTTCCACATGGAGCACACCGCCTTCCGATCCACTTGCTTGAAAGGTGAGCAGCGAAGTCTATGACTCAACTAGAGAGATGGTTCTTGCCGAATCTTCTGTTAGGATTAATCTTGTTGTTTAGTGTGTTAAGTGTTTAGTAGCATGAGTCATATGCGTGCATCAGATGTGTACGTGCGTGCATCGGTGCATGAGCTGCGTGTAGGGTGTTACATGCATGCATTTTTATGTGCGTGTGTTAGTGGAGTGAGTTAGTGGAGAGTCTCCAGGTGTGAGTTAGTCTGCAGGCGTGATCGTAGTTAGTTAGTGGATAAGATAAGCACCAGTTGTTAGTGTTTTGTTATTGGTTAGTTGAGTCAATGGGCTAATGGAGCCGTGAGATTAGGATCATGCATGCAAGTCGTGGCCATGTTGTGAGGCTGCACGTGTGTGCGTCTAGAGTTAGCTGAGTCTATATATATGTACTGATGTATATGTTCCGAGTTGAGAGAGATGGAATAACAGAGGAGAAAAGGCACGCAGTTGCAGCCGTGCCCCAAATATTTGTGTTCCTTGTTGTTCATCTTCTCCCAGTGTAGGTGTGTGTCCATGAATAATATCACGTATGTATGATCCTGGTGTTTTAGTTCTCACAATTGGTATCAGAACTTGGTGCTATGGCGGCGGATCGAGCGAATGTGAATTCCGATGGTGAGCTTGTTGGTGTAGCGGCGCATCGGGCTAGCTGGTGTGCGGGCCAGCGATGACAGGCGCACAGTACGGAGCATGTGGCTCCATGGCGAGAAGAGCCAGGAACGTAGAGGAGCGCGCGGCGAAGCACGGAGGGCACGGCGAGCGTGCAGTGCCTTTCCCGAGATGTGCGGGGTGTGGCCGAGCACGAGTCAAGGCGCTCGGTGTGCGCCCGTGCAGCGACGGCACCAAGTAGTAGTTGAAGAGATCATCACGGCCATGGCACGGTGTCTGTCACGGACCCAGGAATCACATATGATTAGGGGAACGAATGATCGCCAAGGACCGAAGGACCAGTCGACCTGGTGGCACGGTACCTGCGCCGTACTCACCAAGGCGGAGTGATCCGACACCTGACCAACGCAAGCCGACCGGAAGTGACTAGACTTCCCAAAACCATGCACATACAATTCCCTGATCCGGTGAAGGTTTAGAGTCGTTCCCGCGTTCTACCAGGCAAAGTAAGGTCGGAGGAGCCCGGCGATTCTACCCACACCCTAACCTAGCTCGGAAGCTAGTGGGTCGCTCGAAAGCCCGGTAGAATACGCCCACACCCTGCCTGGCCGGCACAGCATCTCAGCCAGCGGGTCACTCAACCGATTCCTGCTCGGCCTAGTAATAAGAGGAACAGCCGTAACCCTTCACGGCATACCCATACACTTCATATCATACACACATTGCATATGGGCAGCCCGAATAACAAATTAGATATCACAACAAAGCACTACGATATGATAATACTACTAACTGTCCACGTCGGACTGTAAGATTACATCAGTCGGTCATAACCGGAAACATATCTAAGTACGGAGTAATTAAACAACAGCGGAAGAAAAGTGAATGAGTCCCACAGCGGCGCATTGACCGCTGACCAAAAGCCACAACAATCCCTGAGTCGAATAGCTAACCAAGGAAAACCAGCAGCTAAACATCACCGAAGTAGTCCTCGACCACTGGCTCACCTGCAATGATCTAGGAATATCCTAGGTGAGTACGAAAGTACTCGCAAGACTTATTCGTGCTTGATTAGATGTCCTACACATACTAGTATAACCAAAAGTAAACATGGTGCAATTCTAGTTAGCAAGGCATAACCATACGAGCAATTCACTGACAGGAGAAAACATATCACGGGAAACCCCTACCAAACCAGATCCCATGCAATTTAATGGATGAACGTGATGGTACTCACTAGTCACATGTGCACCTCAAAATACAATTACAATGGCTCTCACCTGCCATCTCCCAACTACTTGGGACAGAACATATCTCCACATTGACAGTGAACCATCACGACCACACATTCATTTCATCTCTCGGATCATTACCGGCAATCGATCACCCTGGGTGTAAAGAGTGCCTTAACCCTTGGAGGTTGCAAGGCTCCAAGGGTCTTAGTCTTATCTCAACTACACCCCAGCCTTGATGCCGCTAACGTCCAAGCGGTGACAAGGGAGATGCACGATGAAGTTACCTCAGGTTGGTATCTCAAATAATCCACCTTTCAACAAGGTGCTCATCCACCTCTCAACAACGTGCTCAAATCATACCTAACCGTATTCATCGTGCAAAACCCTCGGCTCTCACATCTCACTTAACCAAATTCAAGTTGCTAGGGCATCACGATTAAGTTTGCAGCCATAGCGAACATGACACACACAACCTCACCTAGCCATGCTAGTTTCAGGGAGTTCCGACCCTCACATACAAACAAGCCTACCACGAGCCCAAGTAGATAAGCATATGAAATAATAATAACAAGATGCAACAAGCTCTGCTTGCCTTGGTCGTAGGATTCCTGATCTTGCGTGAGGTCGTGAGCCTGGTGGTCTCCTTCTTCGGGCTCTGAAGCGAGCGTTACCGGAAAATAACAGTAAAGAAACACTTAACAACCAGCGTGTATGCATGAATGTTTGATGAAGGATGCAGGTGTCTAGGGTGACTAGTGGGTGCCGAGGAGTTATTATTACGTGCATGACCCTAGGTTAGCTCCTCGGAGGCTCGTGTGGTAGCTAGAATGCATGCATGACTCGTTAAGGTGCTCCGATGAGTTAGGGTTGGCGCCGTTAGTGGCGGCGCATGGCAACAGTGTTAATTAGGTTGGTATAGTGAAAAGTAACCTAAGCTGTGTGTTCAAAGTAATTAGAATCGCGCAAGTTAGAGTTTCGATCGTCAAATTAGGGTTTGTGCCGATCTGCGACAAACGGGGCTAACGAACGCCTTATCGGGTGACATATGTGCAACTTAACTCCGGGTTCCACCCAAAATGCATGTTTAGGGTTTTCATGATAGTGTGTTAGGGTTTCGTCGCTGATCTATCGTGTCTGCGTGCCAACTTGGTGTGGCTTCGAATTAGGGCTAAAAGTGATGGATCTTACTAGGTGATCATATTACAAGGGTTGATATCTCGAAAGTATGCGGGGACATGACTCTAATGTCACTGAAATCAATGGAATCGGAGCTACCGTCGTCGCATTAGGGTTTATCGAAGGACGTCACCTCAACCGGTACTAATATCTTTAGATTCAAAATACTCTACAGTGCATGTGCCCAAATTGAAGTTTTCTTTCATCCAAGTCATAGGAAATTCTGAGAGGATTCTAGATATATAAAAATTGTCAAATTCCGAGTTACGGTTTGAAAGTTATGCATGTTTGAAGTTCTGCGGATTTTTAAAACTAAACCCTAACCCTAATCTGCGTGACCTTAATTGCTAAACCCACCCGAGGTGTACCCGGCCCTATTCCTAATTTCCTACGCGCACCTGAGTTAGCCTACCCTCCAATTCCTAACCCTAGACCTTCCTTGGCCGACACATGGGCCCCTGGCGACAGGGCTGACTAGGCTCGGTTTTACCCGATCAGCAGCTGACTGGGCTCAACCAGCTAACTGGGGAAGAAAAGGGGAAACCCTTGAGCGAGGAGAAGGGAGCTTCGAGACACCGGAGGAGCGGCGAGGACTCGCCGGAGTTGGTGGCCGGCGTTGGGGAAGGCGACCGCGGCGAGGGGCTAGGGCGGACGGAGCTCGGGAGCGGCTAGGGTTTTCGGGCAGCGGGGTGAACGGGCTGTCGGAACGCCCCCTTTAAATGGCGGCGGCGGGCTTGGACCGGGGCGGTCAGGAGCGGGGCACCACCCTCCCCGGCGTACGGGCGGGCGCGACGTGGAGCGGGGGCTCTGGCAGCCGGGCCCCACGCGCAGGCGGGACAGGAGGTCATTTTAGAAATTTATAATTCTTCTGTTTTACTGGACGGAATTTTAACGAATTAGGTTTTTACTAACTAAAACTATGAAGTCATAGTTTTTCCATCCAAAAAAGCCTTTCTACTTTAAGCTCTACATTTCTAGACATTCTGGTAGTTCGACCGCGGAATTTTTTTGTTTCGGTATCTCTGGAATATGAGTGTGTGACTTGTTAGAATTGATCCTATTGATAATACATAGAAGGCGGGAAAGGTCTGGAGGTGTTTTCGGAGGAGGAAAGCGTAAAGGGGGAGGGAGAAGGCGGGTTCGGGGGCCGGGCTGGTTAGATGGGCTGCCGAGTGGGCCTCGGCCCGATTCCAATTAGGGTTTTGTTTTGCTTTTCTCTTTTCTTCAATATCAATGATCTTCCCAGTGTTATTTTATGTGTGATTTTAATTCCAAAAATTCTAAAATTTTGAGGGGATGTTTAAAACATTATAAGAGACCTACTGTAGGAGTTTAGAGTGATTTGGGGTTCATTTTGGCCTAGTCTCTAGTTCAATCTCACACTTCGACCAATTTGGAGTTTGAATTGCAACTAAGTCCTTTGGGCCTCTAACATCTTCAAATTTTTGCTTGTGACTAAGATTTGTACATTCAAGGTTAAGTATAAGTTCTTGCAACTTTTCATCCACGGAAACATTACCTATTCACTTATTTTCCAATTTAGCCCTATTCTCCGATTTGTCCACAAGCCCTAAACGGCGCCAGAAACACTAGATGACTTTAGACGAAAACTTCGGGGAGAGAAGAGGGAAGCTAATCTGGTAAACCATCGAAGGGGGATCGCAGATCCTTCCACCTACTAGCATTATTGTGGTTATCTGATACTTCGAATAAGTTGATTGGTGTTTGTAAAATCGTTTACCGAGGATGAGGTATGTACATATTCTATAAAGTTTCATCGTACTTTATCTTAGTTTAAATAAGGGGTGTGTGTGTGGGTGTTTACATGCATGAATATGATGACATGTATGCATGAATGCGAGGCAAACCCTAATTGTCGAATCTGGGTATTACAAAACCTACCCCCCTTAAAAAGATCTCGACCCGAGATCTCTAATGTTCGGCAAACAAAGATGGGAGGTCGGTCCTGAGCCAATCTTCATGTTTCCCACTTAGCTTCATCTTCGGTGTGGTTGCTCCATCGGATTTGGAAGAGCTGAACAATACGGTTCCGGGCTTTGCGCTCCATTTCATTGAGAGACCTTTCTGTAGTTCTTCCATCGTGGGGTCAAGGAGGGGTTACAACAAGCCTGCTGGTCCCTGATGCTCAACCTTGACCAGGTGACCTAAGTCATACTTTGTAACAAACCAGGCAGGTTTCCGTTCACTTGGGTTCATCAACATGACAACGAAGGTTTTGGTACATATTTATACTACCGGAATAGATGGATAGCGGGGATCCATGTGTTTCATGGAAGATTAGGTCCTTGCGTTGTTGATGGCAAGTCGTGGGATCACTATTTGACTCCTACACCAGTTCTGGAAAGAGAAAACCAGATCAAGTTATTATTTTCAATAATAACCGTATCCTGGGAGAGTAAGAGTGCAAGGACCTTGTCAGTCCTGCAAATTCAGAATTCAAGATCGTTGGTTTGAGGGAGAGGGGCCACTATGACCAGCTATCTCTGTTCCAACAAAGGCTGACCAAGATAGTGAGGGTAGAGACTTTGAAGCAATCGAAGTATCTGTTTATGATTACTTGGAAGAGATCAGAAGTAGGATTGGGGCATCTGAAAGACCTTCCAGGTTTCATATTCTACTTCACCAAGGCTACGTGTCGGGCATTCGATCCTTCCGTGGTTGTCCTATCTCGGAAACTCGGTGGCAGGATTCCACTAGGGTATCCGAAAGATCTTGGGTAGCTGGGATAACACAGATGGCAACTTTAATGGGTGGGTTGTGTCTCCTTGGTCCTCGAAACTTGCCACTTCGATGACAGATTGGTGTTATTATGTGTATCCATCCTTTTCTTCTGCTGTTTATCTCTCTCCTCTATTTGATCATTCGTTCAACTTCCTTACCTCTGCTTTCTCTATACCATTCTTCGTACGGGGTTTAGGGTGAGTTATGATACGAAACATTCTTGATTTGGCTGTTAGGCTAGATTCTCTAGAATCTTTGTTGTATTTTTCTCAGTAAAAACAAGAAGGTAAAGATTCTTGTAATTAACTGGGTGGTGGGGATTAGGAGATGACAGAGTCCATCGGGCACCATACTTAAGGGTCTTCGCACTCCGGTTCAAGCTTGGAACGGGTGAGGGTGTCATCCATAGGGATGACCACAAAATGATCGGATTACTCATGGATAGGGAATCCATGAGGTGGAGGAACGCGGAAGGAGAGGGGTCGTCATGCATGGCTAACATGGCATGCACCTTTCCTCTGAAATGTCTCCGACGATATTGTGCCAAACATGACGGTAAATCTGGAATTGTCGGGACTTGAGAATAATCTCGTACTACACATAGTGCCAACAACGAGGAGTTGGCCAGACTCCGTATTGGTGTTCTAGGTGCGCACGAAAGCATTTTGGGTACCGAGTACAGACGCATATACACCGGATTATTCACAGAACAGGTATATATGGTATGCACAAGAGCAATTCTAGATCTTCCAAGCACTTTTAGGAACTTAAACGGTTAAGATGGAATGGAACGTCTTCCAGCTTGATCTGAGCTCCTATGCGGTTAAGAGTGGTCAAACTGGGAATAATGCAATGCTGATGCCGGAATATGGCTATCCTGTGCAAACTTGCTGGATATAAAGGAATGGGATGCTCCTAAAACTCGAAAAGAACGGCAGCAGGAGTTGAGTTAACGAGAGGCGTACCCAACACTTCCTCTGGTACATCCTGCGCTTCTTCGGCGGTGACGTGGTTCACCCTACCACGGCTGGCGGCTTGAGACTTGTTAGGAGCTGGTCTCCTGACTTGAGGACCTTCACCTAGCTGTCCTCGCTGCACCTTGGGAGCATAGGGATTTCCCGAGCACGAAGCAAAACAACGCCTCGCGAAATGCCCCATTTTCCCACAACTATAACACTTAATCTTGCTCCAATCCATGGCAGGCCGTGACTGTCCTTCCTGGGAACGAGGTTGGGAACCTTGTTGCTGAGGACGAGGAATGAAACCTTGCAGCCTTTGCGGGTACGGTTCCACCGAACGGGGTGATTGCGGCTGCCACACCCGTGACTTCTGCAAACTACTGGAAGCAGATTTCAGCACTTCTCGCTCGCGCTTGCGAGCCTTGTCGAGGGCTAACTCTTTAGCCTCCACCTTGATGGCCTTATCCACTAGGTGCTGGAAATCTCGCACGTCAACGGTAGCGAGCTTAGCTTGTAATTCCTCATTTAGCTTGCCCATAAACCTTTCCACCTTGTCCTCGTCGGTGGATACTTCGCGCGATGCATAACGCGCCAGATGGTTGAACTCATGGAGGAACTCTAAGACTGACTTCTTGCCTTGGCGGAGATCACGGAACTCCTCTTTCTTCAATGCCATAATACCCGAGGGAATGTGGAATTCACGGAAGCCGGTTCGGAACTCGGCCCATGTGACCACATGATTGGGGGCCTGCATTGCCAGGAAATTTTCCCACCAATCAGCCGCAGCTCCCTCGAGGTAATGGGAGGCGAAGCTGACTTTGTCAGCCTCTGCACATTGGGCCAGCTGAAGCTTCCTCTCAACGGTGCGGATCCAATTGTCTGCCTCCAATGGATCATCGGCTCGGTCGAAAGTGGCTGGTTGGGTCCTCTGAAAATCAGACAGACTGCCTCTGCCTTGACCACCTCCTGTGCCTAGATGGCGCACAAGTTGCTCAAGAATCCGATTCTGGGTTGCCAGCAAGTCCGCTACGCTGGGCTGCTGAGGGGGAGGTGGCACTTCTTCTTCTTCACGCTAACGACGCCCGCGAGCGGCTCCACGGGTTCCAGATGCCACGCTGCTGAAATCAGAAGACCCGGATGAGGCAAAGGAGTTGGAAACTTGGGAAATCAAGGATATTTCCACAAGGGTATAACAAGGTAACCAAAGATATGGCACATCGTTTCATACACGCTTTCACGGGAAAATGAGGCACAAAACAATTGCAAGGAAGGTTGACGCTAAGACACGAATGCATTAATACGATCAACGGGGTTCATAGAAAGGCTGCGGTTTAGATCACTCTTTTAGTGAAATAAACGGGGGCAATGTTCCAAAATTGCAGCCACGGATACCCAATTACAATTCTCCAAAAGATACCCTAAGACCTGGCATTATGGGTTCACCTTACATTCCAAAATACAAATCACACTAAGGACTATATGGAGCCCCTGCACTGCGGCGACGAATCTCGTAGGTCTCCAAATCGTCGGGGAGAGGAAGCGGAGTGTGGAACAACGGAATCCCATGTCCATGCGGAGGAAGGATAGTGGGGACACATCGGGTGCTGCCCGCCAACGTCCTGGAACGTAGAATATCAGGGCGAAATCCAAGCTCTACTCCGCCCACCGACGGGTAGTGGTACTCCCATGGACCAACTTCATAGACCGAGTAGATGCCCTCGCCGGTCCAGAAGTGTGGAGGGGGAGCAAAGAAATTTCCTTGGTGCTGTGCGAGCTGCAGGGAGATGAGGAGACGGTGCCGATACCGCCTCAACTCGAAACCACGGGCTCGATACGCCGTGTCCAAGGTTCGGACAAGACGCCCCAAGTGGGCCAAGGCCACATTGGAGCCACTTCCTCCATCGAAGTGCGTGACGGGAAGTAGACGAAGGGGCCTTCGGCAAGGCCTGGAAGCTCATGGCGAAGATGACAAATGGCTGAGTAGGCCGCATCCTAGACGGCAGACTCCAACTCAGCTCCATATCCATTGAAGAAGCGTGGCTGATGTGGAGGGTCACTGTCACGGGGGTTGATGAACACGCGTGCTCGATACTCATACAGGCCAAACCCTAGGTCGGCTCTATGTATCAGGTACTCCGGGAGGTGTGGGAATCCAAGCTCTCGGAGCATATACAGGAGTACTTCCGGAAATCCATCAACATCCAGGGCATGGGTGGCATGCATCAGCTGTGGGGAATCCATCTGGCAGAGCAGACAACAGGGTTAAAGTCAGCCACAAACATAAAACGAAAGCGACAGGGAAGGGGTCTCAGAACTAAGAGCGGGGAGGATAAGGAATAAAAAGCAGTCTACTTACCAATTTTAAATATAGGGTTTAATTTTGCAAATAGTTTTCTCGACATTGCCGAGTCCTAACTAACGACCACCTGCAATTGGCTTCCTACGGTCAGCTCGGCTCTGATACCAATTTGTCACGGACCCAGGAATCACATATGATTAGGGGAACGAATGATCGCCAAGGGCCGAAGGACCAGTCGACCTGGTGGCACGGTACCTGCGCCGTACTCACCGAGGCAGAGTGATCCGACACCTGACCAACGCAAGCCGGCCGGAAGCGACTAGACTTCCCAGAACCACATACAATTCCCTGATCCGGTGAAGGTTTAGAGTCGTTCCCGCGTTCTATCAGGCAAAGTAAGGTCGGAGGAGCCCGGCGATTCTACCCACACCCTAACCTAGCTCGGAAGCTAGTGGGTCGCTCGAAAGCCCGGTAGAATACGCCCACACCCTGCCTGGCCGGCACAGCATCTCAGCCAGCGGGTCACTCAACCGATTCCTGCTCGGCCTAGTAATAAGAGGAACAGCCGTAACCCTTCACGGCATACCCATACACTTCATATCATACACACATTGCATATGGGCAGCCCGAATAACAAATTAGATATCACAACAAAGCACTACGATACGATAATACTACTAACTGTCCACGTCGGACTGTAAGATTACATCAGTCGGTCATAACCGGAAACATATCTCAGTACGGAGTAATTAAACAACAGCGGAAGAAAAGTGAATGAGTCCCACAGCGGCGCATTGACCGCTGACCAAAAGCCACAACAATCCCTGAGTCGAATAGCTAACCAAGGAAAACCAGCAGCTAAACATCACCGAAGTAGTCCTCGACCACTGGCTCACCTGCAATGATCTAGGAATATCCTAGGTGAGTACGAAAGTACTCGCAAGACTTATTCGTGCTTGATTAGATGTCCTACACATACTAGTATAACCAAAAGTAAACATGGTGCAATTCTAGTTAGCAAGGCATAACCATACGAGCAATTCACTGACAGGAGAAAACATATCACGGGAAACCCCTACCAAACCAGATCCCATGCAATTTAATGGATGAACGTGATGGTACTCACTAGTCACATGTGCACCTCAAAATACAATTACAATGGCTCTCACCTGCCATCTCCCAACTACTTGGGATAGAACATATCTCCACATTGACAGTGAACCATCACGACCACACATTCATTTCATCTCTCGGATCATTACCGGCAATCGATCACCCTGGGTGTAAAGAGTGCCTTAACCCTTGGAGGTTGCAAGGCTCCAAGGGTCTTAGTCTTATCTCAACTACACCCCAGCCTTGATGCCGCTAACGTCCAAGCGGTGACAAGGGAGATGCACGATGAAGTTACCTCAGGTTGGTATCTCAAATAATCCACCTCAACAAGGTGCTCATCCACCTCTCAACAACGTGCTCAAATCATACCTAACCGTATTCATCGTGCAAAACCCTCGGCTCTCACATCTCACTTAACCAAATTCAAGTTGCTAGGGCATCACGATTAAGTTTGCAGCCATAGCGAACATGACACACACAACCTCACCTAGCCATGCTAGTTTCAGGGAGTTCCGACCCTCACATACAAACAAGCCTACCACGAGCCCAAGTAGATAAGCATATGAAATAATAATAACAAGATGCAACAAGCTCTGCTTGCCTTGGTCGTAGGATTCCTGATCTTGCGTGAGGTCGTGAGCCTGGTGGTCTCCTTCTTCGGGCTCTGAAGCGAGCGTTACCGGAAAATAACAGTAAAGAAACACTTAACAACCAGCGTGTATGCATGAATGTTTGATGAAGGATGCAGGTGTCTAGGGTGACTAGTGGGTGCCGAGGAGTTATTATTACGTGCATGACCCTAGGTTAGCTCCTCGGAGGCTCGTGTGGTAGCTAGAATGCATGCATGACTCGTTAAGGTGCTCCGATGAGTTAGGGTTGGCGCCGTTAGTGGCGGCGCATGGCAACAGTGTTAATTAGGTTGGTATAGTGAAAAGTAACCTAAGCTGTGTGTTCAAAGTAATTAGAATCGCGCAAGTTAGAGTTTCGATCGTCAAATTAGGGTTTGTGCCGATCTGCGACAAACGGGGCTAACGAACGCCTTATCGGGTGACATATGTGCAACTTAACTCCGGGTTCCACCCAAAATGCATGTTTAGGGTTTTCATGATAGTGTGTTAGGGTTTCGTCGCTGATCTATCGTGTCTGCGTGCCAACTTGGTGTGGCTTCGAATTAGGGCTAAAAGTGATGGATCTTACTAGGTGATCATATTACAAGGGTTGATATCTCGAAAGTATGCGGGGACACGACTCTAATGTCACTGAAATCAATGGAATCGGAGCTACCGTCGTCGCATTAGGGTTTATCGAAGGACATCACCTCAACCGGTACTAATATCTTTAGATTCAAAATACTCTACAGTGCATTTGCCCAAATTGAAGTTTTCTTTCATCCAAGTCATAGGAAATTCTGAGAGGATTCTAGATATATAAAATTGTCAAATTCCGAGTTACGGTTTGAAAGTTATGCATGTTTGAAGTTCTGCGGATTTTTAAAACTAAACCCTAACCCTAATCTGCGTGACCTTAATTGCTAAACCCACCCGAGGTGTACCCGGCCCTATTCCTAATTTCCTACGCGCACCTGAGTTAGCCTACCCTCCAATTCCTAACCCTAGACCTTCCCTGGCCGACACATGGGCCCCTGGCGACAGGGCTGACTAGGCTCGGTTTTACCCGGTCAGCAGCTGACTGGGCTCAGCCAGCTAACTGGGGAAGAAAAGGGGAAACCCTTGAGCGAGGAGAAGGGAGCTTCGAGACACCGGAGGAGCGGCGAGGACTCGCCGGAGTTGGTGGCCGGCGTTGGGGAAGGCGACCGCGGCGAGGGGCTAGGGCGGACGGAGCTCGGGAGCGGCTAGGGTTTTCGGGCAGCGGGGTGAACGGGCTGTCGGAACGCCCCCTTTAAATGGCGGCGGCGGGCTTGGACCGGGGCGGTCAGGAGCGGGGCACCGCCCTCCCCGGCATACGGGCGGGCGCGACGTGGAGCGGGGGCTCTGGCAGCCGGGCCCCACGCGCAGGCGGGAGAGGAGGTCATTTTAGAAATTTATAATTCTTCTGTTTTACTGGACGGAATTTTAACGAATTAGGTTTTTACTAACTAAAACTATGAAGTCATAGTTTTTCCATCCAAAAAAGCCTTTCTACTTTAAGCTCTACATTTCTAGACATTCTGGTAGTTCGACCGCGGAATTTTTTTGTTTCGGTATCTCTGGAATATGAGTGTGTGACTTGTTAGAATTGATCCTATTGATAATACATAGAAGGCGGGAAAGGTCTGGAGGTGTTTTCGGAGGAGGAAAGCGTAAAGGGGGAGGGAGAAGGCGGGTTCGGGGGCCGGGCTGGTTAGATGGGCTGCCGAGTGGGCCTCGGCCCGATTCCAATTAGGGTTTTGTTTTGCTTTTCTCTTTTCTTCAATATCAATGATCTTCCCAGTGTTATTTTATGTGTGATTTTAATTCCAAAAATTCTGAAATTTTGAGGAGATGTTTAAAACATTATAAGAGACCTACTGTAGGAGTTTAGAGTGATTTGGGGTTCGTTTTGGCCTAGTCTCTAGTTCAATCTCACACTTCGACCAATTTGGAGTTTGAATTGCAACTAAGTCCTTTGGGCCTCTAACATCTTCAAATTTTTGCTTGTGACTAAGATTTGTACATTCAAGGTTAAGTATAAGTTCTTGCAACTTTTCATCCACGGAAACATTACCTATTCACTTATTTTCCAATTTAGCCCTATTCTCCGATTTGTCCTCAAGCCCTAAACGGCGCCAGAAACACTAGATGACTTTAGACGAAAACTTCGGGGAGAGAAGAGGGAAGCTAATCTGGTAAACCATCGAAGGGGGATCGCAGATCCTTCCACCTACTAGCGTTATTGTGGTTATCTGATACTTCGAATAAGTTGATTGGTGTTTGTAAAATCGTTTACCGAGGATGAGGTATGTACATATTCTATAAAGTTTCATCGTACTTTATCTTAGTTTAAATAAGGGGTGTCTGTGTGTGTGTTTACATGCATGAATATGATGACATGTATGCATGAATGCGAGGCAAACCCTAATTGTCGAATCTGGGTATTACAGTGTCGCACGTATGCGATGTGCATAGCGGCTACGGCGGCGTGAGAAAAGCTCAAGTAGTAAGTGCATGCATCGAATTATTGCATATGTGAGGCAATCCATTCATAAATGTACGTGTGCATTAGTTGAGTGGGGGGCTCCTTGGTGGACAGCATACAATATATGTGTCGATGCATGCACGCAAAGTGAGTCCATGCATGTTGTGTGGGTGAGTTCTTGTAACCGTGTGTCCAAGTGCTCACATGTGTAAGCTCCGGTCCGAGTCTATGTCGCCATCAAGTTGCATCATCGGTGAAAAGACAACTGGAGTTGTGGTAATCATGGGAGTTGCCGGTGAGATGCGCCACTGGCAGCAAAGATGTGAAAGTCACCGGTAAGTCGTGTCACCGGCATGAAGAGTTGAGGACGGTGCAGTGGAGACCATCGTCACCGAGAATAGAGTTGCAGTCACCGATGAGTTGAGACATCGGTGGCAAAGAAGAGGCAACAAGATTAAGGGGTGATTGTTAGGATTAATCTTGTTGTTTAGTGTGTTAAGTGTTTAGTAGCATGAGTCGTATGTGTGCATCAAATGTGTACGTGCGTGCATCGGTGCATGAGCTGCGTGTAGGGTGTTACATGCATGCATTTTTGTGTGCATGTGTTAGTGGAGTGAGTTAGTGGAGAGTCTCCAGGTGTGAGTTAGTCTGCAGGCGTGATCGTAGTTAGTGGATAAGATAAGCACCAGTTGTTAGTGTTTTATTAGTGGTTAGTTGAGTCAATGGGCTAATGGAGTGAGATTAGGATCACGCATGCAAGTCATGGCCATGTTGTGAGGCTGCGTGTGTGTGCGTCTAGAGTTAGCTGATTCTATATATATGTACTGATGTATATGTTTTGGGTTGAGAGAGATGGAATAATAGAGAAAAGGCATGTAGTTGCGGCCGTGCCCCAAATATCTGTGTTGCTTGTTTTTCATCTTCTCCTCATGTAGGTGTGTGTCCATGGGTAATATCGCGTGTGTATGATCCTGGTGTTTTAGCTCTAACATCTTCCTCTCACATTTGGACTCAAGTGTGTCCCAATAGACCGCAGTGGAAGCAGAAGAGTAGAGCTCTCTCATACTTTAGGATAACTCGTCGGATCAACTCCTTTCCCTTGATTTTTGTATGTACATGGACTTGCAAAGGTAACTCCATTGGCCAATCAACATAAATTTGTGCTTATTGCGTCCATCTTCTCCAACATCTACCTCACACACCTTGCCAAACTTACCCCCGAGCGCTCAACCAATCTTTTCTGTTTGCATACGTAGTAGGAGATCATAGATATGCATCCACATAGGCACCATAGTCAACGGCACCCCCTAAATTCTTGCTTCTCCGTCAAAAGCCGCTATCACCATGGTGCAGCCACACACGCCCCTTCAAAACATGCTCAAAGTCCCCCACCAAACCACAGGTAAGAATGTATAGCCTGTGTCTTCAATTTGCTCATACTTCAGGTTAGCACGGAGTTGCCAGATGTGCTTATAATCGTCAAACATATAGGACACATCCGGCTTTCTCGTTGAGTAGTATCGTGCCAATGTCATCCACCACACCGCAAGCTCCATTTCCTCCTCCATCTCGGTTTCCACTCTCCTAAATTTGGCTCTGGATCATCTCCATGGACCAAGACCTCAAGCCAGCATGTTGTCCTACAACACCACCGTCCCCCATCACAACTTCCACGCGCCTCCGTGCTTCTGCCACCATCATGCTTGCCCGTCACCATCCCATGCTTGCCCACCACCATCAGCTCCCATTGTTCAGCCCCGCCCTGTTGTGCCACATGCGTTGCATCACAACCAACATCTAGCCGCCCTCCAAACACCTCCGAGTTTCCGCCACCACCCCAATCTTCTCCACCAGCGAAATCTCCTGCTGGTCATCCCTACCCACACATTGAGCCACCACCATGTAGCTTCTGGTGGGATTTCCCTTAGGGCTTGTTTGGTTAGCCCATCCCGGCTGGGATCCCGGCCCAATCCCAGTGGATCAGCCTGGCTGGGGAGAGTTCCCGTGATTGGCCCATTTGTCCATTTAGTTTGGGCCGGGGTGAGGAATTTCGCAGCCCAAACCCCGTCGGTCCACCGGGGAGAAAACACTCACCCCCCACCTGTGGAACGAATCCACTGCGGCCTCTGTGAGCTGCGGCCAAGTGAGTGACAGCGAGCGTGGAGGTGGCGGTGATGGTGAGTGCAACGACAACGACGAATACGCGGGACGGTGACTTCTCTCCGGTGAGCCTCGCACTTCTCCACTTCATCCTCTTCCTCCTCCCTCCCTCCGGTGGTTTATCTCCTCCACCACCGCCGCCATGGCTCTCCTCGTCGTCCCTGACGTCGCAGTGCCACCTCTCCTCCTCGCCCCACCCCAACGTCGTGATGCCGCCATCATCGCTGCCGATGCAGGAAAGCTTGACCATGATCTCCCAGTGGATTGAGCTCCCCGTGTTGTCTAGTTGTAGAGCTAGCCCTGTCACCGCCGCCCGATGGGCGGCCTCCTCCCGGCTGCATACGGCAGAGACCAGATCCACGCAGTGATGGATCCACGCATGGTTGGCCTCACCATCCTAAGCTAGAATGCCCATCCTGAGCTGCCAATTAGGAATGCCCATCAAAAAGTTGAAATGTTTGCTGATCTTTGAAAAGAAAAACCCTTGAATTTGAACTAGCGACTCACAATTCCTATAGGAAGCTTTTGGCATAACTGAATAGTTGCAGTCATAGTTTGCTTGTGAATTTGCACTGAAAAACTAGTGAAACACTCCATGATCCCTTGGCCAGATGTGTCTTTAAGGTGACTATTATACTACTGCTTATCTATGCAATGTTACTTGATGAGATGAGATCGATTTATATCCATGCATGGTGATGATGAATAGTACGGTTTCCCATGTATTAGGGGTATCCATATACAGAATCCCAGGACTTTAGGAAGGTACAGCGTACCCGGTAAGGATCCTTGGACGACAAGGTAACCCTTCTCGGGAAGGGAAGACTCCCCTTAAACTAGGAAGTCAATCCCGACATTTAAGGAGACCAGAGTCCTACTCGGGCGTGAGTCCACGTCCGGTACGACCCTGGGAACCCCCTATATAAGGATCCGCAATCCCATAGGGGAGGGCAGGTTCTACAAGGTCCAACAGATCAATCTAGTCGCAGCACAAGCAGCATAGGATCTCAGGAGGCGAAGCCCTAGAAGACCCGCTGCCTCGAAGGAGTCGAGCCCGGCGGTTTAGCTTAGATTAGTCTACGATTAGGCCTAGGGTAGCCACTAACATACACCCCCCATTGTAAGCGTGTTCTCCATCAATATATAGCAACAGGACGTAGGGCTATTATCCTGAGGGAGGCCCGAACCTGTATAAAAACGGCTGTCCCCTGCTGTCAGAGCTCCTGGCACTTGGGCCCTAGAGGTCCCTACCCCCCAGTAATCCTCATTCCACGAATACCGTAAGATCGCCAATTCACCAATCATCGACAGATGGCGCCGACCGTGGGGACCTCTCCGGACCAAGCCGTCCAAGAAGAATCAGAGTCAGCAGGACGCGCAACTAAGCGCGATCAGATCCCAGCGCCGGTTGCACGGCCCTCCCCGGTTTTGACCGAGGAGGAAGAAGCAAACCCAGTAGGAAAACCGATCGCAATCTCACCCCGTACTGGGTACTCGGACCAGGGCTTCTACGACAACTTTAGCCCTATGGACCCGTACCTGGTTACGGACCGAGTGGATTTCGGAGAGTACGCCCTTGGAGAGGACTCGGATGGCGAAGCAGATCACTTCAGAACCGAGTGCGCCAGGGCCTTCAGCGGGAAGTTGGTCTTGAACGACGACTTCCCGGCAGGAACGACCAGCCCCATGGTTGGAATTTCTCCTGTAAACCCTGATCGTGAGAACGATCAAGATCTTACCCACGTCGCATCCGACGAGGATAACGTGATGGAATACGAGTACACATCGTCCAGCCAAGGACCTCGAATGGTACTCGCGATCGACAACGGTCGAGAAGACCTCGAAGATCAGAATCTGCCCGGGGGTTCACAGCAGCACAATGCAATGGCTGCCTCCCACATGAACGGAGGCTTACCCACCGCCGAGGAGAGAACTCCTCGCCGGAACGGAGACCTGCCTACCGCTGCGGAGAGATCCCCCCCGGGAACGAGGGAGTACGTGTCCTGAACTACTCGAAGACTTGCGGAAGTGCGCAATCTGCTGTCACAGCCTCCCGTGGCGGATTTATCGACACCCGCGGGCGTGCAGTGGCTGCAACGGCTGGGGGCTGACCTCCAAGAGGCTCAGAACCAGGCCGAGTCTTCTCGAGCCCAATCGGTGGCCCGTAGCTCTACTCTGGTGGACACCCCTCCTCCGCTAGAAGAACGCGATCGGGAGGGACGACACCCTAGGAACAGGTCTCCTCAGGAGGAGCCACCGGTGGACCTTCGAGAACAGCTCGACAAACGCCGCTGCCAAAGGCGCCAACAGGAGCAACAGCCTTCTCGGAGAGACCACGCACAGAACACCAATGCTCGGGGCCGATCCTCGACCTCGAATAGCAGCGAGAATGCGCCTTATCGGGGGTCCTTCAGCAGATGCCAGGCACTATCCCAGGAACTCTGACAGGTACGTTGGCCTTCTCGTTTCAAGCCCGGTTCGCTAGAATCGTACGACGGAACCATGAATCCCGTGGAATTCCTTCAGATCTACACCACCGTGATCGAGGCAGTCGGCGAGGACGAGAAGGTTATGGCCAACTATCTTCCTACCGCTCTCAGAGGAGCCGCTAGGACGTGCTTGATGAATCTACCCCCAGGAACGATCCGTTCGTGGGGACAGCTATGCGACATGTTACTCGGGAACTTCCAAGGTACCTTCCCAAGACTTGGTCGGGTCGACGATCTATTCCTTGTCGTCCAGCGGCCAGACGAGACCTTCCGAGAGTTTACCAAGAGGTTCAGTGCTGTCCGCAACACAATCCCCGAGATAACAGACTCGGATGTCATCCGCGCCTTCACTCGAGGCACCAGAAACGAGATGTGCACGCACGATCTGATCATGCGGCCACCGAAAACCACCAGGCAACTCATGGATCTGGCCGAGAAGGCCGCTTGTGCGGAGGAAACCCTGCGCTATATCAAGCAACAGCGGGGTGAGTCGACCAGTTCTCCCCTCCGGTCAAGGGGCGATTCGCGCAAGACTAGGCGCAAGAAGAAGCCCTCCGGAGGGAAACAAGGAGAAAAGGATCAAAGCCGACGAGGTAATGGCTGAGATCTCTGAGAAGCGCACCTGGCGACCACGCCCCAAGGATAAACCTACCACGTCCTCCGACAAGTCGTCCAAGCCCTGGTGCGATTTTCACCAGACCGACTCGCATGATCTGCGACAGTGCCGCATCTTCAAAAAGTATCTTCGGGAAGAAAGAGAGAAGTTCCGCGAGGATAATCCTCAGGTCGCTAACAACAGTCGGGAAACAACCTCCGACGATGATGACTCCACCCCTGAGCCTTTCCAGGGGCACGTCAGAGCAATCGAGCACATATTCGGGGGCTCAACCTCTTATGAATCTAAGAGGCAATACAAGGCGATCGCCCGAGAAGTCCTCGTGAGTGTACCGTGAGTTCCTCGAGCGGTCAAGTAGTCCGAGGTCACGATCTCTTTCGACCAGACCGATTGCCCCGAAAATTGCGCTCGACCGGGACGATACCCTATTGTGGTCGAGCCAATGATCAACAACTGCCGAGTGGGTCGCGTATTAATAGACGGTGGGAGCTCCCTCAATATCCTATTCGCCAACGCCCTCGACGCCATGCAAGTGCCACGATCGTCTGTTCAGACGGTGACGCACGCTTTTCACGGTATCATCCCGGGCTCATCGGCCACGCCGATTGGGCAAGTCACGCTCCCGGTAACCTTCGGCACACCGGAGAACTTTCGAACAGAGAAAATCCTGTTCGACGTGGTCGATTTCGAAATAGCATACAACGCTATCTTAGGACAGCCCGCCCTGGCCAAGTTTATGGCGGCCACGCACTACGCCTACCAGTGCGTAAAGATGCCAGGCCAAAAGAGAGTCTTTGCGGTGAGATGTTCCCCCAGAGAAGCGCTCCTATGCGATAAGTGCAGCCTCGACCACGTACGAGCACCCCTGGGGGACGGGGAGCATATGCCCTCGAAAGCCAGCACGGCCGTGAAAACCCACGGCGAGGTAAGAGTAATTCCTCTGGATCCAGCAGAGCCCTCCAAGACAGTCCGGATCAGGTCAACGCTGGACCCAGACTTGGAATCATCACTCATCGTCTTTCTCCGGGGCAATTCAGATGTTTTCACGTGGCAGCCATCCGACATGCCTGGAATCCCCAGGGAAGTGATTAAGCACAGGCTAGCTATCCGTCAGGACGCCGTACCAGTGAAACAAAAACTACGGCGATTCGCCCCAGATTGGAAAGAAGCCATCAAGGTGGAAATCGAAAAACTCCTGAAAGCCGGATTTATCCGAGAAGTCGAGCACCCTGAATGGCTCGCCAATCCAGTTATGGTTAAGAAAGCCAACAGGAAGTGGCGGATGTGCGTCGATTTCACGGATCTCAACAAGGCTTACCCAAAGGACGCTTTCCCCTTACCCAGAATAGATCAGATAGTGGACTCGACATCAGGGTGCGACTATCTAAGCCTTCTCGATGCCTATTCGGGCTATCACAAAATAAGCATGTGTCGGGAGGATGCGGAGAAAACTTCCTTTGTAACTCCGTTCGGGGTATACTGCTATTCAAAGATGCCTTTCGGGCTAAAAAACACGGGAGCAACGTATCAACGCGGAATGCAGCTTGCCCTCCACAGCCAAATTGGTCGAAATGTTGAAGCATATGTCGACGACCTCGTCGTGAAAACAAAGAAGAAGGAAGACCTGCTCTCGGACCTACTGGAAACATTCACCAATCTCCGGAGAAACAGAATAATGTTGAACCCGGAGAAATGTACCTTCGGAGTCAGCGCCGGAAAGCTACTCGGTTTCTTGGTATCGCACCGGGGAATTGAGGCAAATCCCGATAAAATACGGGCGATCACGGAGATGAGGTCCCCGAAAACGGTCTGAGACGTCCAAAGACTCACGAGATGCATGGCGGCCATGAGCCGATTCATATCCTAACTAGGAGACCGTGGAATTCCTTTCTTCAAACATCTGCGACAACACGACGGCTTCGAGTGGACATCGGAGTCTGAAGCAGCATTCCAAGAGCTCAAAGAATACTTAACCACCCCCCCGGTGCTGGTCGCGCCCAATCCCGAGGAAGGGTTACTGCTTTACATCGCAGCCGGGCCGTCCGCGGTCAGCGGAGTGTTGACGGTGGAACGCGGAACTCCCGAGCAACGTGATAAGGCCCAGAAACCAGTGTACTACATCAGCGAGATCTTGCATGGGCCCAAGGAGCGTTATCCTCAAGTTCAAAAGCTCCTGTACGCGATCCTCACCACATCTCGCAAACTCCGAAGGGATATGGAAACTCACGAAAACCTTTTCTGAACTCCGCCCACATGACCACATGGCCGGCGCCTGCATGGCGAGGAAGTTTTCCCACCAATCTGCGGCGGCTCCTTCGAGATAGTGGGAGGCAAAGTTGACCTTGTCGGCCTCCACGGTCTGGGCTAGCTGAAGCTTCCTTTCAATGGTCCGGATCCAACTATCAGCCTCCAGCGGATCATCAGCTCGATCAAAGGTCGGCGGTTGGGTTCGCTGGAAATCCGATAGGCCGCCTCGAGCTTGTCCACCTCCTGCGCCTTGGTGCGCGTGAGCTGCTCCAGAATCCTATTCTGGGTCATGAGCAGGTCCGCGATGTTGGGCTGTTGGGGAGGGGGTGGCACTTCCTCTTCCTCACGATCGCGGCGACCACGGGCAGCTCCACGCGTTCCTGATGCCATCCTGTGCAATCAAAGGACAACAGCATGAGATGGCAAGTCGAGAGGCTGGGAAGCAAAAACATTTGCACTATGGTACAGCGAGGTATTCATGAACATGGCACATTATTTCATACACATCTTCTCGGAAAAATGAAGTACAAAACATGGCAAGAATGATCAACCATAATCCTCAATTTCATCACACGTTCAACATAGTTCATGGATGGGCTGCGGTTTAGATCACCTTAGGGTGAAATAAACGTTACAATTGTGCCAAAAATTGCAGCCACCGATACCCAATACATGCCTCCAAAAAATACCTTAGACCTAGGGTTTGGTTCGGCTTACACCACAAAATGTGACCTTCTACTTAACACCACAATCCGAGCAGCACTACTAGGGTGTGATGAAGCTTCTTCATCAAGTCAGCAGGTCTCGTAAGCCTCCATTGCTATTCTCCAAGCGTTCATCCTATTCTTCATCGGTCGGTGGGTTACTGGTGGTGTACCACACACGAATCGACGGATCCTCTTCTTCTTCTTCTTCTGCAGCGGCTTCATAGGTAGGGACTGGAGCGGCTGGTGTCGAGGTACCTCCTTGTGAGGGTTTTGGAGTGAAGAGTCGCAGATACTCACGGGATGTCATCCTCTTGCGTGGCTTTGTTCCAGAACTCTGGGGTTGATTGGTCTCACAGGGTGGAGTTGGGGTCGACTCTTGTACCGGAACATAAGGGCTCTCGCCCCGCGACTCATCTTCATTCGCCACATGACATCTCCGATGCAATTCCAAACGAAGCTGGCGGTTAACTCTTGTCAGCTGTTCCACCTCTCGAGTAGCTTTTCCATAATTCAAATACAGCCCATCATACATCACTTCCGCAGAGACAATGTGATTGACAGTCTCCAGCTCAGTCTCTCTTCGTCGTCGCTTGGCGCTGGTACCAGAATAGTATTACCTCCATTACTTGCCTGGGGAATGAGACGGAACTGGGAGAATAGGAAGATCTCATCAAAATGATGTCGTATATGGAGGACTACTTTCCTAGCTGCTTCAAGTCGGGCATCATTATCACCAGCTCTAGGTGCCGTAAAAGTCTGATCCAGGTCAGAGGCTTTCACTGTAACCCATCCCATCCAAATATGGGCCTCCGCGAACCTCATAAGTCTTGGCGTGAAAAACGGGGAGGTCTTCCTGGGGCACGCCAAGGTGTTCCAACATTCTCCATAACAGGGTGGCCCAACTTCCCAGCTGGTTCGGGTCGATCACAACGCTGTACACCATCCTAAACAATTTTAGGGTTAGAGAAAGAATATGGTTAGCCACACAAGGAAAACAAATGCAATAGAGGAGAACATTCGGAACTAAGAGCGATGAGGTTAAGAAATAAAAAGCAATCTACTTATTAATTTTAAACATAGGGTTTAACTTTTTAAATAGTTTTCTGGCCAGGTGGCGTAGCGGGAGCCCTATCTAACGACCACCTGCAATTGGCTTCCTACGGTCAGCTCGGCTCTAATACCAATTTGTCACGGACCCGAAATTGAATATGATTAGGGGAACGAATAGTCGCCAAGGGCCGAAGGACCAGTCAACCTGGTGGCACGGTACCTGCACCGTACGCACCGAGGCGGAGTGATCCGACACCTGACCAACGCAAGCCGGCGGAAGCGACTAAAACTTCCCAGAACCACATACGATTCCCTGATCCGGTGAAGGTTTAGAGCCGTTCCCGCATCCTACCAGGCAAAACAAGGTCGGAGGAGCCCGGTGATTCTACCCACACCCTAACCTAGCTCGGAAGCTAGTGGGTCGCTCGAAAGCCCGGTAGAACACACCCACACCCTGCCTGGCCGGCACAGCATCTCAGCCAGCGGGTCACTCAACCGATTCCTGCTCGGCTTAGTAGTAAGAGGAACAACCATAACTCTTCACAGCATACCCATACGATTCATATCATACACGCATTTCATATGGGCAGCCCGAATAACAAGTTGGATATCACAACAAAGCACTACATTACGATAATAAACTAGTTGTCCACATCGGACTATAAGATTACATCAGTCGGGCATAGCCGGAAACATATCCGAGTACGGGGTAATTAAACAACAGCGGAAGCAAGTAAAAGAGTCCCACAGCGGCGCATTGACCGCTGACCAAAAGTCACCACTTATCCCATGAGCCGAATAGCTAAACAAGGAAACCACAAATTTAAGCGTCATCGAAATAGTCTTCGACCACCGGCTCACCTGCAAGCTCTAGGAATAACCTAGGTGAGTACAAAAGTACTCGCAAGACTTATTCGTGCTTGATTAAATGTCCAACACATACTAGTACAGCAGCAAGTAGACATGATGCTTCTCAGATTAACAATATACAGATTAAGAACATAGCATTAACAAGGTGAAGTAAGAACAACTTAGGTAACAGGCTAATTCTTGATACATACATAGCGTAAACAAAACAACACCAGACCCAATCATCAATTTCAAGTCCATTGGGGCAGCCCATGAATCCAATCCAAATGAGTCCATTTAACATATCACAAATCAATTAAGGCAGCCCTTATGTTAATTCCAAATCGATCCATCATGCACACAATTTCATTTAATCTCTCGAACCGCTACCGACAACTCAACCATTGCAGGCATAGTGAGTGCATAACCATTTGGAGGTAGCTAGCCTCCAAAGGCATGGAGACTTATCTCAACTATACCTCAATGTTGGTTCCCGCTAACGTTCCCGCATGTTAAGGGATGGTGACACGCTGAAGATAGGGTTGGTGTGACGACAAAACTCTACTTACTCCTGGGTCGCCTTCACTCTGCAATTAACACCAACCGTACCCATTGTGCACGCCCTCGGCTCTCCCAACTCACTTAAACAATTTAGTTGAAGAGTCATAAGATATTCTCAACGCAAGACACATCCTACGCATACTAGTGTTTTCAACTTCACATATGGCATTCAAGCAACCATTCAAGCATGAGTACACCTAAACAGGGCATACACAAGAATACGAAAAGTAAGATGCAACAAGCTCTGCTTGCCTTGCTCTGGTTGTTCCTGGTCTTGCGTGGAGTCGTAAGCCGGGTGGTCTCCTTCTTCGGGCTCTTTTGTAACCAATATGAAGAACCGGAAAGAAATGATGAAGGAAAGTATTAAGATTCGGCATGTATGCATGAATAGGGATGGTACATATGCATGACTAAAGCAAGGCGATCTAAGAATACTAGGGTTTTGGCGTAATGACAATGTCTTAGGTGATATAGGTAAAGACTAGACTGTTGCCCTAACGGCGTATGTGGACGCGCGACGCGATGAGACGCTAGGAAAGAACTCCTAAAGTGTTTTAGGGGTGTCATGGCTTCACTGCAGCGAGTATAGTTTCTACGAATCCGATAAAGATGAACTCGTAACCCAGACCTTATACATGTCATTTTATGCGGCTGCGAAACTTAGGGTTTTGGGAACTTCTAGGTACGATGGGTAGGCATGGTATAAGGTGTTGATGTCACGCGAGTATACTGATGTATAAACCTAACGCAACTGGAACCGTCAAAAGAGGGATCATATTCGTCAAGTTAGGGTTTATCGACGAACGGTAGCAAAAAGGAACTACAACTCATACCGTAAATTGACTCACTGTGCATGTGCTCAAAATTAACTTTGATCCATCCAGATTGTAGAGAATTTCAAGAGCTTTCCAAATATATAAAATTTATCAAATTTGGACTTACGGTTCAAAAGTTATGAGTGTTTGAAATTTCATACAAAAATTAGCCCCTAACAGTCGAAACCCTAAATACTAGGTACACCCGAACCCTACCCAGATCACCTCCTCAATTCTACGCGCACCCGAACCAAACCTACCCCAGATCTACAACTCAGAACCCGCCCCACGGACATGCGGGACCTACCCGAGCACCCGTGGCCAAATCAAAAGAGGCCACGTGGCCTCATCTCTCTCTCTCACACTCCCTCACTTCTCTCTTTCTCCTGGACCCGACCGGAGCCGAGGCCGGCGGCGGCACTCTCGCCGGAGAGGAGGCCGAGGGCTTAAGGGGCGGCGGCGAGCGCGGTAAAGGCGGCGGAGGCTAGCGGAGCTCACCCGGGTTGGCTTCGGTGGCACCGGGGAACAGAGGAGGTCGGGGGCGAGGTCGTCGGTGAGATGGACGGAGGAGGGCTTCGGGCGGCGGCGCGGGGAGCTCTCCGGAGGCGGACCTGAGGAAAGGAAGAAGGTAGGGGTTAGGGAAAGAGATGGGGGAGCTCGAGGGAGAAAAATGGGAGGCGGCGGAGGACCGAGGCGACCACGGGAGCTCGTCGGAGGCGGTTGCCGGAGATGAGGAAGAAGCGGCGGCGTCGGTTCCGGAGATGGGAAACAAGGGAGGGGGATTAGGGTTTGATGCGGGGAGGAAGGGAGGCAGTCGGAGCGGGGCATTTAAGGGGGCGGCACGCTCGGGGGGGCTGGTCGGAGCGGGGGCACCGCCCACCCCGGCCGCTCGGCGGCAGCGACGTTGAGGCCGCGCCCTGGCTGGCGGGCCCCACGGGTCAGCGGGAGAGGAGGCGCGGGGTGAGGCCGACAGAAGGGCCCCACAAGGCAGAGGAGAGGGGGGGGAACCGGCGGGAGGAGATGGGCCGGCCGGGGCGGCCCAGTAGGCCTCGGCTTCTTTTTCTTTAAAGAATTTTTCTTTTTCTTTTGTACAGAACTGGTTATTGCGTCATTTTATGTACAAATTTGGCTCCAAAATTTCTGAACTTTTTACAGGAAGTCCTAAGCATTACTGGTGAGCTACTGTAGAATTTGAATAGATTTGGAGCTTGTTTGAATGGGTGTCTAGTTCAATTCTAGGGTTTGACCTAATTCGACGTTTTGAACTGCAACTAGGTCTTAGGTTACTCCAAAAATTCTAAAATTTTGCATAGAGCTGACATTTCCATATTCCAGGCTATGTCCAAAGTTTGGTGAACTTTTATCCACCTTTGCTTGTCTTTTCTCCTAACCCTAGTTTTCGACACTTTAGGGTTTGAGCTCGGACGTTTCGATTGAGTTGTTATTTCAGGTGGCTTTTGAGGCAATCTTGGGAAGAAGGGAGAAAAGGTTAGTAGAGGGATTCATCGACGGGGTTCACTGGCCCCACCACTTGCTAATGTTATGTCAAAGTTCGATAATTCTTGGACTCCTAAAGATTTAAACGTTCGCCGAAACCGAGCACGGTTTGCGGCACGATCAGTTCCATCGCATTTAATGCGGGCAGTTGCTTTTTCCGCTTACAGGGCGCTTCGCGGGAAAAAGAGGGTCTGACAACCCACGACCCAGACGAACGCGCCGTGGTTCAGCACATGTTAATGGCACAACGGCGCAGAGAGAGAAAAGATTCTTCATCACCACGTGAAATTTCCGCCACGATGGTTCCGTTTCCTAGAAATATGCCAGGCGGACGCGTGTCCGTGATCGACGGATCAGATCAGATCGAAAAAGTATTCTGGATTTTCCAAAGGACTATTCCGATAAGGCTTTCACGACTACTCGGTAGGGATTGAGCCTACTCGGAGAAGTCGCCGACAAGGACTACTCGGATCGCCTACTCGGAGTTTCCTCCCCGATAAGTGCAAATTTTCAACAGAACCATCATAACCTCACTTCACGTACTGATGGGGGGCTTGATGATGAATAGTATGGTTTCCCGTGTATTAGGGGTATCCGTATACAGAATCCCAGGACTTTAGGAAGGTATAGCGTACCCGGTAAGGATCCCTGGACGACAAGGTAACCCTTCTCGGAAGGGAAGACTCCCCTTAAATTAGGAAGTCAATCCCGACATTTAAGGAGACCAGAGTCCTACTCGGGCGTGAGTCCACGTCCGGTACGACCCTGGGAACCCCCTATATAAGGATCCGCAATCCCATAGGGGAGGGCAGGTTCTACAAGGTCCAACAGATCAATCTAGTCACAGCACAAGCAGCATAGGATCTCAGGAGGCGAAGCCCTAGAAGACCCGCTGCCTCAAAGGAGTCGAGCCCGGCGGTTTAGCTTAGATTAGTCTACGATTAGGCCTAGGGTAGCCACTAACATACACCCCCCATTGTAAGCGTGTTCTCCATCAATATATAGCAACAGGACGTAGGGCTATTATCCTGAGGGAGGCCCGAACCTGTATAAAAACGGCTGTCCCCTGCTATCAGAGCTCCTGGCACTTGGGCCCTAGAGGTCCCTACCCCCCAGTAATCCTCATTCCACGAATACCGTAAGATCGCCGATTCACCGATCGTCGACACATGGATTCTATTAATAAATAATATTACAGCCTGCTAGTATCTATTTTCATTTGGGATAGATTAGTTTGCTGGCATAGGAACTTGAATAAAAAAGTGCAAGGGCTCACATGGTGAAAGATCATCTAGGCCCCTAATTGGTTTTGATGGTTAATGGCAACTCAAACTGGAATCTAATGTTTACAATGAATGTAAGTAGGTTTAGTAGGTTCCAGGAAGAAGTGTCATCAAGGAAAGGATGACCATCGAAAGAGTACAAATGTGGTTTCCAGGACAAGGGGATGGCTGTGCTAGGCAGTTGTGCCACAACTGTGAAGAAGCTGGTGCTGTGCAAAGGAATTGCAGGCAAGGTGATGGTAGCTTGATGTGTTAAGGGCCGTGACTACAAATGGTGGCAGGTAAAGCCTAGATTTGCTAGTTTCCTTGAGTTCATAAGAAACACCCGTACTATCAAGAGGGATGAAGCAGTAATGATCTATGGAGGTTCTCTTGCTCAATGCTCAGAGTGTTGGACAGCGGCACTGATGCTTTGAGGTCAGTGGCCATGTATCAACAGTTTTGTACAAGTGTGAAACTGGCTTGTGCTAGTACTGTGCAATGCTAGCGGTAGAAAAACCCTAGAGGTTAGAGTCATCGGTGTGACACAGCTGTGTCACAGGTGGTCTTCCGCTCTATGACTCAGGTACATCTCTGTACTAGGGGAGAGCTTGTAAATGCTAAGGGACCTGCACTGCAATAGTTTGTCTGCTAAGTCAGAAGACTGTTAGAGGTTTTCTCCTTATTAGGGATCAGAGTTAAGTGTGTGCTGAGGGCATGTAATGTGCCAGGACCGGGCTGCGTAGTTAGGCTACGTCAGTTAAGGGTTCACCTGTGTGTGCCTCCGGTGACACAGGTGTCGGTCTGCCTGAGCCGGTTATAGTTGTGCGGTGTGATTGGCTGTGTCACCGGTGTCTGACACCGGTGACTCACTCAATCCTATGTGGCAACAGTGTAACGGTCAGGTACCTGTGAACCCTATAAATAGGGGACCAGGGGAGGTCTTCGACCTCAACCTTGCTCAATCCAGTGAATCATATTCGACCGTTGCAAAGCCTCCTACTCTCAGAACAGAAGCCAAACTCCCTAAGTGTTAGTTCATGAGAGTTAGAGTCTTTGAGCAAAGAGCACTGGTTCCTCCAAGAGTTGTTGCTGCTGAATTTGTTACTCTTGGAGTGTCTACTCCTAGACAGGTATAGGACTTGCTGGTATCACCCAAGCTTGTGTGGGCTGAACCAGTAGTTTGTGAAGGTGATCAGAAGTCTACCTGTTGCAAGGCTAAAGGACTTCCACAAGCAAAGGTAGAGGCCTGATCACTCAGTTACTCGGAGAACAAGCACGATTCAGTGCTGGCGATCTCTTCGGAGTAGTCTCTCCAACGGAGACATACCTCTCTGAAAAGAGTAGGGAACTTCGTTGAAAAAACACCTTGTCTCTCTGAGTACTTTCTATACTGTCTTTAGTTACTCATTAGTTTTGCATGCTGTTCATAGATATTCATTGTTTATCTATGATAGATTGTTTTCACCTGTGTTAGCCTAGCTGTGCCACAGTTGCTGTATATCATATCTCTTACCTGTGTCAGCTACCTGTTACACAGCTATCTGCCTTGCTTACCTGTTCTAGGTTATTAGCTTACCTGTGTTAGACACCTGTGTGACAGCTAAGTGTTAATTTGCCTATCATATTTTGCCTGTGTTATTCACCTGTCACACAGCTAGCTTATCCTTACAATCTGTTAAGTCTTAATTTGATAATCTAAGCTAAAACAAGTGAAAAATAGTTAGCCTCCCATTCACCCACCTCTAGTCGGCACCTTCGGTCCTTTCACATGGTGGTCCTTGCAGTGTCGGCAGGAGCTGGCTGTTGCCCCTACACACAATGGATCCAAAGTACAACTTGATTTATAGTAGGCTCCATATATTACTTCTGTTGAGAATTATGAGCTTGGCAACTAGAACTGATAGTTCGGTTTTGAAAAGTGAAAAAAATAATCCAGTTCTCAATGGAAAAGAAATAAAAACTATTCTTTTTTGACATTTTGTCTATGCATCCAGCTTTTGGAGGTGACTAAATTGTAGCTGCGTCTCATCAAGCATTAGAGACAGTACGGGTTTTGTTTTGGATCCCGGTCATCCTGATTAAGATATGTGACTTTATAGTGCTTCATTCATTCATATCATATGTTATAACATGTGTTATGTGTACTTGTCTTGGAACACCATATCTATATTCCAACTGCAACATTCTATTTTATTTTTCTTATATGATATGGCATATTTCTTTTGATCTGTGGATGGCATATATCATAGTTGAGAAAAGATTTGCCTGATAATTTATACTTGATTGCTTTTCTGTAGATTGCTGCCGCCTGGGGTAGAGAAGGAGAGGATGAACCTCCATCGTCGTGGGATCCTATAGTGACACCGGATCATCTTCGAGTTGCAGAACAACGACGTCATCGACAACATCAAGGCCAAGGTGAGCTATGCATTTCTGCCTTCTTGTTTCTTCTCTTACTATGAAATAAGTGTTAGTAGCCTTTTAATTATTTTATATTTTTTAGTGCTAAAATGAATTTGCGAAGGATTGATCGAATTAGGAAGAGGAGGGAGGAGGAGGATGAAGACATGATGCCCTTTCTCTTCCCAGCATTATATCTCTTGGGGGCTAGAGTGCAAAGAGAAAAAAGGCCACGTCATACATCGATGCTATCCGGCAAGAATCGTGTTAGGGAAATCCTTGAAGGGCACGTTAAGGACTGCCGGGTAGCATTTAGGATGGAGCCTGAAATTTTCAAGTCTTTGGCAAACTATCTTAGACGGGAAAATTTATTATGTGATATAAGAGTGAAAGTCGAGGAGAAGCTAGCATTCTTCTTATTCATGCTATCACACAATGCATCCTTTGAGGACCTTCAATATGAGTTCAAGCATAGTGGAGAGACCTTCCATCACCACATCAAATCTGTCTGCAAGATAATCCCTACACTCTCTCATCGATTTCTAAAACCTCCCAATCTTCAGCAACCACATTGGAAGATCGAGTCAGACCCGCGATTCTTCCCTTATTTCAAGGTGCTTACTTTGACATTTCCATCAAAACCAATATCAACTATTTAAATCTTTGAAAATCACTTGTAGTTTCTTTCTTTGCTAAACTACATAGGAGCCATCGATGGCACTCATGTCCCCATAACAATATCAGAAGATAAAGCTGCACCCTTTAGGAATAGAAAGAGCACACTTAGCCAAAATGTTATGGTGGCTTGTGATTTTGACTTGAACTTTACTTTCATATCTTGTGGCTGGGAGGGATCTGCTACAGATGCTAGGGTTCTTAGGTCTGCTATGAACAGCAGTTTTCAAGTACCTCAGGGCAAGTTTTATCTTGTTGATGGTGGTTATGCCAACACTCCGTCCTTCCTTGCACCCTACCATGGTGTCTGTTATCATTTGAAGGAGTTCAGGAATGGTCGCCATCGACCCCAAAACCACAAGGAGTTGTTTAATCACCGGCATGCAGTATTACAGAATCACATTGAAAGGGCACTAGGAGTTCTGAAGAAGCATTTCCCCATTCTCAAAGTGGGCACATTTCACCAAATAAGGAACCAAGTGAAGATACCAACAGCTGCTGCAGTCTTCCATAAATATCATTAGATTGCACAATGGTTACGAGCGTTGGCTAGATAATCAACCAAATAACATACCTCCAGAATCTTTTGTTGATCTTCCAAGTGGTGATGTTCAATACCGTGGGAACAATGTACATGGCGACCATGAGAGAGACATAATTGCAATGAAAATGTGGGAAGATTTTGGACATGCATAGTATATCCGTTTGATCTTTATGATGTATTAACTAGTATATGTGAACTCTTTGTTGCTTTTGTGTTAACTAGTATATGTCAACAGTTATAATGTTTGGAAAGGGTTCTCCAAAGTTCTTTAACCAAGCCAAGGAAAGGGCCATCTCCAAAAGGTATTATGATATGCTTTTTCTAACTGCATGATTTTTTTTCTTGAGCAACTTGCCTTGTATTTGACTTTGATTATATTTAACTTTTTCTTCTAATAGTGGATAAATCTAGAGCCTCGTGGAATCCAGGATTGGAAAAATCTCTAGTTGACTTGCTCCATGAGCATAACAATCCTTCTTTCAGGGACAAAATGGGTGGTCAAGTGAAACATGGAATAAGATTGTGAAAGAATTCCATGAGAAGTATCCGCATGTGACTTTCACAAAGGTTCAAATACAAGAAAAAGAAAGGAGCTGAAACGAGACTATAGGATGCTCAAGGAAGCAAGAAAACAGAGCGGAGCCTCTTGGAATGAACAAAGATGTATGATAGAAGCTGAACCAGCTCTTTGGAATAACATCATCATTGTAAGATATTCTTCCAAATCTTATCTAATTCATCTATGAGCTAAATTATGTAGCCATTCATTTTTTTATTCCTACACTTTGCAATCCATCCCTAGAGCCAAGAAGTTTCGTAGTAAATCTATTCCACTCTTTGATGCTTTAGGTGAACTTTATGATGGTAAGATAAACTAATGGCAGCTTGTACTTTTACTATTTGTTTGTAGTTTATGCTTATCTCTATTTTGTCAAATTGTTTCTTTTGCATAGGACAAACTGCTGAGGGTAGCTATAACTTCACATCATCTGCTGAGCCATCACAGTATCCTATTCTTACACAAGTGGACCTTGTGGATGACTCTACCGACACAGAGGTGCATTTTCCTGATATTCAAGAAACAATGGATAATGATGATGAGGATCTAGGCTTCTCTAGTGAACAACCAGAGACTAGAGTAGAGCATGAGCAAAATCAGCAAAGGAAGAATCACGCTATCACAAGGAAGAAAGTAGAAAAGGAGCCAAAAAAGTGTAAGCAAAATGGAGATGCTGCTGGTATGATGGAGAGGTATCTTGCATTGCGAACAAAACAAGCTGAGGAGGAAGCTGCAACATTAGCTAGAGAAAGAGTTGAGGAGGCAAAGACTGTGGATGATTTCTCCATCAAGAAATGTATTTCAGTGGTGAACACAATGAGAGAGTTATCAATTGATGAGAAAGCCGATGCCTTTGAGGTGTTCAAGAGTGAGCAGAATACGGAAATTTTTCTTAGTGCAGATGAAGCTAGTCGTCTTGTGTGGTTAAGAAGGCGGATGGGTCATTGCAGGTAGTAGAAAAGGTACAAAAGTTTTTGTTTTTTCTAAAGTTCATTAGCAGTAAAGTTCCATTCACAAGGAGGATGTTTCTGTTGCTTGCATCAAGTTTACTCGATTCTGTGCCTTTTCATATATCATCATCTGCATATATTATATCCTTTGGTTTTCATCTCAAGTGGTAATTTTGTTTAGAGCAGCAGCTGCTTAGCATTAGCTTGGCTCTGATTGATATCAACAGCAATGCTAGTAATTCTATGTATGTGTATATGCAGAATAATTTCTTGATTATGCTCATGCGAGCTCATGTCTTGTGGTGGGATGGGTTTTCTGTGATATATTATATCATATTGTTGCATCTGCTTTAATTGACCCTTTTGGATCACAATGCATTCCTTTTTAACATCTGATACCTATACCTTTGCTTTACAGCGTCATCTTCTGTGAGGCTGTTCCAAACAAAGCTTGAAAGTGTGCTATCATCTCAAAGTTTTTCCTTGTCGATCTTCAGCTGTTCTACTTGTTGCTACTTGCTACCGAAGAAACTGTGGCCATTTTTTGACTATTCTCTAGCAGCATGTTAAGATTGTACAGTTTATAAGCTTAGAAGCTGGAATTTAGTTTTAAATGGATGTTGTCAAAGAGTACTTCCAGTTTGTCACCTGAATCCATTATCATTCTCTGGCAGCATTGCTCGTTTAGTTGTTTAGTTGTTTAGTGGTTTGAACACTGCTAGCATTGTTGTTAATTATAGCAGCAGGTTCTAATGATGGTTTTTAAGCAATGACAGTAATGACAGCAGCAGTGAAGTAATGACAGCAGAAGTTAACGCAGCAAAAATCTCCCCTGAATCCTTTGAAAATCTGTACCAATCCCTGCAAATCCAATCTAATCCAAACAAACTTATAGTGGAGGGGATGAAGTGATGGGGAATGGATTCAACCCCATGGGGATTAGGTGATGAGAGGGGGATCAATCCAATCCACTAGGGCATTAGTTCCCTAGTGGATTATTTCCCCACCTCCCAAACAAGCCCTTAGCAGGAACCCTTGTTCATCCCCACCGCTTGTGGTAAATAGAGTTCCGCCCGTCCCTTGAATGCCAGACCAATTCATGCCAGATTCGATCAGGACACGAGTGCGCTTTCCTCCCCTGCAACCATACCTTGCCTTACTGAACCAACGAGTGGATAGATGCCAAGCTCCATCTAGAAATCCGATGCAGATTCAAATTCGGGTGTGCCGCCGGTTGCCCTGGCCGACACTCAAATCCTAAGTTTTTTGCTTGTTTGTATGGAGGCCTAACTTAGCTACATCATACAATGACCGAATGATCATCGGAATACAAAGTGGATGAGATTTATCACAACAAAGTTACTCAAATACCCCATTGTTGGAAGTAGTTTGCTGTAAGAATATACAACCAGCACTAGTATAGAAAACGTTATCCGAGGTGGCTTAGATATAACATCAGAGGCGGTTTATACTAGCTGCCTCAAAATAGTGGTTGCGGATATGGGGCATGTAACGGAGGCGGTTATGCAAGTGCCTTAGTGACGATGGCATAGCACCCGGGTATCGTCAAGGAGGACAAAACCGGCCCTCTGGACACAGGATGGGTCAGGCCGACTACTCAGACTCCGACTTCTACACGAGGGCGCCTCATCGACTTCGAGTATAAGACAGGGATAAGTACCTGCCCGGCAACCCCGGATTCAGTTGTAACTAACTAGGAAATCAATCTGTAAACCGATCTGGACTCTTGTAACCCTATCCTGGTCACCTATATAAGGCTAGATAGGGGTTTCCCCGATCGGTAGATTGACATAGAAGCATTCGTGCTCTCAGATACATAAACCCAAGTGCTCTTGAGATCTGATCTCAAGCTCTTGCGGCACTCGGGATACAAGCAATACCAATCACCAAACACAGGACGTAGGGTATTACCTCTTCTTGAGGGCCTGAACCTACCTAAACTTTGTCTCCCGTGTGCACCCATCTGGATCTGTTGTGCTCACGCTGCCCTGTATTCAATATTGCCGGATCTAAACACCGACAGTTGGTGCGCCAGGTAGGGGCTGTGCACATAGATCCCTCTGGACAGGTCCAGATGGGTTTCTCCAATGACTACGGCGACTTCGTTCCGGGTAGCATCATGAGATTCGCTTCCCTAGACATTGTCCCCGATCCAGGATAGCTTCTTCGATTCAGAAAGCTGGACTTCATCGCTGACAAGATCGGCAAGCTTCACCTCTGTGACTCGGCTTCCTGCTGATCAACGGAGGCTTCATCACTATCTCCACTCAGACTCACCCCTAGGTCCATGCCTTCGGCTCCTCTCCCCAAGGACGAGTTTGAGCCGAAGTCAGATCTGCTGTTTGAACATGGGTTCTCACCCGTCGAGCAGGGATCCCGACTGGTTGGCGTAGACCCTCACCTTCGAGGTCGTCGACTTCCTAGGCTCGTATCACGCCATCCTGGGGCATCCCTGCTACACCAAATTCATGGCTGTTCCCAGCTATGTCTACCTGAAGCTCAAGATGCTGGGTCCCCACGGGATAATAATGGTGCAAAGCAGTTTCCAGCACGCTTACACGTGTGATTTGGAAAACTGCAACCGTGCCACGGCCCAAATCGCTGCAGCCGAGCTTGACAGCCTCAAGTCGGCCGTGGTTGAGGAAGCGCCCCCAACTAAAAAAGCTTCAGCAGCGACATCATTCTAGTCGGCGAGGGATACCAAGGCAATCTAGCTCGATCTGGAAGACCCCTCCAAGACAACGCAGATTGGGACTGCGCTCAATGACAAATAGGAAAATGCGCTCGTGAGCTTCCTTCACGACAACCGGGACATCTTTTGATGGACATCTTCTGACATGCCGGGAGTCCCGAGGGAGGCTGCCGAGCACTCTTTGAACGTTTGGCCGGACGCTAAGCTGGTCAAGCAGCGCCAACTCCGCTTTGCTAAGGATAGTCGTAGGGCAATAGGAGAAGAGATAGCCAAGCTTCTGTCAGCTAGTTTTGTCAAAGAAGTGTATCATCCCGACTGATTAGCGAATCCAGTTCTTGTTTGCAAAAAGAATGGAAAATGGAGGATGTGCGTTGATTACACGAGTCTCAACAAAGCATATCCCAAAGATCCTTTTACACTACCTCGCATCGACCAGGCGATCGACTCCACCACTACAGCAGAATGGGCCATTACTGATGGTCACTTAAACCCCTCTACTAATGGTCAGGGGGCCCGTCAGCCAGGGAATGTCAGTGGAGGGGTGTCCTCCACTGACGGGCGGCCCGACCGTCAGTAGTGCTTATTACTACTGACAGTCACATATCGCCCGTCAGAGGAGACCCCCCGTGGGAGGCGCCTGGAGGTGTCACCACTGACGGGCTCCCTTTTAGTGACCGTTAGTGGTTGCACCTTTTCACTGACGAGCGTTCTGTAAGTGCCCGTTAGTAGAGGTCTTATGATACCTCACAATCACAGTTAATTATTCATAATCACAGGCTATAGCAATTACATTATTCATAATCACAGGCTATAGCAATTATTTATTTTTCAAAAATTTCAGAATGGGCCTTCGGCACATAGTCACATGTCAGAACTCATAATCACGTAGTCAAATCTCATAATCACATAACACATTCATAATCACACATAACAGTTGACATAACACATTCGTAATCACATAACACTTCACCTCTAATCCATTGATCACAAGTATGAAACAACTATTCTTCAATTTTAAAAACAACTAATCTATCGATTCTCGCTTAAGTTTGGCTTCGAAAATTGGGGGCCGGCGTAGAATTCACCCGTTGGATTGATGACTTCAAGGTTGATGACTTTGGCGAAGACTCTTTGGATGCGGGCAAAGTCCTGACGCCAGTCGTACAAGTGATTTCCCAGCTCACTCCAAGCCTTCAGTTCTTTCATATCTTTCCAATGCTTGTTCTTGTACCGGACAAAGCAGTCCATATGGGCACGTGTGTAGTACCCACATGTCACGCTATTTTTGGGTTGAACTCTGCAAGGGAACTTGTAATGGTGTACCATTCTTGTTGCTTTTGAAGGTATTAATTCTACTATGTCCCGAGAACTTGGCTTTGAAAAAAGCTGTATCCAAAATATTAGTGATATTTCTGAAGTCCGATCTCTTTTTCTCATCGGAGTCAAAGTAAAATGCCTTGGCCCAGCTTGGAAAAATCACAATGAGGACCCAGTGGTCGCTACGTCAATGTGAACAAATGAACGTAAGCAGGCGGAGATACGTACGTAAAAGACAAAAAAATTCCCACGGTGCTAAGTTAAGGACTTACGGAGGGTTGTAGGGGGCTAGTAGGTACTCCTTGTCCTTATGAATGATGAACGCATGCATAAGGTATTCTTCTAGAAAGACTCGACCGTCCGTGGTCGCAGCATAGCCTTCGTTCATGGATATCAGATCGATTATTCCAATATTGGACTCGCGTAGACGTTTGCACTCTTGGGCTTGGTAGAGGGCCCATAGCCTGACCATCGTGGTGTCGAGCCTATAGAGGTTGTACATGTTGAAGAGGTCCTCAAAGTTGATGTCGAAGGTGTCCTGGTCGTTCTCCATGAAGAAGTTGTAATCTCTTGGCACGTTGACCTTCCAATATTGGCAAAATGTTTGCGGATCTCTAGATATCTTTAGATAATCTTCATGCAACGCCTTCATGTCCTCTGAAAGATTGTCCAACTCATCCTGCGGGAGCAAGTCTTCACCTGGATAGAAAACATCTCGCCAGAGACCCATGCTCCGTGTAGATAATTTGGATGATGATGCCGAGAAGGATAAGGATTTCTTCATCTACTTTTGCTCCTTTCTTTCCTTCTCGCTGGTGCCGGCTCGTCTCTTTTTGCATTTCTTCCTCTTGTGTAGCGGCTCAGGACTCTTGCCTGCTGCCATCGCTGCTTCCAGTGTTCTGGCTAGTGTGGTGGGAGAGATAATCTTCCCTCTGGGTTCATCCAGCTGGTCGCCTTGAGCCTCGGAGTGCCTTTCCGGTGGATCGTTGTTGGGTTCCTCCGGCGCCTTCGGGGACTGCAAAACTGGCTCCCTGTACTGATCCCCGACAAGATGGTCCTCCAGGTCTTTAAACGACGGAGGTTTTTGGCTGAGGCCCAACGGAGATCGTCCGACTGATGGAGAGGGGTTGCCGAACGAGGGGGCCGTGCGAGGAGAGAGGGCCATGTGAGGAGAGGCTGTCGCAGATAAAATAATTTGGCTCTTCGGCCACTGGATGAAGTAGTTCTTGTACTACCCTAGCTTGGTCAGTTCCGCTTCAGGGGGAACAGGGACTAACACATCATTGTAGTCGTTGAGGACGACGTTCACCTGCACCTTCGCATGGTGCTCCCGCATAGGAACACAGTGCATGATTGCCCCCTCCGGTGTTGGGAAAACCTGGCCGTGCGCAACCTTTACCTTCATGCCAAGAATTTGCACCATGAGTGTGCATCTAGTGGCTTCCTGTGAAACAGAGGATAGATGTGCCATCCTCATTGGAGTGAGGACAATGAAATCATGATTTACTATAATGACTCGTTTAGCGGAACTTACGGTGATGCTGGCGACGGGATTCAGCGAGTCGGGGTGGCCGTCCGAGGCGGATGTGCAGCTACTCCATCCAGACGGCTGGTTATCGGGAAGCATGGTCGGACCGCCTTGTGTTGCGAGCACTTGCATACGTACCCACGTCTGCTCGGCAATCTCTCGCATTTGATCCCGCAAATTTTCCATGTACTCCTGATCGTCTCTCCTTGGGCGGCGGCGACCCTCGGGGTTTCAGGGAAATACTTTGTCCCATTTAATGCCATCCCTGACACCTACTACACGGCCCCGATGCCCCGATTTCTGTCGAGCCTTCACCATATCATCGTAATGGAGTCCTGTGAGCTTCCAGGCTGCTGGCTCAGGTCTGTCTGCAAGTTATATTACTTGATGAGAAAATAGCATATTTGGATGCAACGTAATTAAGTAAGAAAAGACACTGAGTTGAGACGTTACCAGCCGGTTGGCCACCTCCTGGAGTTCCTCAGACTCTATAATTGGTGACCTCGTCACAGGGTCAGAGCTTGTGTGCGCCCTCATGTACTTCCTGGCATGTGGCTCCCTGAGATGCGCAAAAGGAGGTGCTTTCCTAGCCGCGGCCAGTTTCACATCCTCTCTGGCCCACTTTGGCCTCTTCCCTAGGTATCCACGGCTGCCGAGCTTGTGGTCTAATGTGTTCTTGGAGCGAAGCTCCTTCCCCTAGTGACTCTTCTCCTGGAATTCTGGACTCCTTATTTGAGCAACGAATTCCTCACAATCTTCCTTTTGTATCTTCGACCATCTTTTACTAATTTTAGTATCCCAATCATCATCCAGGACTTTCTATGCGTCGTATCACCAAGTCTTCAGAGCCCTAGCCATGATGCGAAGGGCTTGCGCTTCAACTCTGTCCTTGTCGGCAGCAGGAATCTGGTACTTGTCCCATAGTTTCCTCAACATAGCATCTCGGGTCGACTCAGTCAACTGGCTGAACTCTTTGCATGTGATCTTCACTTGTTCGTGGACTATGCACTCGCAAGTGTTGTTGAAGGTCTGGGTGGCCTTATGTGGACTCACTGGAACATTTTTGACGTCGTCGACTCGAGTGATGATATACGTCTTGTCCGGCAACTGGTTGCCTTTTCTCCTTTTCTAAGACCTGGGCGGGGCCGGAGGCGCTACTTCCTCCTCGGGCGCCTCGTCCTCTTTAGAACCTGACTCCGAGCTAGATTCATCGCTGGAGGATCTGGAGTCTGAGGCAGGTTGCTCTTGGCCAGCTGTGACGGCCGCCTCGGGGGCATGTTCTTTGGCCGACTCGGGGGCAGGTTCCTTGGCCGTCTCGGAGGCAGGTTCCCTGGCCTGCTCAGAAGCAACTTGCTTTGGCGCCTCTAGGGTTGGGGTGTCGATCGGTGCCGCCCCATCGAGGGGGGGCCGTGCTGTCATTAACGGGCTCTAGTTGTCGGGTCGGCGACCCAGCGGGAGGAGTACTGGCGGCCATTATTCTCAACTGTTCTGGCACGTAATTGATGAAGAGAATAAATTTCAAACATAATAGTAAACTCCATTAGGAGGCTAATGCAATTGATTCTGTCACGGACCCAGGAATTACATATGATTAGGGGAACGAATGGTTGCCAAGGGCCGAAGGACCAGTCGACTTGGTGGCACGGTACCTGCGCCGTACTCACCAAGGCAGAGTGATCCGACACCTGACCAACGCAAGCCGGCAGGAAGCGACTAAACTTCCCAGAACCACTTACAATTCCCTGACCCGGTGGAGGTTTAGAGCCGTTCCCGGATTCTACTACGCAGAACAAGGTCGGAGGAGCCCGGTGATTCTACCCACACCCTAACCTAGCCCGGAGGCTAGTGGGTCGCTCGAAAGCCCGGTAGAACCCACCCACACCCTGCCTGGCCGGCACAGCATCTCAGCCAGCGGGTCACTCAACCGATTCCTGCTCGACATAGTAAAAAGGGGAACAACGGTAACTCTCCACGGCATGCCCACACACTTCATATCATACACACATTGCATATGGGCAGCCTGAATAACAACTCGTATACCACAACAAAGCACTACGATACGCTATTAAAACTAGTCGTCCACTTGGTGAACTTTACAGATACTTCAGTCGGTGATAACCGTAAATTTAGTTGAGACTGAAATATTTACAATGCAGCGGAAAATAACAAAAGCCCCGCAGTGGTGCATCAACCACTGCACAACCACCAAACCATTCCCACGAGTCGAACGCGGACCAAGGAAACCATTTGGATTAAACTCCATCACAAAACTCCGCAACAGTTGGTTCACCTGCAAAAGTCTAGGAATATCCTAGGTGAGTACGAAAGTACTCGCAAGACTTATTCGTGCTTGATTCCATGTCCTACACATGCTCACTACTACAGGAATTAAACATGATGCGATTCCATCGAAGTAGTGCATAATCCAGATGATAATTTAGTTCATAGCATAATCATAAATGGTAGAATCAAAGTAAACTTCAAAATTCAAATGAATACAGAGTAATCAAGACAATTGGAATATCACATTGGGGTAGCCCACACCCCCTTACATTCAATCAACCTCTTGGACCGTTGCCGGCAATACGATCACCCTGGAAATGATGAGTGCATTTCCCTTGGAGGTTGCAAAGCTCCAAGTGATATCGAGACTTACCTCAATCATTTCCTAGCATCGATTCCGCTAACGTCCACGAGGATCACTAATCCATCTCACATCAATGTCAATCAATCTCTCGGATCGTTACCGACAATACGATCACCCTGGATATGCCGAGTGCATTTCCCTTGGAGGTTGCAAAACTCCAAGTGATATCGAGACTTACCTCAAACATACCCCAGCCTCGATTCTCGGTAACGTCCACGCGTGACAGGGAAGTAACACGCCGGCATGCGGTTGGTGTGTGACCAATCTCAAATTCTAATCACCAAACCCCTGGGTCACCTCAACACTTCAATTAACACCAACCGTATCCATTGTGTACGCCCTCGGCTCTCCCAACTCACTTAAGCAATTTTTAGTTGAAAGGGCGATAAGGACGTTCTCAATGCTACGATACACCCTACGCATGCTAGTGAGCTCAATTTCAACATACAATTCAAACAAGCATTCGCACACAATACATTGATACGGGAAATAAAAGGATGCAACAAGCTCTGCTTGCCTTCGTCGTAGGATTCGGAGACTTGAGTAAGCTCAACGGTCTACGGTTCTTCCTCTTCGGGCTCTGTCGCAAGCAACACGAGACACCAGAAAGGAAGTGGTAAAAGAAATGAGTTTCCAGCATGTATGCATGAGGGAATGCTATGCATGAGATGCTAGGGTTTTGCGATACGAAACATGCCTCATTTTAAACTTAAGGAACTAAAGTGTTTACCCTAGCAGTTATATGCATGGTTTATTAAGTTCAAGTTTATATTAGGGTTAGTAACAACTAGTCATGAGATAGGCATAACCTAATACACATTTGTAGGAATTCCTTAGCTACTCTACTATATGCATGAATAACATATTCCATTAACTCTTGTTAAGGTTCTAACATATGAACCTTGCTTTAGTTAGAAATACAAACAAAAGATATAATTTTTGTTAGAGCTTACCCAACTAAAATAGGAAATCTTCAACTGCCAAATCTGCCCCAAACTTAGCAGCTAACCTCACCCACGATCCACCCCTAACCTGCCCTCCTTCTTGCTGAGACAATGCAGCCTGGAAGGTATTCCGGATGGCCCGGAATGGCTGCTGCTGGAGCTCAGCTGGACCTGAGAAAAGAGGAGGAAGGAGATGAGGAAAGGGGAAGGGAGCTCGGGGAAGAAAGAGGGAAAGGAGAGGAAGGGAGCAGGGTCACCGGAGTGGCGGCGCTGGCTCACAGGAGCTGGCGCCGGAGCTGATGAAGATGATGGAGAAGGCAGCTGGGGCGTGCTGTTTTGGAGAGAAAAAGGGAGGGAAGTGGAGAAATTTAGGTGGGGAGGAGAAAAAGAGGTGAAGGGGACCTTGGGGAGGCTTTTATACAGGGGCCGGTGAGCTCTCCAGGGAGGCTCCACCGCCCACCGCCCCCCAACCGGCGACGGCACGTGTCAGTTCAAATCTGACACTCGGACGGTCACCCGGACGTAGCACTCGGAGGTTCCGGATGGGACCTCCGGCCTTCACAGACCACGGCCAAAACCCTACTAGACTCACCCGGAAATCCACTCGGAACTCACTCGGATTTTTCCGGGTTCACCCGGATGCTCATCCCGGAGGCTCCGGATTGGACCTCCGGTGGCACCGGGATCTCCAAAACGCTCTCTGGACCCTCTCGAAAATTGACTCGAAAACCACCCGGAATCCGGACAACCCGGAGGTTGAACCCGGAGGTTCCGAGGTAAGCCTCCGACTGACCAACTCACCCAAACTCCTCTCTGGACTCACCTGGAATGTAGCTCAGAACCTACCCGGAAATTTCCGGGTCACTCGGAGGTTGCATCCGAAGGTTTCGGACCAAGCCTCCGGATGAAGCGCAGAGAAGAAGAATTGCACGATTTGGGTTTTTGAAATGAGATATGCACATTTCTATAAAACTTAACTATTTAATATTCAAGTTTATGCAAGGTTTGTGCATGGATGATGCCATGTATGCATGAGGCAAAACAGAAATCTATTTATATTAGGATGGGTGTTACAGATTCATTCAATTTAGCATATCTTTGAAGAACTAAAGCTCTAGAACCGCAAAGAAAGCATTATAATATCACTCTTGGATAAATGCACTCAGCTCAAGTTCATCATATATTGGAAGTGTTCACAATTATACTCCAAGCTTTCTAACAACCAGAAACTGGAAGTAAGTTTCTGAAGAGTTACATGGTTTGGTACTGGCTAGTCTAGATACAAACAATGATGAGAAACAAATGGGAAATGATATGAAATCCCTGATTTGATGGGCTAGTTGCTAAGAGATCTGCAACAATGCATACTTGTTTTCACTTTATTTAACATCAATGGTTTGTAAACAAATATCAAGTTTCAAAAACAAGAGAAAGGGAACCATGGACATTTGAGTGGCTTTTAACCAAGTTGTAAGATAAAGTAATCCTAATAAGGCTGAATTAAGATAGCATGCACCCCACCGTTTACAGACGCAAGTCGCTTGACTGCTCATGGCCCTTATGATGATAGACTAGTACAGTTGGACAGAGCAATTCCCAACTCAACATTCATACAACACAAAAAGATGAACAGAGCATTCTCATCTAACTAACTGAAACATATTAAGATTTGAGAAGGAAAAGGAAAATCCAGAAACGTTTGCTGAATCAGCTGATATCTGGAAAGCTAAACTAAATAGCACTGCAATTCAATAATATAAATTCCTGATAGATCATAAATACTAGAGAAACCTGATCTGTTCAAATAATAAAAGCTTATAAATTCCTAGAAGGTTGGTACTCCACAGTCCCTCAGTTTGAGATAATGAGGTTAAATAGTCAAACATAGTATAGATTTTCTTGTTGCACTTGGATATTCAAATAAATTGCACAATGAATTGCTGGAGTGTCATTGATCTAAAACAAGCATACACATTGCAAACAAAATCAAAGACCTTATGCTTAAGTCTTCGGAGTACGAACGGCCGTAGAACCTGATGAAGGCGATTTATGATCAGCAAGTTTTCCTCCTCTGAAAGTAAGGCCTTTTAAGCAAAAAAGATAATTGGAGTCAAACACAGCTCCCTTCCAACAAAACAATGCTGCATCGTGGGAAACAAAATACTGAATCCTTACTCAAGATTATTCTTCATGGAAAAAGCAAAACAAATTAGCAGCGTGTCATATATGGATAATTCAGTAGCATGTACTTAATACAGAGAATTGTATAAATAGACAAACAATCAATTCACACATGCGTTACTTGAAAAGCAAAGATATTCCTATGGGACTTGACACTGACAATCACTCATCCGTGCAAGGAATGTTCTTTTCTTTTCCTGTTTATACATAAACAGTGCAAATCAAGTTATAGATAATCAGTTTCCATCATGATTTTCTAAGGGATATAGACGAACAACCATAACAGTGATTACTTGAAGCGATCATCTATTTTCATCACATATATGAACACAACTTTTGCACCTTTCGACATACAAAAGAGGATTCAACCCGAGACTCTAGCAACAATGGGGAATGGGGAAGGAGAGAAGGGATTGGAGGAAACCCTACCGGGGGTGTTGGGGCCGGAGGGGATGGCGGAGGGGGCGGCGGGGGCGTCGGGGCCGGATGGGGGGCGGCTGGAAGGGGGCGCACGGCGGCGCGACAGGGGCGGCTGGAGGGGGCGGCGGGGGCGAGGGGGCGGCGGTGGTGGCGGCTGGGGCGTCGAGACGGGGCGGCGGAGCAACCTGGCGGCGTCGGGTTAGCGAAGTCTCGCTGCTGGTTCGAATGAACGCGCGGGGACTTGGCGAAATTATACGCTGCGGCTTACCACTGACGGGCCACCAAATAAGGACCGTCAGTGGAAAGAAGCCGTAAGTGGAGTGCGGTTTCGTTAGGGTCAAGGTGGGTTACCACTGACGGGCACGTTGTTTTCGCCCATCAGTGGAGGTCGGATTCGTTAGGGTTAGGGTTGGTTACCACTGACGGGCTCCTGGTTTTCGCCCATCAGTGGAGGTCGGATTCATTAGGGTTAGGGTTGGTTACCACTGACAGGCTCCTGGTTTTAGCCCGTTAGTGGAGGTTGGGTTTTGTTTGGTTTTAGGTTTTAGGATCATCTTGTATATATTTTAGCACCTGGTTTTATTTTTGGCATATTGTATATATTGTTTTGGCTTATTGATTCAGTTCCTTTCTTTATTTAAATATGATTATGTGCAAAGATACTAAAGTTACTTAAGAATACCATACCATTATTTTTTCATACCACCCATATGTCTAACAAAGAGTTCACTGAGCTCATCTGTCACAGCAAAAACTACCTGACATGGAAATCTAATGTACCAGATTCCACATACATACGTACACACGTACGGTACACACAATATGAAATTATTCAAACCAAGACATTATTATACATACACACATAGCTCGCTAGGTTTCGTCGTCTTTGACAATCTTCTCATGAATAGTGATCTTCTTGGTGGTATACATTAGTCCTTCGGTGTGACTGCGTCTTACGTATGGCTCAGCATCCTTAGTAGCTTTATCAATAGCTTCTGGCTCGGAGTCCGGGTCATCGAATTGGTCATAGTCCTCTTCGTCAACTACACCATCAACTCTGACAATACTCCTTTTCCCTTTTCTGACGACATGGAGCTTCTTTTCCTTCGGGTCTTTTATGTAGAAGACTTGCGAGATCTGTTTAGCTAATACCCATGGCTCATCTTTGGCACTGATTGCTTTGACTTGTGTTGGGTCAATAGATGTCGGGGGAGGTAAAGTCACGGTAGTGAATTTGTCATCGTCGATATGGACAGTTTTTGCCCATGTGACATGAAACATGGGGATCTGTGTGACGGTGTAGTCTAGTTCCCAAATCTCTTCGATAACGCCGTAGTATATGTCCTTACGGTTACCGGTTTTAGCCTCTATCGTCACCCCACTGTTCTGATACGTACTTTTCTGTCTTGAGCCTCCGTATAGAATGTGTATCCGTTGATATCATATGCTTGAAATGTCAGGACCTTGCTTGCAGGTTCTTGTGACAAGATTTTGATCGTCTCTTCTTCGTCATTTGTCGGAGGCCGTTCATACCAGTAGTTCTTTAGCCAGTTTGCAAACTTTGCATTGTGCTCTTTCGAGAGCCACGCTTCTCCCTTTTCTGGGTTTTCTTTTTTTACCTTACCATGTGGATCCAAAGATAGGGATGCACCACAGTCAGGTGTTGCAACACCACGAGATGTGCTCTATCGTAGTCACTTGATCTATTCAGTACTAAATTATAGACATGTAAAGGCTTTTGTCCGCGTGCATGAACTTCACCATCGAGCCTACCCGTGTGGCGTGAAACAGGAACACCGATAGACTTTTGATCAGCCAAGTAATCCGTGCAGAACTTGACACACTCTTTGGCAACATAGCCTTGGATGATGCTACCTTCCGGTTGTGACCTGTTCCCAACATAGCGCTTCACAACCTCATTGTACCTTTCCAAGGGGTACATGTTGTGTAGGAACACGGGACCTAGGTCCAGTATCTCCGGGACGATATGGATCATGAGATGTACCATGATATCGAAAAATGCTGGAGGGAAGTATATCTCAAGTTCGCATAGTACGACAATGATCTCCTCCTGCAGTTTATGGCAACGCGTAACCGAGATCGACTTCTGAGAGATCGTGCTGAAAAAGTTACAAAGATTCAAGATTGTCTTGCGGACCTCTGGCTCCATGAGACCTCTAATTGCAACAGGATGTATCTGGGTGATCATCACATGACAATCATGAGACTTCATACCAATTACTTGGCGAGTCTTCATGTCAACTATTCTCCCGATGTTTGCCGAGTAACCGGAAGAAATTTGACACTTTGGAAGCACTCCAAAAAGCTAACAATCTCTTTTTTGCTAAGAGTGTAACAAGTAGCGGGACAGTCTGTCTAGATTCTAACTGCACCCGTGCCCAACTTGGTCATTTGCTTGGTTGCCCACAGCTTCTTTCTTATACCCAAGAATTCCATGTCAGCTCGTGCCTTCGGTCCATCTTTTGTCTTGTCTAACATGTTGAGCAGGATACCATACCAAGCAAGCTGTCACACATATTTTTTTCAACATGCATGACATCTATGCTGTGACGGGTGCTTAGGAATTTCCAGTAAGGCAAATCCTAAAATACGGATTTCCTTTTCCAGACGTCGTCCTGCCTGGGAACAGGCGGTTGTGTCTTACCCGGTGTAACAGGGGCATTGTGTTCACGATGTCATAGATTTCTACCCCGGTCTTCTCCCGGGGCGCCGAACGGATCTCAACAGTATTATCAAACAATTTCTTCTCTTGCCTCCATGGATTATTCTGATTCAGGCACCTTCGGTGGCCCATGAACATGATTTTTTTAGAGCCCTTTAAGTGTAAACTTGTTGTAGACTCCAAACACTTAACACATCCTTTGTATCCATGAACACACTGGCATGATTGATATCCGTACGCGGGATAGTCTTGGACCGTCATGAACAACAGCGCTTTGAGATTGAAATATTCTTCTTGGTAAGCGTCCCAGACCTGTGCCCCTGGTTCCCATAGTGTAGCTACTTCTTCGAACAACAATTGTTGATACACGTTCAGATCGTTCCCAGGTTGCTTCGGCCCTTGAATGAGAATAGAGAGGTGTATATACTTTCGCTTCATGCACAGCAATTAGGTTAACAATGTGTTCCCATTATTGCCGGCATCCTTGTTACATTAACAATGCCCATGATCAGGAAAACAAGATCATCAACAATACATGAGCTAGTCCAGAGGCCTGACTAGGGATCTGAATGATGTTTATTATTCCACACATGCAATTAGGTTTTCCTCTGAATCTCATATTCAAGAACCAATGCAATTTTAGCATAGAACATAAACTTAATCATGAACATGAAAATAGAATAATAATAACTTTATTATTGCCTCTAGGGCATATTTCCAACAGTACATCCGTAGAACCACGGGCCAAGTGTTATGTCTGCTGCTCATGTTGCCAAATGGATTGGTTCCGTCCGTATTCATACCGAACCTGATATTCCTCGGATCTTTTCTGAAATCATCATACTGGGCGTCAATTGCCCGCCACTGCGAAGCATCGGCAGGGTGTCTCATCACGCTAACATCAATTTTTTGCCCCTCGGCGTGCCAACGTAACAGCTTTGCCTCCTTGTTAGCAAATAAATGCTTCAAACGGGGAAGGACTGGAAGATACCATACAACCTTTGCCGGAGTGCCACTCGTCACTGGGTCCTCATCATCGGCTTGGTTTCTACCCCGCTTGAATCTGGATGTGCTTTTCGAGTCCAAGGCACGGTACCCACAAATACAGAAGATCATTTATGCGGTGTTCATAACTTCTCGAAAGCTAGTCCACTACTTCCAGGGACACCTGCTCACGGTGGTCAGTTCCTTCCCGATTACTGATATCATCAACAATTGCGACGCCACAGGACGGATCGCTAAATGGGCGATGGAACTAATGGCATTCAGCATAGTTTACGCCCCTGCATGGCTATCAAGTCTAAAGCTCTTGTCGACTTCATGGCTGAGTGGACAGAAATCCAGTCCCCACCCTCTATCATCAACCTCGAGCATTGGACACTTTACTTCGATGGCTCACTGATGCTTCAAGGCGTGGGGGCTGGCATTGTGCTCATTTCTCCAAGAGGAGAATGTTTCAAGTACATGCTACAGATCCACTTCCCAACTTCCAACAATGTTGCCGAATACGAAGCCTTACTACATGACTTACGCATTGCGACCTCACTCAGGATCCGTCGGCTCCTCGCCCACGGAGACTCCGAACTGGTGGTCAGGCAGGTGATGAAGGACTGGTCATGCAGAGACCCAGCCATGGAAGCCTACTGCCAAGAGGTCCGCAGGTTGGAAGCCAAGTTTGATGGCCTTGAAATCACGCATGTCCTCCGCCGAGACAACGAAGCTGTAGACGCGCTCGCCAAGCTGGGGTCCAGTCGGGATGTCGTCCCGGCTGGAGTTTTCCTCTAGGAGTTGCATGCCCCTTCTATCAAAGCGGACACGGCGCCCGAGAACACCGAACCACACCTCGAAGAATCCGATAGCACTCAGCAGACTCCGCAAGAAGTCTTCGCCATCACCCCTGACTGGGCAACGCCCTTCCTCGACTACCTCCTGTGAGACACTCTCCCATCTGATCAGACCGAGGCGCGCCGCCTCACGAGGCGCACCAAGGCCTACGTCATCGTCGAGGGCGAACTCTACAAGAAGAGCGTCTCCGGAATACTCCAGTGATGCATACCTCAAGAATAGGGGAAGCAACTTTTGCACGATATTCACTTGGGAGTTTGCGAGCGCTACGCGACGCCAAAGTTATTAGTCGGTAAAGCCTTCCGACAAGGATTCTACTGGCCAACTGCCATCTCCAATGCTGAGCACATTGTGCGCACTTGCGAGGGACGCTAATACTTCACCCGACAGACACACTTGCCAGCTCAGGCACTCTAGCCTATCCCGATCACCTGGCCATTTGCCGTGTGGGGTCTGGACATGGTTGGTCCCCTCAAGAAGGCTTCCGGGGGTTACACACATCTTTTCGCCATCATCGACAAGTTCACCAAGTGGATCGAAGCCAAGCCAGTCGCCACAATCACCACTGGAAAAGCCGTCGAATTCTTCTGGGACATATTATATAGTTTCGGTGTTCCTAATAGCATCATCACAGACAATGGCACTCAGTTCACCAGTGGTGACTTCCTCCAATTCTGTGATGACTATAACATTGGCCTCAACTTCGCTGCCGTGGCACACCCACGCACCAACGGGCAGGTTGAGCGGACCAATGGCTTGATTATGCAGGGCATCAAACCTCGGTCTTCCAGCGCCTGATGAAATTTGCGGGTAAATGGGCAGCCGAGTTGCCCTCGGTACTCTGGAGCTTGCGGACTACACCCAACCGATCAACCGGGTACACACCTTTCTTCATGGTATATGGAGCCGAGGCCGTGCTGCCGACTGACCTGGACCACGGGTCTCCGTGCATCCGCGCCTACACTGAGGCCAAGTCAGCGGAAGCAAGACAAGATGCTATCGACCAGCTCAAAGAAGCATGCGAAGTTGCTTTCCTTCGGTCGGCAAAGTACCAACAGGGCCTACGCCGCTATCACAGCTGGCATGTACGCGGCTGCTCGTTCAATGTTGGTGACTTGGTCCTATGCCGAGTTCAGTCCAACAAAGACAAGCACAAGCTCTCGCCACCATGGGAGGGCCCATATGTGGTCGCCGAAGCACTACGCCGGTGGCTTACCGACTGAAGGATAACGATGGCAACATCATCAACAATGGAACATTGAACAGCTATGTCGCTTCTATGCTTAAATTTTGCACTAACATTTTTTCCAAAGCAAATAGAATGGACGATTGAAAAAAATTCTTTGCTCCATCCAAGTCACTTTCGAGGTTCCCGATGTGTCCACTATGCATGCTCACGGCAGTGCATAACGGACACTCGGGGGCTACACCACACCGGGTGCGCTCAGCCGCACTCGGACTTTCCTCCTTCGAAAAACTATTTTAGTACTGTGTACAAGGCTCGGCGTTCACCCTTTGTCTTCGATCACCGGTCTACGCCACAACCCTGCGCTACACGGGAAATAGCTCACGGCTATCCTCTATGTAATGGGGGCTCCGACGGATAGGCAAGGGCACACACAAAGAGTTAAACTTACACACGAACGAATCTTTTCGAACGAGATTAATAAACATCGGACAACAACAATCCAAAAAATATACATAACCAAAGTACAATCAGATTTTCCCGAGTACTTCACATGCATATCCAAACAAGTTCAAACATTTCCTCCTACTGCTACAGGCTGGAGCGTTCGGCTAAGGAGTCTGCGGCCGAAAGAACTTCGAGGAACAATGCTGGGACGTCCTCTTCGGGGACGACGGCGACGAGCCCATCCTGATCTCCTTCATGTCGATCGCCGGATAGTGGGACTTAGCCACCACGAGCACGAACTCAACTCCGGACCAGGTGTACTCCTTCATCAACGCCTTTAGTTCATCAGGCGCTCGCCAAAGTCGTTCCACGACCACCTCGTCTAATCCAGAGTCGGATCGTCCTCCCACAACGCGACGCAGACCTTCCGACCAGCCGTCTTCAAAGACTCGGCCATCTCGTTGATCTTGCTGACATGTACCTGGAAGGCTATAGGGACAGGGCAAATATGTCAACAAGGCACCTCAGCAATTTTCTCAACTGCACAGGATACGGGACAAATGCTTACCGGTGGCGGAGTCCGCGGCTCTCTTGTTCACCACCTTGACGGCCTCCAGAGCCCTCCTCAAGCTACCATCGAGGACAGACGCCTATTTCTCCGTCTGCTCGACATGAGCCTTCATCATCACAAGCTCTTCCTGAAGTTTGAAGGCCTTCTCCTTTGCAGAGGTGAGCTGCCCAATGCGAGTACTCATCACTTCGAGCTCCTCCTTCAGTTTGGACACCTCGTCCTCGGCAGCTGCAGAAGACAAGTCACACATGGCAAATGCAAAAGCAACTAAAGAAACTCGGCTTCCTACCCTGAGCTCGGGCGGCCTCTTGGGAGATGCCACTCTTCAGGGCCGCAATCTCAACCCCTCGCGTGCAGGCCACTTCCTGCGTCGCCTGGAGAGTACCCTTCAAGTTGTCCCACTCGGCCTTGCGTTGGCTGAGTCTCTCGAAGGCGGGGAGCTGCTCCTGAAGGAACTCGGTCTTCTCTTTAGACCGCCTGGTTAGTCTCTGCAAGAAATAATAGAGGGGGTTAGCTATTCGGATCAAATACCAGCTCCTCAAAAAAAATGTCAAGACCCTCCGCTCGGCTCCACGAACCGAGTGGAGGCTCGGGGGCTACACCCATTGGGTACACTGATCGTGCCCCCAATGTGAAACCTACAACCCAAGAAGAACCTCCGCTCGATTGTTCCAGTCAGCCGGGGGCTCGGGGGCTACACCCTCTGGGTGCACTGATCATGCCCCAGAGCGAAATCTACAAAACAAACACTGAACCTTCGCCCAACTACTCTAGTCAGCCAAGGTTCGGGGGCTACTTCCCAATGGCGGCACCATTGGTGCACCCACAAGCAAAAAACAGAAATGCAAAAGCAAAAACGCAAGGGCAAAAGCCTTACCTGCATCAACGGCCGTAGCCTGCCACTCATCAGGTTGGCGCTCTCCTTCGCCACCTTCAACAGTGCTGAAAGCGGCTCTCCGAGCTGTGAGGTGATGTCCATCACCTCACCCTATTCCTCTGCTTCCCAGACATCGTCGATCTCCTGGAGGACTTCACTCGGCCTCGAGGGGTCCGTCTGTCGGACCCGTAGTGGCTGGACCACCAGCTGGGAGCCTGGCAGGGGAGGCAGCACATGCTTGATTTCTACCTCCTCTACCAGCATCGCCAGGTTCCCCCGGTGGTCCGATGGGACGGTCCCCACCGGACTCGGGCTCATCTGCTGCGAACGACTGGAGCCTGGGTTCCAGCACTGGGCCCCTCTGAATGAGGAGCACAAGACGGGACTGGAGGTGCGTCGTCCTATTGGGGAGAAGGCCGCGGGGAAGGATTCGCCACTGTCCTCGGAGGAGATGTGGGTCAGACTCCTGGCTCCAAATCACCTCCGCCTTGGCCAGACACCTGGGCACTGGGCGTACTCTTGGAGAGATCCCCTGGTTTACTCGGCCTACGGATACATCCGGGTTATGATTCATCTACAACAAAGCAAAAAGGACAGAAGACACACATGGTCGGGGGGCGTACCTGACGCCTCGGGGGATGGGAAGGTGTCTCTTGCACCTCAAGGCCAGCCGCCCCAGCGTGGCGGTTATTGAAGCCAGTGGCACCGAAGAATTGCCTTGCCTCTCGAAGGCGGTGTCAGCGGTCCTCTTCTCCCTTCGACTAGGGGGGACCTCATCCCCGCCGTCCAAGGACCTCCCGCGGCAGTGGTGGCTGGTACCGTCGGGTTGGGACAGGCAGGCGAGTTGCCCTGCCCTCCCAAGGAAGCGCCAACGGCGGGCCTCTTCTCTCGCTCCATGATGAGGGGGATGTCATCGTCCTCGTCCTGATCGTCTCCTGTAGGAGCCGTTGCACTCGGCGGAGGGGCACCGGGGGGCCCGGCGCCGGATGTCCCTCCCTTTGGTGATCCGGCGCTGGCGGCGGGTGACCCGGCTCTCCCCTGCTGTGGTTGCCTGCCTCCGGAGAAGTCGGCATATCGTGGCTGGTTCCAGACTTTGTTCTCCGGGAGAGGAGCGTTGGAATAGAAGCTGAATAGATCCTGCGAGGTCAGGGCACATAGACGTAGTCCGAGTATGACTCACCTACAGCACAAACTACAAATCACAAAGTCGGAGGAGTGATTGTTCACCTGATTCGGGGAGTTGGAGCGGCTGAAAGGCGTCGGATGGCCGGTAGTGTCCAGGATCACTCCCTGGGCCAGCAGCCTCCCGACTCTGTGTCGTGCTTCTTCCTCCGGGAGTGCTTCAGCCGACTCTCGGGTCACATCCAGATGGTTGGTGTATTCAAACATCGGGTGGACCCTCAACTTCATAGGCTGGATCTAGCGGCTGATGAAGGTGGCGACGACACCGACCCCAGTAACCCCTAGACTGAAGGACTTCGGCGAGGTGCGCCTAAAGAACTTCAACGGCGGGCTGCTCCCAATCCTGGGGAAGCTCGATCCAGCTCGCCTTGATCTCCGGTGGTTGAACCCCAAATGCAGGGACTGACAGCTCGAGATTGGAGCAATAGAACCACTCTGAATGCCCCCCCTTGTTCAATGATTGGAAGGGGATCTCGAGGTAATTCTTGCCGACTCTGCTTCTCAACTGGAACCCAGTGCCTCCCACCACAGCTGGATTGCTTCTACTCGGCTGGGGCTTCACAACGAATAGTTGCTTCCAGAGTGCGAAATGTGGCATGATCCCAAGGTAGCACTCGCACGGTGACAAAGCACGCCACGTGGAGCATCCCATTCGGATTGAGGTTATGCAACTCCAACCTATAGAAGTAGAGCAATCCACGCAGAAAGGGATGCGCCAGGATGGAGAAGCCGCGGTGGAAGAAGGGGGCGTGAACGACGACCTCCCCTGTGTTGGGAGTGGGGAAGTCTTCCCCGCCGGCAGTGCGCCATTCGACCAGCTCTTTCGGTGGAAGCACTCCTGCCTCCACCAGGGTGTTGAGTCGGGCCTTTGTTGCCATGGATTTCGACCAAGGCGCCATCGACTCAGTCGAAGAGACTCTGTCACCGAGGGTTGCCCACACTAGAGCGTCTTCTTCCTCCTCAAGTGGATCTGCTTCCCAGGTGGAAGTGGCCATCTGACGGTGGCAAAATGGATCTAGGGTTTTTCTGATCCCTAACCTAGATTCAGCCGGCGGACATGAGGGATCAAACACGCGATGGAGTAGCGAGGCGGACTCTGCGCGGTGGCAAGGCGGCACAAGGGCGGCTATGGATTCGACTCAATACTCGGTAGCATTCTCAATTTAGTGGGGCACGGAGAAGATGAATGACTGTTGGGCACAGAGGAGGCAAAGTGTGAAATGAAGTGAGTAAATGACTCGCGCGATTCCCTCTGGGCTTATAAAGCAAAGACAGCCTGAAGGTGCGGTTTTCCTGCCTCCTCAGGCACAGCGTTACCACTTCCACAAGTGTGAGCTTTCCATTTCCGCAACGGCGTGGTGTTTCCGTTTCTGGATTCCGCGTGATCAGGGTTTCAATGGATAGCCTTCAGGGAATAACGGCCGTTTGAATACACCCCACATAAAGAGTGACTGTAACGTACCTTTAATGGGTCACTAGTTGGTTACCGAATAACTCGAAACTAAATGTTGTGTTTTCAAAGGGTTTCAATGGTTGGCCTCTAGACGAACACAATCACTTGAATACACCCGAGTGAAGGGCAGCTGTGGTACACTTTCAATAGGCCACTAGTTAGACGCCGAGCAACTCGGAGCCACCGATTTCTTCACCCGGACATTCTGGGGACTTCACCCTGGAATCTCCGGGATCCAGAATTTTCGGATTCAGTGGAACATCCGGGCCGTAGGCTCCGCCACTCGGGACCGAAGCATTACAGCTTGTGTTCTGGTTCTGACATGAATTTCGAGGGCATTCCCCCAGAGGGACACTAGCTGGATCTGAACCACTCGGGAAACCAGATGCCACTCGGGAATCACTACTGCAGAAACAGCTATAGAAGGCATATTAGCAGTGACAAGCACCAAAAAAACACATCACTGGTAAACCGAAAAGTTACCAGTGGCGGGCGTTAATTGTCACGTGTCACTGGTAAATAATTACCAGTGACGAGCACCCATTACTGCCCGTCACTGGTAACGTAGCAATTACTAGTGGCGGGCTCACAGAGCAGCTCGTCACTGATATATTACACACCAGTGACGTGCGCACCAACGAGCCCGTTACCGATAATATTTCCCGCCAAACTTGCGCCTGGCCTGCATACCAGTGGCGGGCTCACGTTTGGCTCGTCACGGGTATGTTGTTTACCAGTGGCGGGCCTATATATGTGCCCATCACTGGTAACCTGCCCTATAAAAAGCATCAGCGAGCTCGCTGCTGGCCAGTCGTACCTCCACTGGCCAGCAGCGAGCTCGCCGATCGCCTTGACCTCCGCCGTCGCCGTACACGCCCTAGGAGAAATCCTAGCCCTCCAAAATCTTCCCCCACCTCCCCTAGCTCCCTTGCCATCTCTCTCTCCCTTCTAATCTAGCTAGATCATCACCTCTAGCTATCTTGCTCTCCATCAAATTAATTTGCTTTACCAGGTGAGTTTCTCTATATGTATTATTTGAATGATCTAGTTACCAAAGGTTGATTATGACTATCAGTGGTTGCTAAGTTGCTGCATATCGAATGCATGTATAACATAGTAGACTAAAAAAACACCATTAGTATTATTAATCATATAATTACATTAGAGTAGTACTATACAGTTTAAAGCATATTTGAATTAATGCTTACATTTAGTCTCCCGACGAGGGCCGTAAGATGAAGTACATGGTTCAGGATCATCAAATTGTTAAATGAAACAATCAGTTATATAGAATAGAAACTTAATTAGAGTACATGAAGGGCCTCTTAATTAATTTGAAGAATCGAGTAGTTAGTATTGAATTTTATACCTTCACATTGTTCTTCAAACTAAATAAACTGCGTATGAATGTCCTTTCAATTATTTGTTTTACCAAGTTTCACTAATAATGTCTTGAAGGCCAGGTTTGATTTATATATGTGTAATTATGTTTCTTATGCACTGAGGCAGAATGTAGTGACCCTATTCTCAAGACACGAGGTCAGTGTGAATTATGGCGAACAAAAACGATTTCTTCCATTGACTTGCATGCATTTAGACTGGTCGAATTGGCTCAACTCGAAAACCCTAGAAGACATGACCTGGAATCAGCGTACTCCACCAGAATGTGACTAACAATTTTCTTAAGCTCTCTCTCTCTCTATATATATATATACGTCTGAGAAACTTCACCCAAGACCCTCGAGCCAACGAAGTCAAGATGCACAATTAACCTTAACCCTCCTCCCCTTTTTGAGCAAAGTCGAAAACGAACAAATTGTATGAACCCTCTTTCTCCTTAAACAATTTCAAAAAAATCATTGACTAAAAGAGTCTCGCTTCTCCAAGGATTATGAAACTCAATATTTGTAGGTTAATTGTTTTGACCAACTCCAAGAAAGAATGGACCTTCGCAAAGATGGTAGAAATAAAACATGGACATTTGCAGCTCAATTTTATCTTGGGACTAAACTAGGGTATCACTTTTAACCCATAAAAGTTTCCAGACTAGGTTTAAGGGCTTTAGTAATTAGTTCTACAGCAGCTAAGAGCAAAATAAGAGAAAAAGAAACAAACACCTGCCCGTGGGACCCCCCCTGCAGGTCCTGCTCCCCACGCGGCAAGCATGCTCCACCGGCCATCTTTTTCTTTCCCCAATTCCTTCCTCCCCACCGTAGTCCCTTTCTTCCCCATTATTTCTTCCTCCTGCGCATCCCTTCCCCTGTCTCTTTTTCTTCAGCACCAACAAAGCCACCGTCACCTTCTCTCCTCCGAATCTTGCCTCAAGGTGAAGATCCAACTCCTACATGTCATACCCCCTAAATTCCCCACCTCCTGAGCATCCAATCCATCCAAAAATCGTAAACATGCAAGAACATTTGGGCATTTTGCCATTGGTGAGTCCAACCCCATTTTCTTCACCTCTAGCACGCAGCAGCAAGCCATCCCTTCTTCCTCCCCTGCCCCATGCCTCCGTCGCCCCTTGCTCTGCCACGAGCGCCGCCCCCGAGCAGGCCTCCACGCCGCCGGCCAACCCTTCTCAAGCGCCGCCGCGGCTGCCGCTTGCCCCGGCCGCCCAGGCCCCAAGCGCCGCTGCCCCCTTAACCCTAGGGCCCGGGCTCGCCGCTGCCGAGGCCCCAGGCCCAGTCGCCGCCCCGTCCGAGCTCTGCTCCGAGCCGGCCCCTCCCCAGCTGCGCCGCCGGCCGCTTTCTTCGCCGTGCCTCCCTCGCCCCTCCATGCGCCGCCAGCCCCGGGCCGCGTCCGTCGCTCCCCCACCGGGCCCGCTTCTCCCCGTGCCGTGCTACTTCACCCACCCGCCGAGCCGCCCCTGCCATGGACCTCTCGCCGCCAGGGGTGAGCACCCGCTCCACCATTCTTCCTTCCTTTTCTTTTTATCCATTGTTATTTCTTGTGAGGCATTCGGTTAAGACATGCCTAACCACTGTAATTAATGAACTAATGCATCACATTATGATTACTTGAGCAGCAAATTTTGATTGCAAATGTAGTCCTTTTGGCACATCCCTAATAGCAGTGATCGTGCCTTAGCAAATGCCCGGGACGAACGAAATGTTCGAAGCAAGGTTTGGTTAATCGGCAGTTAGGCTCAATAAAGCAACGACTAAGTGTTCTGACAGTTTGCTCGTGCGTTCATTGTCGGTAGATGTCCAGGGAAACCGACCAATAATGTTTAACTTATAAGTAACACATTGATGTGCTGACCAAATGGTACCGATGGCTAGTTTTATTTAGCAACAATGGCGCCTGTTAGTGACGATTCCACATGCCCTAGGTTCTCCGGATAATTCATGCTCACATAAGGGGACCCCTGTTTAGCTTAGCTAATGCTTCAGGAAGTATAAACCTGTGAATATATGCATCCATCACCAGTCAGAATTATTATCGTAGGGGCCGAATACTAATTAGAGAAAGGATTCAATTGAAACGTGCAGATCATTGGCTGCTAGTGTAAGTAACCATTAGACGACACATCTGATGCGCTGACATCTTGTTGATCGCTCGAGTTAATGACCCCAGTCAATTTTGCGTCAAAAATAACGTTAAGGCTCTCATAATAGTTAATAACCGATTCATAAAGTTAATGGATCCGACATCTTTTAGAAATCAGCGAATAAGGCTAAACCATCCGTTCGACTCAAGCCGCGAGTTCACGGTTAAGACCAACTAGTTATTAGTTAATCCGTATGATGCTCGGGTGAATGCTAGATGTTATTATAATCCAGTGCACTAACTAACTTAGTGGTTGTCACAACCGGTTGATTTTAAAAAGGTCAACTCAACGGTACCCTTACGTATACCTGTTTATGACTCGTTTACAACTGACAACGTCCCTTAGTGCTAGACACAGGTAAGGAAATAATATTAGTCTTCACATCTATATTTAGTTTAAATGGATCCGTAGGCTAGCAAGATATACTCACAAGAATAATCCCATACACTAGATGCTATTGAGTTTAGATGAAAGGAAAGGAGTACCTAGTTCCATGACATATGGAATTAGGTAACAAACTCTGGATTAACTAGGAAACCTAATACCTGTAAAGATGACCAGACGAAACTTGTTGTTCTCAGATGACGAGTTAATAGTGAGAATAAGATATACCCTACCTTGTTCTTTACTAAGAAGAAGACAGGAAATGTTAAATATGATTAAACTTGTAGAACGTAAGCGACCTCCAAAAATATGAACCTAGAGAATCTAGCTTAGCAGTCAATTTAAAATAGTTAGTGTCACAATTCGCCTAACGGCCAGAAAGTAACCGCGACCCCATGTTCTCACCTACGACAACGAATCGATTAACTGAGCCCTAACCCTAATTATAAGTTTAAAGCTCTTCTCTTTAGTTGCATACTATGTTCCATGCATGCATCCATATTTTAGGTCCATCCGTGATTAAAGCTATATCATAACTAAAACTAAACCCAAAATCTGGAATGAACACCAACCCATTTATGTACTTGTGTACTTTATCTTAATCCACCGTAGTGGCATCCATGTCAACTGCATTCATGCATCATCGTCCTTTTCGAATTAGTTTCTTAGGGTTGCTTTTTCCCTTTTTAGAGGTCACTTGTTTCTTACCGGTGTTCGAGTATACTAGAGTTCTCCCGCAAGATCAGGAATACTACAACCAAGGCAAGCAGAGCTTGTTGCATCCTTACTTTCCGTACTCTTGTGTATGCCCTTTTTATATGTGCTATGTGTATGAATGTTTATCGGTGAATCGTCGCAAGTTGCGTACACTAGCATGTGTAGGATGTGTCTTACGTCGAGAACATCTTGTGGCTCTTCAACTAAATTGTTAAGTGAGTTGGGAGAGCCGAGGGCGTGCACAGTGGGTACGGTTGGTGTTAAATTGATGCATGACGGCGACCCAGGTGTATGAAGATTTTTGTCGCCACACCAACCCTATCTTCAGCGTGTCACCATCCCTTATCACACGTGGACGCTAGCGAGAACCAACACTGAGGATAGTTGGGGTAAGCCTCCATGCACTTTGGAGGCTCGCTACCTCCAAGCTGTTATGCACTCACTATGCCTGCAGGGGTTGAGTTGTCGGTAGTGGTTCGAGAGATTAAAATGAACCTTTGAGGATTGGATCAATTTGGATTGGATTTAGGGGCTGCCCTAATTGAATTGGATGATGTTTAATGGGTTGATTTGAATTGGACTCATGGGCTGCCCCAATGGATTTGAAATTGCTGATTTTGATCTCGTGGTGAATTGGTTGTGATATGTTTGTATTCTGAGTTAGGTTGTTACTTAGCCTGTCTTATTACATCTTGTTAATGTTATGTTCTTAATTTGTATATTGTTACTCTGAGAGGAATTCATGTTTAATTGTTGCTATACTAGTATGCGTAGGACATTTAATCAAGCACGAATAAGTCTTGCGAGTACGTTCGTACTCACCTAGGTTATTCCTAGAGCTTGCAGGTGAGCCGGTGGTCGAAGATTATTTCGATGATGCCTGAAATTGTTGTTTCCTCGGTAGTGTTCGACTCATGGGATGGGTTGTAGCTTTTGTTCAGCGGTCACTGTGCCGCTGTGGGACTCATTTACTGTTCTTCCGTTGTCGTTTAATTACTCCGTACTCGGATATGATTTCGGATATGACCGACTGATGTAATATGTTGTCCCATCGTGGACTGTTATTAGTAATATCGTATAGTAGAGCTTTGTGATGATATCCGAGTTGTTAGATCAGGCTGCCCCTGCACAATGTGTGAATGATATGAAGTGTATGGGTATGCCGTGAAGAGTCGAAGCCGTACCTTTTTCTACTAAGTCGAGCAGGTGTTGGTTGAGTGACCCGCTGGCTGAGATGCTGTGCCGGCCAGGCAGGGTGTGGGCGTGTTCTACCGGGCTTTCGAGCGACCCACTAGCCTCCGAGCTAGGTTAGGGTGTGGGTAGAACTGCCGGGCTCCTCCGACCTTGTTTGTCGTGGTAGGATTCGGGAACGACTCTGAACCTTCACCGGGTCATGGAATCGTATGTGGTTCTGGGAAGATTGGTCGCTTCCGGCCGGCCCGCACGTGGCGGGTGTTGGATCGTTCCGCCTTGGTGCGTACGGCGCAGGTACCGTGCCACCGGGCTGACGAGTCCTTCGGTCCTTGGCGACTTCGCGTTCCCTTAATCATATGCAATTCCGGGTCCGTGACACGGAATCATATATATATGTGTAATTATATATGACAAGCAAATGATACTTTGATTCGGTGGATCTGTGGTGATGTGAGATGTGCATGAAATGTATTTCATATATGTGAATGTGAGATATGCTTGTGGTACCGGCCGTCGAGCCGAGGCAACATTCGTTGCTTTGTTTATTTTTTCAGGGAAACTGAGTTCAATGTTTTGGCGAAATGTTGCTTCGTCAATATTTTGTCAATGTTCGATACTCAATTTTGCATAATTTTAGCAAAGGTCATGCCGAAATTTTTGAATTTTCAACAATTTATTTCAATAACCTGCCAAATCTTGAAATGTTTTATGTAAGATTTCAAAATCTCAATTGCAAAGAAAACTTTTATTTTTTTTAGCCTGTCATGAAAGGTTGGTACTAATTAATTTTCGTATATCTTAGGGATCGAACGACCGATGGATCGAAGTTGGATGTATGACGGCGATCGGAACACACAAAGTTTCTATACATCTTTGAATGAGTTCTTTGATTTCGCCGAGCGAGATATGGTGCGAAAGGGTGGCACGAAGATATGCTGTCCGTGTCGTGATTGCAAAAACTTGAAGATGTACGAAAGGAAATCTGGTTTTTTGCACATGCACCTGGTGCGATGGGGTTTCATGGCAGGTTATACATGGTGGACAAGTCACGGTGAGGAGGATGAGGTTGTTGCCGACGACGAAGGGTTAGATGAAGAAGCAGGACATGGGGAGCCAGAAGCAGAACGGTTGGATTATAAAGATGCCGGAGGACATGAAGAGGCCGAAGCGGATACGCGAAGCACGGGGGACAATTTGGCCGGAATGGTCCAGGACCGTCATGTGCAAGAGCAGGTTGTGAAAGAGACGAGTAACGAAAGTGCGGCTCGTAGAGAGGCTGCCAAGTTGGAGACACTGCTGAAAGACTCGAAAACTCCCTTGTATCCTGGTTGCAATCCCGAGCACACCCGCCTCTCAGTCACTCTCGAACTTCTAAGACTCAAGGCACTCCACAACAGCAGGGACACAAGCCTCGATGAGACATTGGAGTATCTCGCAAAAGTTCTGCCGGAGGGGAACGTGTTGCCTCGTGGTTGCGATGAGGCCAAGAAGGTCGTGTGCCCTCTTGAATTGGAGGTGACGAGATACCACACGTGTCCGAATGACTGCATCATATATCGGAACCAGTACGCGGAGCTAACCAAGTGTCCCGAGTGCAAAGCATCCCGATTCAAGCGGGGAAAGAACTACCAACCAGATGGTGAGAACGGAGTGAAGAGCGGTGCTCCTGCAAAGGTTGTATGGTACCTTGCACTCATTCCCCGTTTGAAGCGTCTATTCGCAAACAAGAAGGAGGCAAAGCTCATGCGTTGGCACGACGAGAGGCCAAGGAAAGATGACGCCGTGCTGAGACACCCTGCGGATGGTTGCCAGTGGAAAGCAATCGATGACCAATACCCCGAATTCGGAGGAGAGCCGAGGAATATTAGAATTGGAATGAGTACGGACGGACTCGATCCTTTTGGAAAGATGAGCAGCAGGCACAGCACTTGGCCCGTGGTCGTATGGATGTACAACCTCCCTCAGTGGCTCTGTTTTAAGCGGAAGTACCTACACCTGTCTATGCTAATTCAAGGGCCACAGCAACCAGGGAACGATCTGAACGTGTATCACCAACTACTGAAGGAGGAGCTAGATACACTGTGGGCTGAACCAGGGGTCCGGGTCTGGGATGCTCACGAAGGAGACTACTTCAATATGAGAGCTATGATGATCACAACGGTGCAAGACTATCCCGCTTATGGATATCAATCCGGCCAGGTTTGCCACGGATACCAAGGATGTGTTAAGTGCATGGAAGATACAACAAGTCGTCACCTACCGGGCTCTCACAAAATCGTGTACATGGGCCACCGAAGATGGCTTCAACAGGACGACCCGTGGAGACAAGAAAAAGAAAGTTCGACAATACGATTGAGACCCGAGGACCACCACGTAAGAGGAGTGGGGAAGAAATATACGAGATGTTGAACTCTTGGGGTGAGTGCCCTAGGGCGGGAAAGAAGCAGAAGAAGGTAAAGCCGCTGGGAGGCGTGTGGAAAATGAAATCTGTATTCTAGGACTTGCCTTACTGGCCTTTTCTCGAGACGCGCCACTGCATAGATGTCATGCATATTGAGAAAAATGTCTGTGATAGTGTGCTCGGTCTCTTGCTCCACATGGCAGACAAGACAAAGGATGGGCCGAAGGCACGAGCTGACTACGAGGAACTGGGGATAAGACGAGAGCTATGGGCCAAGGAGGAGAAGACCAAGTTGGGCAGGAATGTTACAAAAATCAAGACGGACTGTCCCGCCGCTTGCTACACTCTAAGTACAGACGAGCTGGATAAAATCTTCAAATGCCTCAAAGGTGTCAAAGTAACTTCCGGCTACTCGGCAAACATACAGAGATTTCTAGACATGCAGAACCACAAACTAATCGGTATGAAGTCTCATGACTGTCACGTGATGATCACGCAGATACTTCCGGTTGCAATTAGAGGGCTAATGGAGCCGTGGATCCGCGAGACACTGCTTGACCTCTGTAACTTTTTCGACATTATCTCTCAGAAGTCCATCACTAAGAAGCGTTGCCGGTGACTGCAGACGGAGATCATTGTCATACTATGCGAGCTCGAGATGTACTTTCCGCCCGCATTCTTCGACGTCATGGTTCATCTCATGATCCATATCGTCCCGGAGATCATCGACCTAGGTCCCATATTCCTACACAACATGTACCCGTTGGAAAGGTTCAATGGGGTCGTCAAGCGATACGTTTGTAACAGGTCTCATCCGGACGGGAGCATCGTCCAGGGCTTTCTCACGGAGGAGAGCGTCGAGTTCTGCACGGATTACATGAAAGTCGACAAACCTATAGGCGTGCCTGTTAATCGGCACATTGGCAGGCTCGATGGCGTAGGTCACCGACGCGGAAAGAAGAATTTACATGTGCACAGTGACGTACCGAACCGATCAGACGATTACGTCAGAGCGCACACAGTAGTGTTACAGCACCTCTCAGTGGTCCGTCCTTACGTTATTCAGCACATGGCAATGTTAAAAACAAAGCACGGCACAAGAAAGACTGAGGCGGCTCTCATGAAAGAGCACAACGCCGTTCGCCAGGTGGCTAAAAAACTACTTCGACGAACATAGCTTCTCAAAAGATGATGACGTAGCACGGACGGTGTTCCACGTGGCACAGGGACCCCTGATGAATGTCGGGACATACCAAGCATACGACATCAACAGATACACATTCTATACAGAGGCACAAGACCAGAAGAGTGTGTACCAGAACTCTGGGGTGACGATGGAGGCCCTAACCGGTAAGAAAAAGGACAGATACTACGGTAGGCTGGAAGAGATTTGGGAACTTGACTACACCGTAACCAAGATCCCCATGTTCCGGGTAAGATGGGCGAAGAATATCGAAACGGAAGACTATTTCACTACCATGGTCATACCGAAAGCAGTTCCTATTGAGACAGTAAATGTGAAAGCGATCAGTGCCAAAAATGAGCCGTGGGTATTAGCTAAACAAGTGGCCCAAATTAATCTCGCGCGCACCCGCCTAGCCCTAGAATTCGCAAAGCTCGCCGCCGCCGCCGCTGCTCGCCTCCCCTCCGCTGTATTTCCTCGCCTCCGTCGCCTCGCCGCCGGACGCCTCCCTCGCCGGCCTCGCCTCCCTCGCCGGCCACGCGCCTCGCCTCCCTCGTCGGCCGCCTCGCCTACTTCGTGGTGCTGCCACTGCGGGACGAGGCCATCTCCCTGGGCCTCGCCGCCCTCCCGGGCCTCTTCGCCGGCTCCCTCGTACTCACCGTCCTCGCCGCACCCGTCGCATCCCTCGCCTTCTCCCTCCCCTCCATCCCCAAGCCCAGGGTCCGTGCCTTCCTCCGAGTACTATGCTTGTCCAATTCAATTATTTGTTCATTGGATTGATTAATTTATTTGTTTATGCTTCCTGTAGTCAAAATTAGGCATTTGGATTGGTTCAAGTACTAGAGATGTGAGCTTTGTCTTGGGTGTGATTGGAGTTGTTGGTGGATTTTTTTAGAGTACAAGGTCCTCTGTTCCGTTGGATCCTTGCATTATTTGTATTGCTTTTGCCTGCTGTAGTAAATTTTTGTTGGTACATGAGTAGGCTAACTGCACTTACGTTTGTATAGTTACAGTGTGAGCACAAAAATTGTGATGTTTTTGCAATGAACTTCCTTCATATGGTTTAGTGAATTTTGCGATGGCTAAAAGTCATTTGTTGCGATGGCTAAAAGTCATTTGTTGCGATGGCAAAAAAATGAATGTGAGATGACGATCTGAATGTATTTCATATATGCTTGTGGTACCGGCCGTCGAGCCGAGGCAACATTCGTTGCTTTGTTTATTTTTCAGGGAAACTGAGTTCAACGTTTAGACGAAATGTTGCTTCATCAACATTTTGTCAACGTTCGATACTCAATTTTGCATAATTTTAGCAAAGGTCATGCCGAAATTTTGAATTTTCATTCGCACCCTTGTTTGCTATAATGAATGGATATTAGAAATACATAAGCAAACCTTTTCATATTGTTGTTACTCTCATGAAAGCTTTCATAAGTCTAGTTTCCATTTTTTGTGTTCAAAAAGTTTCCAGTACGTTTGAAAATAGCTGGAAGTGCCCCCTCTTCATTGCGGACACCAACGGATGTCCCGGCATTGTCCAGAGATATCGAGGGGCGTGCGGAAGCTCCCCGGGACCTGGCCCTCGAACAAATATCTCAGGGGGCCGCCATCGTCGACGACCCTGCTGCCGGGGATAACAACGAGTACGAGTCGTCCCACGAAGAGTCCGGCAGTGCTGAAGACGCGACCGATCGTGACGAAGGGACCGGCCGTGAATACGACACCGGTATTGAAGAAGAACAGGCGGACGGGGCTCCACCAGCCAAGCGAAAAAGGCGGCTCGCACCTAGGAGACCTAACAAGTTGAGCACGGACACCTTCGTGATCACTCGAGTGGACGATCTGGGTAAACCAGCCAGTCCTGTAAAAGCTGCACAGGGGTACTCAAACGCCGTAGGCTGCATCCTGCGTGAAACCGTGAAGATCACAAACCCCAGCATAAGGACGAGAGAAACCGAGCATCTTCAAACTCTCCTCCTAGACAGGCTATTCAGCAGGTACTCCGTCCCGGAGGCCGACAAAAATAGAGTCACGACGAAAGCCCTGAGCATGATGTCCAAATCCTTGAATACCTGGCGATACCATGCCAATAAAATGAAGGATCAAGATTTTGAGACCGTGATAAAGCCGAAATGGCCTACGATAGATGAGGCGGACTAGACCGAGTTCATTCAAACTCGCTCCGGCGATGAATTCAGGAGGAAGAGTGATTGGGGGAAGGACATGCGGGGGAAGATCGTGGGTGACCACAGACTTGGCAGCCGTGGTTACCAAGGGAAGAGGCCTAAATGGGACAAGGAGGATGCAAGGTTCATTGTGGCCGGGGAAAGAACCCCCTTTCTCGGACATCCAGGAAGGGAGCGGAAAGGATTTTGTGAGGGCCCGCGCAAAATTTGTCCCTGCGACGGGGGAACCGATCTTCACGCACGAGAAAATGAAGGACGTGCACGAAGAACTGGTAACCTCTGAACCCATTTTACTTTATTTGTCCTACGTAGATTAATTTCCTAAAGATTACGTTTCTGAACGGTTCATGTTGCTTGCAGAAAAAGCTGAGCCAGCAACCTCAGAGCTCACAGGACTCTGTCGATAACGACAGGTGGCAAGACCCTATCAACAAGGCTCTCGGGAAGCCGGAGACTCGTGGCCCCGTGATGGGCGTCGGGTATGGGGCTCGATGGGCTGATTACTGTCCCCAGACCCGCGAGGCTGCCCGCGAGAGGAGGAAAGCGAAGCAAGATAAAGAATTCGATGCGCGAGTGGAGGCGGCGGTGAAACGTATATTAGGGCCTATATATGAGCAGCTACAACGTCCACCCATGCATCCTTCTACGCAGTCGCCGCCCTATAATCTGGATACGCAGCCGCCGCCCTTCATTGCTGCAAGGAGTAGTAGCCCCTCTGTCTCGGGCGTTGGCCCCGGGTCGTCAAATACAATCGACGGCCTAACGGTAAGCGTCGTCGGCTCAACAAATCGTAAGGGTGTGGTACAGATTTCGTTGTTTGGACTCTAACATTGATGACCCGTACGTATGTTCCACAGGTGATAACTCCGTGCCATCTCCAGACCCAAGTGCTCGGCTCGATGGTGACGGTCGCGTACGGTCGAGTCCACCCAATAACGCCGGAGAACAGGATGCACTGTGTGGATTTACCACCAAACATGGCGAGGGTGGAGTTGACTAAGGTGGTCGACACCTTTGAGGACTTGGTTCTGAATGACCCCCCTGAAGAGGGATACGAGAAGCTAGGAGCCTGCAAGGGGTTTTTTCTTAGGTGGCCGAAGGACGCGATAAAGTTGATTGAGACCTCCAATCGTCCAGCACCTTCGCCGAGCCACACCCACAGTCCATCAGCAAGACCATCTCCTTTGGGTATTTCCGCACCTCTATCCTACAGGGATTTGGAGATGGAGGATGCCGAGGAGGGCGCGGAGCATGGCATGCATCGTGACGAAGAGGCACGAGAATTTGTAGATACGCCGCCACCCAAGCATGACGAGGAAGCCCAGATGAAGTTGACTCCTAAAACACTCGTGGGCGCAGCCAAAGAAGCGATGGCCGGTCAGAGGGCCGTATCCCTGGATACGCAGCGCACGAGCAAAAAAGGGGCGAAGAAGACACATGCTAGCACCAGTACTTACGATAGACAGGGTGGGGCGAGGTTGAAGAAATCCTTAACATACGCAGCATCTTCCCAATCAGGACAGCGAGCAATGGGTCGTCAATGGCGGCCCTATCACGTCCCGGGTCACCCGATGGTACCAAAGGATGAGTTCGACGTCCTCCCGAACGAAATGAAGATTCTGCATGAGAACATTCGAGAGATTGAATTAGGACCCGATGAAATGAATGTCTCGTATTACACGGCGAAGGTGCCAGAGGTTTCCATTTCGTCGAGCAGTATCCCGCGGACAAGTTCTATCTGGACTTTGCGGAGATCTTCGGCATGTTCAACCTTTATCGGCTCGAAGCATCCTTCGTCAGGCTATGGGCGCTTCACCTAACCAGAGAGATCAGACGCCTGAAGATTCTCGATGTTGCAATAGCAGATCCGTTTCACATGCACGAGAACAACGTTCGCTCCCAAGAATGTAGGGAGATTATGAAAGAATACCTCGTGAGTGCGATGATAGCGCATAAGGGCAAGGAATACCTACTCGTGCCCTACAATCCCTTGTAAGTCATTCTCTACTTTGTGCTTTCGTAAATTTCTCTTTGGCTTGTGCACCTAGCCAACTTCGTGGGTTAATATTGGTTTGTTCACATGTCTGGGCAGCGACCACTGGATCCTCTTAGTGCTAACGCCGAAGGAAAGCAAGGCTTATTACTATGATTTCATGAAGAGGGTGAAGAAAGACTACACCCTGCTCAAGAAAGTTCTGGATGATGCTCTCTTTGACTTCGCACAGAAGGGAGGAGGAGGAACTATGGTAAAAAGAAGTGGCGCTCCACGCTTCAAACACGTGACCGATTTCTGTTGCAGACAGCAGCCGGAGAATAGTGTGACGTGTGGCTACTACGTCTGCTGCCACATGGACGACTTTGTACGGGCGCGGAACACGTTTCGCAAACATGATGACTTATGCAAGTGGAGTAATAACCTCGAGCACAAGCCATATGACTGGAAGCAAGAGTTTGCACGCCTCCAGAATGCATTCGCGAATATCATCAACAAGGACGTCGTCTCGGATACGGAGCTTTTCTACGCCGGCAATGACCCAAGGGAGGAACACGCCGCTCGCACAGAGCAGCGAGTTCACGCAATCCCGATCCAAGACGACGCATTCGCCCACATGCAGCTAGGCCCTAGAGGAAGGAAAAAGCGTGAAGATAGGCCCTTTGAAACGGAAAAACATTGCATATGTATTGTGTTTGTGGTCGTGTATTCCCGAACTGGTCTACTTTGTATGTTTGTGGACATATTTACGTATTGGCACTTGTTATTTTCGTAGTCGGTTTGACATATCAACTTATCGTGTGCGACATCCGAGAGCGCGAGCGAGGTGGCCTTGGAAGCATCGGGCACGTAGGATGCCGACGCAACGAGGCAATGCCGCAAGCGCTATTAGGCCACAGCGGCACGCCCTAGGAGAACGGCGATCGAAGGTCCACAGCGCGCGCGAGTTACACCGGCAAACGGTACCATCGTCCGTGCAAAATTTCCTAGAGGCAACATGCTGCCGCGGCAGCAAAAAGGGCCATTTCTGCTGCCGCGGCAGCACCTTGGCACCTCCTTCCCCACACTACACCCAAGGGGTACACCCCCCTCCAGGACCCCTGCAGTACACAGGGGCTGGAGAGCGCCACAGGTGACGCGATCCTGCCACGGGAGCGAAAATAGCTGCCGCGGCAGCGAAAATGGCTGTTTTTGCTGCCGCGGCAGCGAAAATGGCTGCTGCGGCAGCCAAAAGGGCTGTTTTTGCTGCCGCGGCAGCCTAAATGGCTGCTGCGGCAGCCATTTTGGCTGCCACGACAGCCAAAAGGGCTGTTTTGGCTGCTGCGGCAGCACCGTGGTTGGGGCCTCTCATAACAGCAGTGACGTGCGGACTGGAGAGCTCGTCACTGCTGTATATCTTACCAATGACGGGTAGATAATATAGCACGTCACTGGTAATTATCTTACCAGTGACGGGCTCTCATACACGCCCGTCACTGGTAAATAGATCACCAGTGACGAGCGGATAGCCCGTCACTGATAACCACTTACCAGTGGCGGATCACCAGTGACGGGCCTGCCCGCTCATCACTAATGGGCATTTTAGGCCCGTCACTGGTGTCCTTTTCTGCAGTAGTGAATTCAGTCGGGATTCATGGTATGTCCCCCGCTGGGCTATTAGCCAGACTCCATCCACTGGAAATGACTGGATACCACCAGAACTTACCCGTTATTAACTCAACCGCCATGATATTCCTGCCCTACGGGTGAATATTACTCGGCTTATTATCTCTACTCTACAGGAGTTCTATGAGTCCCTCACAATCTTCTTGTTGGCAACAAAAAGGGTGCGCCTAAGCAGATGCAACTCGAAAAAAAGGAAGGAGACAAAGGCACTCAGCTTAGGTGTTATCATGACGAATTGCAGTCAGATCGTGAAGGACTCGGGGGCTACTGACGATGGCATAGCACCCGGGTATCGTCAAGGAGGACAAAGCCAGCCCTCTGGACACAGGATGGGTCAAGCCGACTACTCAGAGTTCGACTTCTACACGTGGGCGCCTCATCGACTTGGAGTATAAGACAGGGATAAGTACCTGCCCGGCAACCCCGGATTCAGTTGTAACTAAATAGGAAATCAATCTGTAACCGATCTAAACTCTTGTAACCCTATCCCGGTCGCTTATATAAGGCCAGATAGGGGTTTCCCGATCGGTAGATTGACATAGAAGCATTCGTGCTCTCAGATACATAAACCCAAGCGCTCCTGAGATCTGATCTCAAGCTCTTGCAGCACGCGGGATACAAGCAATACCAACCACCAAACACAGGACGTAGGGTATTACCTCTTCTTGAGGGCTTGAACTTGCCTAAACTTTGTCTCTTGTGTGCACCCATCTGGATCTGCTGTGCTCACGCTGCCTTGTATTCAATATTGCCGGATCTAAACACCGATACTTGGATATGAGCTTATACTAGGCAGTTAAACACCCTAAACAGCCTTGGACAACTTATTATCTGATCTTAATACCTCTAATAACAACGTATCCGAGGTGGTTGAGAGCATTTAAATGCCTCGGATAAGTTATTATCCAAGGCGTATCAACCGCCTCGAATAACTATTTATCTGAGGTGCTTGATGTATTGTAACCGCCTCCATAAGTACGATATCCGAGGTGGTTTGTCTAAATTTTGGAGGTGGTTTGTGAGTTACAACTGCCTCGGATATGTTTTTGTATAGGCAAAATATTTGCCAGGTTTACTAGTCTCCCTGAAAAAGAAAGCAATTCATACGACAAATCGATCCAAAGCACAGCACATATAATAACAGATATATATCACACTATTCAATCATTCTCACATCGATGACAAGACATAAACTTCTCACATTCACATGCATACACATACAAATAATATTACACAAGTTGTTCACCTGTGACATGTACTCAATTCACAGCAAAGATATTGATCAATTCAAAAAAATAAACCTCTCTTAAGTTCTTCACATGACATACAACCACTCGCCGCAGCCTCCATATATGATATCTGTTGATAAAGAAGAAGTCTTATTAGTTAAACAGTGACATTTGTAAGAAAAAGTTCTAATTTCATACGCACATATACGTTAGCACTGAGAGAAAAAGTAAATATGACATTTAGAAACATGAAGTGCACTTATCATTTGAAGCCACAAGTTTGAAAGATAACTACAAAGCTTGATGTTTTCGAACTAGAAACCTAACTAATCGCAACCCTACGTTCCTAGCTTGCCACTGAGTAATTGAACTTTCTTTCGGCACTAATGACCTCGTTGTTTAAGAAATTAACCATGTGCAACCGAATTTGGGCAATGTCCATGTCTTCTAATTGTTTGATTGTCATGAGTTTTGCCCCTCCTGAAAACATGAAGCTTACACTTAGGGCGAATAGCATGATTAAACACTAGACATTAGTGGTGATGATTTCGTACCGCTAGATCACCGTACTTTAGGTTGCTGCAAAGGGCTAGCATGTGGAAGCACACGTAATACCCACAGAGGGTGGATCCTTGGGGTTGTTGCGGGCACTACAAAAGGGATATCGATTAGGTATAGAGGGCAGAGGTATGGTTGCATTAGTATGAGGAGTCAAGGACATTACAGAATACCTTAAACTTGGAGCCCTGATGTAACTCGACGGGCACTCCTCCCTTGTGCCTCCCTCCTTGTTTGACGTGTGTGTCAAACGCTCTAAGTGATTCAAAACAATTAGCATCAAAATTTTATTTCATTTTGAAACAAGAAAGAATAGGCATCGATGAAGAGGAAATTTTTCGTACTCACTCGTCGAGTAGACCCATGATGTCCAAGTACGCGTCCTTGCGCTGGTCATGGCTACGCCTTATGGAATCAAGGTAATATACCTTACTTGATTTAGGCACGATCACAATGAGGATCCAATGGCCCCTGGTTATATGATATGAAGTTATTATATGTTTAACTGTCGAATGATGAAAATTTGCAAAGCATATGGCTTACTCGATGTTATAGGCAACCTAGATGTACCCTCATGTGGAGTACTCATGGAGTAAATGCACAATGTAATCCCGCACCAGGCTCCTATTTGTCGCTAAGCTTCGCACCGAGATCAAATGTGGGTCGCCGAACCCCACGGAGTTGTGGATCCTTCTTCTTGCTTAGATCAATCATGTACCTGAGAATAGGACAACAATGAGTTTTCTTATGCACTTAGCGGTAATAAAACAAAACGGTGCTATGTTATAAGAACTTACAGCGTGAAGGATCTCATGAGCCCGGTATCTTGGTCATGGAAGTGGAACATGTTGAACAAGTTAGAGAATTCCACTGGGAACATATTTCCTAGATTGTGCTTGAAGTGTCCCTCCTTAAAGCAGACTATGATGGTTACTACTGTATTTGGGAATGGCCTGATAGACATGTCGATGTAATGATCATGAAGCGTCCGGCAGGCTATGCCTAGGTTCACGTTATCATCCACCATAGGTTGCCCCGGCATGTATTGGCAAGCTAGGTCCACCATAGGATATTCAACATTAGTCGTCAAATTCAAAGCAGACTTCCTTGACCAAGAAACTTTCAGCTTCGATGTGGCCCCTTGACTCTTCGTTTGAACACAACGAGCCGTGAGCTCTCCACTGCCGAGAGTTGAAGGGGTAGCGAACGATGAGAAACCTACAAATTTGTTCTGTCAGCATTGGCTGTGGGAGGGTGAGCAGCTTGGATACCTCCGGTGGAGATCGAGCAACAACTGGTGAAAACCTCATCACCCCAACGGCTGGCGAACATAGAGGATCAGACGAAGCGTTCGGTGCTGATTCAAGGAATATGTCCTTCTTTGGCCACTGAACGCAAGACCTGATGGTGTCGTTTAGCATCTACATCTCATCCCCTTCTCGCGCGTTCAGCAAGGGACAGTTAGCAAAGGTTGGGTTGGCAGACTCCACTTGCACCCATGCGGAACTTGGTGTTAACTGGACACCGTGTAACACTATTCCAAGATGGGATGGCCACACCTGACCATAGGCTACGTCCATTGCAAAGTTCATCACAGTTAAGTGTATCTGCATCTTGCACCATGTTGGGAACCCTGATTTGGTCAATGGGAGAACATTTGTTAGCACCCGAGGTGCAGCTACTACCACTCTGTCTTGAAGGTACTATGCTGATAGCCTCTCCTCCATGGCTCTCATTTTTTCCTCAAATTCTGCTTCAAGGGAGGATTTTATCTCTACTTTCATTTGCTCAGCCCTTGCTTTCTTCCTCTACCTCCTGGGTACCACCAGTGAATGCTTTGCCCCATGTAGCGAGATTTCCAAAACCCTTGGTGCGTCCATAGGGCTCGCTAGCGCTAATGGCCTCAGAGAGTATATCTTTCTCCCGACTTGGCACAAATGTGCCTTGAGTTGCCCTCTCATTTAGCTCCACCATTTTTTGGCAGAACTCCTTGTCTTCTAGGTTTTGCCAGACACGTTCACCATGATGATTCACCTTTGTCCTCGCCCCGCATCCGTTCTCAGATGCGGCTATCGCTGAAGTTGGAGAACACAGGCTATAGACTGTGCTTCTCCAGTTTCTCGTCTTCCTTTGCCCATTTCTTCTTAGCATAGACGTACCCTAAGGTCCGAGAATGTGTGGGTGCTTATTCCTCCTGGCTAGCTCCTGTCCCTTCTGGCTTTCTGCCTGGAACTCCTCTGACGACTTCAAGGCACAGAAATCCGCCCAGCCATCTTTTGTCACTTCCGGGTATGCCTGGCAAGGTGACTTATCTTACTTAACATAGTCCCTCACCAGTCTGTGCTTAAAATTCCTCCAACACTTCCCTGCCATTAATAGAGTAGCCCGGCGAAAATCGGCTTCGACTTTATGTGGGAATCGAATGATCACTTCAGTTCTTCTAATAGGGAGGACCACTCTTCTCATGTCAGCTCACCTCAATCTTGGAGGGTGATCCTAACCCTTGAATGGGTGACGACCCTGCATGTGGTCCACCACTTCTTCCGGGTTTCTTCTGGCTCAGGAACTCTGATCACTAGATCCACTCTCTCAACTACACATCTGCATGTGGCCTCTCCGAAGGCTTCCTTGGTTTGCGAAGAGCTTTTCCTGATGATGTCGATGGTCTTGGCGACCCCGATGGTGATATCATAGGGGAGGGCGGCGGGGATTTCATCTCCATTCTTATAAGGACGAAACATCATAACCTCGACATACTCACGAATTAGCTTAGGTTGTTGGATTTAAAATACCTCTCTAATTATGTCTAAACAACTTCATAGACAACATGTGAAATAAACAATATGCGAACATAACCCTAACCATGTCTAAACAACTTCGTAAACAACATGTCAAATAAACAATGTATCATGACCCAATAAGAGGACATCATTACAACATAAGAGATTGCAGTACATATCAACCTTATTCAACCATCATATCAAAGACAATATGGCACAATGTTATAAAAGACAATATGCACACGGCACCATCATATCAAAGACAATATCTCTATTGTAATGTGTACATATACTGCCCATGGCACCATCATATGAAAGAGAATATGCACCATCACATCAACCTTGTGCACTACAGCTAGTGATGACAATTAAAGAAGAAAGAACAATTTGGGGGAGGAGGAGGCATATCTTGCGAACGTTGGTCGAGGATGAGGCCACCACTCGGGGAGGAGGCCGCTCGGGGAGGCACCGCTCAGGATGGAGGCCACTTGGGAAGGAGGCCACTCGGGGAGGTGTCGCTCGGGGAGGAGGAGGCCACCGCTCAGGGAGACCGGTGGTCGGAGGAGGTGGCGCCGCGGGGAGGACGACGTACGGGAGGGCTCGGTTATGGTTATGCGCAGGCTAGCAAGGGTTGTGCCGGTTTGATTCATATATGAAAACATATCTGAGGCGGTTAACTGGATCTGACCGCCTTGAATAAAGCATAAAAGAGGTGGTTGAGTGGATCTGACTTCCTTGGATAAGGATATATCCGAGGCTATTACGTGGTTCTAACTGCCTCAGATAAGGAGATATCCGAGGCGGTTTCTTTGTTCTAATCGCCTTGGATATGATATAAAGGAGGCGGTTTCTTAAGTGTAATAGCCTCGAATAAGATGTAAAGGAGGCGGTTTCGGTGTTCTAACCGCCTCGAATAATTTTAATCAGGCTGATGCTCAGTTCACTTTTCAGAACTTTCAGTAGACAACACAATTCAGTTCAGAATTTCAGAACTTTTACCATGAACATCTAAAATATCATAAGCACGTAAACATCTCAAATATATCACCATCTGCACATAAACATCTCAAATATATCACCATTTTCACATAAACATTTCTCGCATGTTTGAACCAACAAAATAAACACTTCTCAAATTGACAACAAAATGGACATGAACATGTCAAATTATTTCATCGCCTTTGCTTGCGATTCTTTTTCTTTTTGCGAAGCATTTTGTGGCATACCCGGTTTTAAGGCTGGATAATCCCTTGTGCTTACTATACCGGTCCATGATCAGTAGCCGGCACACACAAGTTAACCTGTATACCATTGTCATACACACATATTTTAGGATGAGATATAAACAGAACGTTGAGGTCGAGGTCTTATACCTGTAGCCCAACGGCTAAAATCTTGCAACAGAAATCAATCGGTGATGTGGCCCATCAATATGCCATACCCGACAGGCAACTGACTGGGGTTACGCCCTAACCGTCGCATTACTATCGATGTCTTCAGGGTCGACGCCTCCGTCGTCTGGCCAAATCAACAAGCTAGGTGAGTACATTGAATGTGCTTGCAAGCATCCCGCCAGGAAAGTATAATGAATATAATTCATGCAAGGCTTGTCCAAGAAGGTGGCTCTACCCTATGTTGAATGTTGAGCGAAAAAGTAAGTTCTCATTCGAATTATGATAAGTGTAGATTCAAAAGCATTTTTGAAAGCAAGCCTGTCTCTGACAGGTCAGAATCTGGTGCCGGGAGTTACATTCCGACAATCGTCAACTAGAGGCCGATAACCCTTGTATCCCCTCAAACAATCCTTAAAGTCTACCCAAGCTACCATCTTGCAGCACGACTAGGTTTCTCTTCTGCAATTCCTCACTACCAGCCTATAGCTTAAACTACACACTGTGGACACGTCATGCCCACGTCCTTAATCTCATTTCCTAGATTTTTCAAACCAAAACTTAGTCTAACCAGTGTGTGGCCTTTCCAAGTTGTGTCTGTAACTGAGGACGCGGCTATTTGAATAGATTTTAACACTCTGCAGAGGTTGTACCGCTTTACCCACAAGATATAAGTCCCCCTTATTGCCGAGTACTAACGGGTACACTTCACGAGGTGTACTGGCATGGTTATTACAACAGGACCTTCCCCCATTTTTGTACTAGGGGTCGACCCGCTACATAAGATCTACCCAGTTTTTATTTGTGCTCGGCGATCCCCGACACACAACCCGAAGTGGACTCACTTTGTGTCGGACAACTTCCTACGTAGCCATGCGGAGGCTCTCTAGTGATATCAATCCACCTAGCACTCTCTTCCTATTGCCCACGGATCCAAACGCTAGCACTCGACAGGGTATTTAGCCAAGTCCTTCCCACAAAGGCCGTGTGGACATACGGGTGAACTTGGTCGAGCGGCACTTAGGCTCGGTCCTTAATTGATTCGAGCAAGTCTGCATATCATCACCTCATAGCCATGTCCCTACATGCTACAACCATTCCTCCGATCTCCCTTTACCATTCTCACCCAAATCAAAATCATCTTCCATTTTGTTTTGGTGTTTTGGCAAACCTCATTTCCAAACATTCACCTCGGAAGGTACATGCCTTCCCGAGAGTTTTAATCCCATAACCAAAGGGTGGTTCACGTGGATCGGACAAAAACAAGTTTTTCTCTATAGCAGGGCTAAGCATGGCTATCGCCTATATCCCTAATATTCTGCTGGTCATACGATGGTTGGCTAGTATTTCTAGGGTTACAAGGATTGATTTATCAGACCTAAGTCATATGCAACTATAGGGTGTAGCTAGATCTAGCATAAAATATCATTGATACTCACATAGCATGCAGAGTTGCAAACAAAGTAATTAAGTTTTCATACATATGGATTCTACATGATCAAGATGAGAATGCTTGCTTGGTAATAGTGGCAGGGTCTCGAGCTAGAACTTGATACAGCAAGTGTCCGGAATCCTCCGTGCGAGATGGTGTTAGATCGGTATCTACACGTTGGGAGGATGTCGTATAAATTCTCGGCACGAGGTAAACACTAGGAATCATCGAATGTAAAACCAGAGGAATCAACTCATGCAATCATAGCATGTTTGATTAGCCATTTGATTTTAAGAAGCTTAAGAGGGTTAGAAATGAGTGCTTTAGGTTAATACTACAAGAGATGCCAATTTTAGGGCTTTCTGCCGAGATCAGGTGTTTATGGCTTTTATTGTGTTAGAGCGAGCATACGTTAGAGTTTCATTAATTTTCCCTTTTGTGTTTTTAATGTAACATGAGTTGAACCTACGATTATTCTATAGTACTAAAATTTTAGGAAGACTTGGTAAGCCTAGTTGTTTTTTTTGGTAACACATGCAAGATTGCAGATTTCACTTCAAGGTCCTTGGGGTATCCATAAGCTCCATAATTTTCAAGTAAGATGTTTTGGATTTCAAAACATGCTTGGGCCAGAGGGTGCAAATAGTTTGTACTTTTGTCCTTCTTAATTTACGGAAGTATTCTGGGGATTGGGGAATGTGTAGGTCATATTTTTGGAGCTTTGGAAATAATATATACAACATATACACAAATCATGGAAAAGGAAAAGCTAATCCAACTTCTATTCTTCACAGTTTTAAATTTAAAATATTCCAAAATTTGGAAACTAATTTTAGGTTTCTGGAACCAGAACAGAATCCTAGAAAACTGGTCTGAAAGTGGTCGAACTGGTCGAAACCGAACAAATTACGCTTTCTGCTATTGATAGAATACGTTTTTGACTTAGAAAAGTTGGAAGCAGAGGGCTAGGATTGGTTTACGCTTCCTGGAAGGTAAAGCGTAAAATGGAGAAAGGCAACCTGAGGATTATGCCTTTTCTGGAGAGACGCATTGGAAAGGAGTGAAGTTCAGATTACGCCTTCTGGTGTAGTAGACGTCGAGTTGGTTTTATGCTTTCTCTAACCAACATGTAGATCGGTTTGGTTGAAAGGGTGTGGCTCAGCTTCATCTTCTCCATCCCGAAGTGGAGCTAGGCCAGCAATGAGGGGGAGATTAGGTGGGAAGCCGCAGCCCTTACTGACAGCGGTAGCGGAATTCCTTTCGGCTGGGGCGACGGCCAGGGAGTGCAGGGGCTTGGAGTTGCTTGGCTGCTTTGGTTAGGGCACATGGCTTATGGGATAGCGATGAGGACGTGGCGAAGCGAGGAAGGCCAGCAGTGATGACTGGAGCAGAGACACCCATGGTGGTTGCTCCGGCTGGTGGTGGCAGAATAAGGGAGAAAAGGGGGTGTGGTGACTCCGGGAACAGGGGCAGTAGATCGGGTGACTTGGTAGATCGAGGCCTCATTGCCAGTGGTGGTGGCTTGGCTTACCCGGCCGGTGGTGAGTAGATTGAGGGGGCGGCATCCAAGGTGTGAGGGAAAAGAATAAACTATCGGGGCAGCGAATCGAGTCCCGAGGAAGAAGATGGTCAAGGAAAGAAGAGAGAGAGGGCTGTTCCGTTGGTCTGGGCCCACATGGTAGGGACTTCAAGGCTAGTCAGTTGGGACGCCTGGGGTGTTCTTAACAGAGAGCATAGGAGAGAGATAAAAGAAATGGTAGTGGCAAGGACAACCGGCGTCGGAGGATACAAGCTAGCAGCTTGGCTTGGGATCGTCGAAGCTCGGACGCAGTGGAAGAAGAGGACCCGCACTGGCGTTGGACTTCGGCTCGGCCGTGACGGCGTCCTGGGCGGCGATGGCGCGGACGGCTCCGTCGGCGGTGTCGTCAAGGACGGGGTAGAACTTGAGGGCGGATGGCGATGAGGAGCTGTGGCGTGGGGGAGGCGAGCTCAGAGGAGCCGCAGCGGCGGCGGCAAGATGGGTGGCGCATGTGGCCGGCTCGGCCAGGAGAGGGCGCGGGGCAAGGCCCACTGGGCCACCGGCGAGAGGAGCAGCGGCGGCTCGGCTTGGGTCGGCGTGGCAGGGGAGCTGAGTGCGGGGAGGAGGTGCGGTTTAAGGTGTGGCGGCGAGGCAAGGGGGAACGCGGTGTAGGCGAGCGGCATGGCTGCTCGCATGGGGGTCCGGCGCCGCCGTGGGTTCCGGTGGAGGGGGAGAGAGAATCGGAGAGAGGGCAGAAGGGAAGTGGCGGCGGCATGGGGAAGAGCCCCGGCGGCCGGGCTAGCGGCAGAGGGAGGACGAGACGGGGAGCCGAGCGGCACTTGGGATCCGGCCAGCGGCGATCCTAGAGAGCGGCGCTGGCCCAGTGTGCTCGGCTGCGGGCGGAGATGGCGCAGAGGGGGAGCCGGTGGCACGGGGCACGGGAGGCAGCGAAGAGCGCGGCTGGCAGTGGTCCGCCGGTGGCGGCGACTGGAGGTGGAGGCGGAGCCCAGGGGAGAGGCGGTGGCGGCAAGTAAGTGGGGCTGGGGTGGCCAGCCCGTGGCCCCTTGGCCCCTTGTAGGTTAGGGTTTGCATTTCTTTTTCTTTATTATATTTTTTTGTTTTTGTTTTAGAGCTAGGTTTAAACATATTTGGTCCCAAACATCTCTCAAAATTTCCGTAGAAATTTGTACTACATGGTTGGAACATATTTCTCCACCAAGAACTTTTGTAGTTTAAAACCACCTTGCCTTGTATGTTATTAGTCATTAAAGCAATGTGATCAAAAGAATTAAAAGTGAACTACAAGCAGTTCCAGATAATTTTCAAAATCCATGTTCAAGCTTGGTCTTAAAGGTGAACTTTGCAAGAATTGGAGAATGGAAGATTCATTCAGTTGACTATTTTACTTTTGTTTCAAAAGAGAAGCCTTGAGCAGTCCCTTTAATTAAGCAAGCAAATATGGTCTAGAGATTTAAATCTTTTAATGTTAGTCCTCCGATATATTTGGTGCTTATAAAGTATTGGTAGGATAAAATGTAAGCGAAGCTAGATTTAGGATCTCGTTTAATGTTGTTTTCAGATCTTATGTTATGGTTTTTATTTGGAGTCGTATCTTAACAGCCTAAATGCATGCATAAGTTGAGAAGAAAACCAATTTATCCACGATGACCCTCACTGATCTCGTGTCTTAAGATTTGGGTCATTACACTTTCTACGATTGGAGCTATTGGTCATGGACATTAACCCAGAAGATTCCACCTGCGCCAGAGCTTTTTGTAGTTCCGTCCCTATACTTGCCAACCATTGTACACCATCACGGGCTATGAGGTCAGTGGTTGGGGGTCACAAGAGTAGATTGCGAACTTCGGAGATTCTTTGGGCAGTCTAGGATGCGTACACGTCTCCCCTTGGTCTAGAGGCACTAGGATCTACCGGCCGGATGACGTAGCCTTGAGGTGTCTTCGGTGAGCGTTCAGGGGGAAGGTCCTCATTCTCCTGGCTATTGTTTCTTGCCAGATCATTAGGGTCTCTAGAGTTTTCCTCGATAGCGAGAACTATCTAGGGATCAGCCCTACCCGTTGTGTACTTTAGATCCATTGGGAGAGGTTTTGGAAGTTTGATCCTGATCATGTAACTGATTGGATATCACAAGTGACAACCCCGTCAACGGGCTTGCATTACCCCCTCTGGTGTCGTCAGGAGATCCTAACTCAACACCGAAAGCCCTAGCACATTTGGTTTTGAAGCGGTTTATATCGCTGTTTGAACTGTCATAAGGGGAGGAACCATCAAGGTCCACGCAATCAATCTTCGGCTCTTGATCGGATGGATGAGCGAAGTCATCGTAGAATCCTTCGTTTGAGAATCCGGTTCTTTCTGTGATCCTTATCAGATCTTATGTTGATTCCAGTACCGTATCACCAAAATCGACCAAAGAGGTCCCCATGGTCTACGCCATCTGTCAATGATTGGTAACTGCCAATCTTACGGTAGTCGTGATCAGAGAGATTTTTTGAAGGGTAAGGACCCCTGGGACTGCCGATCAATCAACACTGGCAAAATAGAAGATAAAGATTTTACACAAGTTTGGGCCTCTCTCAGGATAACAACCCTACGTCCTGTTGGTATTAGAGACAGTATAACTGGGCGGACTCGGAGCCCTCTCGTTCGTTTGGGATTTCATTACGTCGGATCACGGACGGACGGCCAGGATGCGTCTGCGTGGGCGCGCGGGGGGCGCTGCCGGGCGCGCCGCTCCTTCTCGGGCGCGCTGTCGCCCGTTTCGCGCCGCTATCAGGCGCCCGTCGGGGGCGACCTGCCCTGCTCGAACAAAATCGGCGCCCTCTGGTTGCTGAATATTGAGTAGCAATACAATGATCTTGTTAGTGTCTAGCCTAGATGGGATATAAACCTAGTTGGGAATCTCCTTCGATTGATCTCGACTTCCTAGAGGCGATGACTCTTCTCGAGGACATCGGGTGGATGATTGAGGCTCCGGATTGGTTAGGGCTCAATCTGTTGCAGGCTTCTTCTTGTTGGCTTGTGTTTCGGCTTGCTCTTCCATGTAGGGCTATCGTGACCTTTTATAGGGGGTACTTCATATATGAAGTCGTCTTTGACCAGGACTCGGCCATCCTTAAACGTAGGGACATATCTCCTAGTTTATGGGGTATCTGAAGCTCCACGAGAGACCTCCTTATCTCCTAGAATCCTTTGCGGATACGATAGCTGCTCCGGATATATAGGATATTGTATACAGATACTCCCTCACATACGGTATTAATATACTACTCATCATCATGAAGGTCACATTTAACAACTTGCATATCTCAAAACAAACTCTTAAGAAAGGTATCACACGATACATATGTCCATCTCTTACCCAAGAAAGGTTTTACATCACACAAACAATGACTTGTAGGTCGTTTACAAGTTTTCAGACTTCAAAAACAGCAGCAAAAAGAAAATTGAAACCATGAGATGGCAGCCCAACCATCTCCATAAGAAAGCTCATAACCCATGAGTCTTGACCATTAAGGAGAAGACTAGAGCTAAGCATCGGCATCTACATTTTCTGCATGTAATACTCACTGAGACTAGGATCACCTCCAACAAGTTAGGAATGGAATACTCTAAATACTTTCATACTTGCAAGATACATTTGTAGGCTCATCTCAATTTAATTTTAGCATAGCAAATGACAAGAATAAAATACTAACATTGCATATCATCATAACAAGGTAAACATGGCATGAACAATAAGTGATAAAGCAAAATCCATATGTATCCATCATGACCACATTTACTCTCAGATTCGAACATATATAAATTCAACCAAGAAGTCCATAACAATCAATCAAATCAAGGCAATCAAGCTTGAGGTGATTTAATGATAGCCCACAGGCCAAGGCTATGTCAACTGTTGAGCAAACCAATCAAGGTTTGACCAAGGGAAGCACCTTCGAAATGCCATTAGTTTGAGGTTGGCCGACCCCGAATGCCCAACATGCTGCTAAGTCTTCCACTGTGGGTGACAGGTAAAGCCCTACGACACCGGTATCAACTGAATGCCTTTGATGCTTACGATCACCTCATCTAGCGATCCATCAATAGGTGCCGTACCCCCGCTCTCACATCTCACCATTAAATTTTCATAATTCGTTAGTTCAATTAAAATATCTTCGCTAATCTTACATCACAATTGAACCCTAACCATGCTAGTGATTACGCCATCACAAGACATGTCATCATCATAAAAATACAAGAAAGAATTCCATCTCAATCATATAGCATAGCATGAAATAAATTAAGGGAATCTTAGCGAGCTTTTCTATGCTTGCCTTGCTGGGATTGATCTAGATCACAATAGTATTCGGCTTTGACAAACTCCTCGTTGCTCAATTCTACCAAAATCGAATGCAGGAATACAAAATGAAGCAATAAAAGGAATTTTGATTAAAATCAGCAAGTTTAGAGATCTAAAAATGAATTATATGCATTCTAACATGTAGAGGATGTCCATACGAAGCTAACGCAATTGGTTTCGTCGAAATCGGAGTTATAGAGTTAGAGTTATGATTTTCCAAATGTGTATGTCATGCTATTTAGGGTTTTTGTCGATTCATGTAATAATTTCTATTGTATGAGAAGGATTTATTGGTGATGCAATAAAGTCAAGATATGGTATATGCCCTAAGTTAATGTTTGGTACGGCATATATTTTTGTTAGAGTTGAAAATAATGTTCTGGGAATCATATGGAAACCCTAGGGTTAAAGGGTACCACAGGCATTTTTCAAATTTTCTAGCAATGCAACATGAATAATAAGTATACCATCAAATTCTACATATTGCAAGAAAACTGACAAAAAAAAACCATTCCATTTGGAGTTCATATGCAAATTCTAAGAGTTTTTGAAGTTTAAGTCATTTTCAACATTTTTGCACCTTTATCTGAAATTCACTGCGCTTTAAACTTTTGGTACTCAGGTGTGTGCTAGTCCTAGGAGACCTACGGGTCCTACCCCCTTTTCCTTTTTATTTCATTTATTTTGGGCTTCAAGCAATGGGGTCTAGACGTCAACAGCTTAGAACCGATGACCATGACCCGACCAGTCAGTCTGACCGACCGGTGTCTTCGGTCAGGCCGGCGTTTCTGTTGCCAATGTCCTAGGCGGCCGGAGTACGGTGATGAGCACCTGAGCTAGTCCTACAAAAGGGGAGGGAAAGAGCTAAGTGCACCACCAGGTCAGGGAGCTCACCATGGTTTCGTTTTGATGCTTGGATGAGGTGGAAGGGGGGCAGAGCAGGGAACGGTGTCGGCAATGGTGGCAGTAGCCTCAAGTCTTGGTGGTGAGGTTGAGCATGCACACATGGGAGAAAACCAGGAGGTTAGGGAGGATGAGGAGGGTCTTAGGAATCCGAATAAGTGTTCAGACAGTGTGAGGGCTTACCGTGTGTGAGAAACTCGACGATGATGGAGGGTAACCAATGTCGGTGACGATGACATAGCACCCAGGTATTGTCAAGGAGGACAAAGCCAGCCCTCTGGACATGGGGTGGGCCAGGCCGATTACTCGGAATCCGACTTCTCACTACTACAGAAAGGGCCTCTACTGACGGCTGGAAACCCCCTTCACTGACGGCCCGGGGGCCCGTCAGCCTGGGAATGTCAGTTGAGGGGTGCCCTCCACTGACGGGCGGCCCGACCATCAATAGTGCTTATTACTACTGATGGTCACACACCGCCCGCCAGAGGAGACCCCTTGTGGGAGGCGCCTGGAGGTGTCACCACTGACGGGCTCCCTTTTAGTGACCGTCAGTGGTTACGCCTTTTCACTAACGGGCGTTCTATAAGTACCCGTCAGTAGAGGTCTTGTGATACCTCACAATCACAGTTAATTATTCATAATCACAGGCTATAGCAATTAGATTATTCATAATCACAGGCTATAGCAATTATTTATTTTTCACAAATTTCAGAATGGGCCTTCGGCACATAGTCACATGTCAGAACTCATAATCACGTAGTCAAATCTCATAATCACATAACACATTCGTAATCACACATAACAGTTGACATAACACATTCGTAATCACATAACACTTCACCTCTAATCCATTGATCACAAGTATGAAACAACTATTCTTCAATTTTAAAAACAACTAATCTATCGATTCTCGCTTAAGTTTGGCTTCGGAAATTGGGGGCGGGCGTAGAATTCACCCATTGGATTGATAACTTCAAGGTTGATAACTTTGGCGAAGAATCTTCGGATGCGGGCAAAGTCCTGACGCCAGTCGTACAAGTGATTTCTTAGCTCACTCCAAGCCTTCAGTTGTTTCATATCTTTCCAATGCTTGTTCTTGTACCGGACAAAGCAGTCCATATGGGCACAGGTGTAGTACCCACATGTCACGCTATTTTTGGGCTGAACTCTGCAAGGGAACTTGTAATGGTGTACCATTCTTGTCGCTTTTGAAGGTATTCTACTATGTCCCGAGAACTTGGCTTTGAAAAAAGCTGTATCCAAAATATTAGTGATATTGCCGAAGTCCGATCTCTTTTTCTCGTTGGAGTCAATGTAAAATGCCTTGGCCCAGCTTGGAATAATCACAATGAGGACCCAGTGGTCGCTGCGTCAATGTGAACAAATGAACGTAAGCAGGCGGAGATACGTACGTAAAAAACAAAAAAATTCCCACGGTGCTAAGTTAAGGACTTACGGAGGGTTGTAGGAGGCTAGTAGGTAGTCATTGTCCTTATGAACGACGAACGCACGCGTAAGGTATTCTTCCAGAAAGACTCGACCGTCCGGGGTCGCAGCATAGCCTTCATTCATGCATATCGGATCGATTGTTCCAATATTGGACTCGCGTAGACGTTTGCACTCTTGGGCTTGGTAGAGAGCCCATAGCCTGACCATCGTGGTGTCGAGCCTATAGAGGTTGTACATGTTGAAGAGGTCCTCAAAGTTGATGTCGAAGGTGTCCTGGTCGTTCTCCATGAAGAAGTTGTAATCTCTTGGCACATTGACCTTCCAATATTGGCAACATGTTTGTGGATCTCTGGACATCTTTAGGTAATCTTCATGCAGCGCCTTCATGTCCTCCGAAAGATTATCCAACTCATCCTGCGGGAGCAAGTCTTGACCTGGATAGAAAACATCTCGTTAGAGACCCATGCTCCGTGTAGATAATTTGGATGACGATGTTGAGAAGGATAAGGATTTCTTCATCTGCTTTTGCTCCTTCCTTTCCTTCTCGCCGGTGCCCGTCCGAGGCAGATGCGCAGCTACTCCATCTAGACGGCTGGTTCACGGGAAGCATGGTCGGACCGCCTTACGCTGCGAGCACTTACATACGTACCCACGTCTGCTCGGCAATCTCCCGCATTTGCTCCCGCAAATTTTCCATGTACTCCTGACTATCTCTCCTTGGGCGGCGGCGACCCTTGGGGTTTCGGGGAAATACTTTGTCCCATTTAACGCCATCCCCGATGCCTACTACACGGCCCCGATGCTTCGGTTTCTGTCGAGCCTTTGCCAGATCATCGTTCCACCTCGGGAAGCTCGTGACGGAGTCCTGTGAGCTTCCAGGCTGCTGGCTCAGTTCTGTCTGCAAGTTATATTACTTGATGAGAAGATAGCATATTTGGATGCAACATAATTACGTAAGAATAGAAACTGAGTTGAGACATTACCAGCCAGTTGGCCACCTCCTGGAGTTCCTCGAACTCTATAATTGGTGACCCCGTCATAGGGTCAGAGCTTGTGTGTGCCCTAATGTACTCCCTGGCGCGTGGCTCCCGGAGATGCGAGAAAGAAGGTGCTTTCCCAGCCGCGACTAGTTTGGCGTCCTCTCTGGCCCACTTTGGTCTCTTCCCTAGGTATCCACGGCTACTGAGCTTGTGGTCTAATGTGCTCTTGGAGCATAGCTCCTTCCCCCAGCGACTCCTCTCCTGGAATTTTGGACTCCTTATTTGATCAACGAATTGCTCCTAGTCTTCCTTTTGTATCTTCGACCATCTTTTACTAATTTTAGTATCCCAATCCTCGTCCACGACTTTCTGTGCGTCGTATCACCAAGTCTTCAAAGCCCTAGCCATGATGCGAAGGGCTTGCACTTCAACTCTGTCCTTGTCAGTGGCAGGAATCTGATACTTGTCCCACAGTTTCCTCAAGAGAGCATCTCTGGTCGACTTAGACAAACGGTTGAACTCTTTGCATGTGATCTTAACTTGTTCACAGACTATGCACCCGCAGGCGTTGCTAAAGGTTCGGGCGGCCTTATGTGGACTCACTGGAATATCTTTGACGTTGTCAACTCGAGTGATGATATACATCTTGTTCGGCAACTGGTTGCCTTTTCTCCTTTTCTGAGACCTGGTCGGGGCCGTAGGCGCTACTTCCTCCTCAGGCGCCTCATCCTCTTCAGAACCTGACTCAGAGCCAGAGTCATCGTTGGAGGAGCTGAAGTTCGAGGCAGGTTGCTCTTGGCCAGCTGTGACGGCCGGCTCGGAAGCAGGCTCCTTGGCCGGCTCAGAAGCAGGCTCCCTGGCTGGCCCGGAAGCAGGCTCCTTGGCCGGCTCGGAGGCAGCTTGCTTGGGTGCCTCCCGGGTGAGGGTGTCGATCGGTGCCGCCACGTCGAGGGGGGCCGTGCTGTCATAAACGGGCTCTAGTTCTTGGGTCGGCGACCCAGCGGGAGTAGTACTGGTGGCCATCTAAATTGAAGTCACAGCAATAACATACAACAGGAGTCACAATGCATCAAACATCCTTAAGGAGTATCTCTACTTGATCAATTCACAAGTAAGGAACATTATAACCTCAATATTACATCACGAATTGTTTTCATATCAGATAGCAGTGAAGTAACTAAAAGACTTGAACTAATAAATCTTACACCATAGATATAGTCATATAGCATATTCACATCCGGCAGTTGAACTGAACATTTTAATGTTGCCCTTCAACTAAATTACAACAAAATCAACAAATAGTGAGAGCTGAAGAGTTTTTCTTTTTTACATATCAAAACTAAATACAGCATGATCAATACAACCCATCAACGAGTTCTGGTCCTTTAAAGAAAGCATAACATATGTATATTACTTGGATTATCTTGTGGGGCTGAAAAGAAAATATAATCCTTTTCTTTGTTCTAATCCTTTTCAACATGCTGACCCGCCAAGCTCTGCAACTTGTCCTGCAAGCAAATCAGATCAGAGAAATGGCGATGATCCTTTGTTAAGCATGATCATTTGTTTTATCTTTGTTACAGTAAAACACAACAAGAAATGGTGATGATCATCAAACATGGAAATGGGTAGAACTTGTCATATCAATATATGCTTCGCTTGTCTTGTAAAACCCATAATAAAATTCCGCAGCACACAATATTGCACATATAAATCCAACTCAAAAATAAGATCAATAGCCCGTAATCATGCATTAATCAAACTGTCCACGCACAAAATATCTTTAGTCTAGTATCGTATGTTTCTCTCTCAACATTGCAACAAAACTAGTTTCGTTGAAAAGCTATTCCTAGTGAATGACACGAGTGTAGAAATTCAACAGAGCACAACTCCCATACGAAAAGAATACCAACAAAGCATAAACAGAATAGAAATGAGAGGCATCAACCGAACGTGTTACTACATCTATAAGTTCCTACGACACCACTAGAGGAAATCCTTGAAGACAATAACTTCCCCTTCCTCTGTAAACTTGCAAGGAAGGAACCTCTTTGCTCTCACGCCAATGGTGTTCACACAAACACAATAGCCATGGCACATATATATACAGTGGAGTACTAGTAGCTCAAAATCAGAAATTAACAAGCAAACACAATTCATACATATCTCTAATCATACTTCCAAACCCAATTCAAAAAATTATATCTTCATCTAATCAATTGATCATCATCACAGCATACACATATATATACATCAATATCAAAATTTTGCCTCAGCTAAATAGCACAAATATACATTAATTTTAACATATATACACCAACATTTTTGTGCATCCCAATCTTTGTACATATATATACGTCAATATCTTTTTACAATCAATCAGAGAAATACATTTTGTTTTACTTTGGGCAGTGAGGCAGTGAGGGAGGGAGATGGATGGTGGAGGGGCTCTCGGTGCAGGCCGACGAGGGAGGTAGAGAGTGGCGGCGGGGCGGTCAGGGCCGGAGGGCACGGAGGGGGCGGCAGCGGGGGCGGCGGGGGCGGAGGGGGCGGCGGGGCCGGAGGGGGCGGCGGCGGGGGCCTCGGGGGCGGAGGGGGCGCCGGAGGGGGCGGCGGAGCCGGAGGAGGCGGCGGCGGGGGCCTCGGGGCCGGAGGGGGTGGCGGGGTCGGAGGGGGCGGCGGTGGGGGCCTCGGGGCCGGAGGGGCCGGCGGCGAGGGCGTCGGGGCCGGAGGGGACGGCGGAGCAGCCTGGCGGCGTCGGGGCAGCGTAGGTCTCGCAGCTGGTTCGAATAATTTCGCCAAGTCCCGCGCTGGCTTATATACGATTTGTCTTACCACTAACGGGCGCCCATATATGGCCCATCAGTGGAAATGCAGCCGTCAGTGGAGAGAATCTCCACTGATGGGCACCTAACTTCGCCCGTCAGTGGAAGGGGTTTCACTAGGGTTAGGGTTAGGGTTACCACTGACGGTCCTCTTGTCTACGCCCATCAGTGGAGAGTATCTCCACTGACGGGCCCCTAACTTCGCCCGTCCGTGGAATGGGTTTCGCTAGGGTTAGGGTTAGGGTTACCACTCACTAGGATTTGTTGTTAGGGTTAGGGTTCTGGAGTATTTTGTAACACCCAACTTGAACGATTAGGGTTTTGCTCTGCATTCATGCATACATGGCATCATCATTACCCACACCTTACTTAAACTTAGTTGTACATCAACTTTACTTTATAGAATATATACATATCTCATCCTCGGTGGATATGTTAACAAACACCAATCAACTTATTCGAAGCATCGAACTCCGACAATAACATTAGCAAGTGGTGGGGCCAGTGAACCCCGTCGATGAATCCCTCTACTAACTTGCCCCAACATCTTCTACCCAAGGTTTCCCCAAACACCACATGAAATGATAGCTCGAGTAGGCTCTCCGAGTGCAAACCCTAAAGTGCCGAAGGACTAGGATTTGGAGAACGGACAAGATAATGTGGATGAAAGTTCACCAAATTTTGGGAATAGACTTGAATATGGAAAGGTCATCTCCATGCCAAATTTCACAATTTTTGGAATAACCTAAAACCTAGTTGTAGTTCAAAACGTCAAATTAGGTCAAACCCTAGACTTGAACTAGACACCCATTCAAACCAGCTCCAAATTGATCCAAACTCTTTCAGTAGCTCACAAATAATGTTTGGAAGGTCTGGTAAAAATTTCAGAATTTTTGGAGAAAGATTTGTACATAAAATAACGCAAACAATGTTTCTGTGCCACATAAAAAGAAAAAGGAAATTCTTAACAGAAAAAGAAAAAGGGCCGGGGCCTATTGGGCCGCCCCGGCCGGCCCATCTTCTCCCGCGCCCCTCCTCCCACTGACCTCCCGGTCCCGCGTGTCAGCCTCTCCCTCTCTCTTTCCCTCCGAGCCGGGCCCGCTTGTCAGCACCATCTCCCCCACGTCGCCACCGTGGGTTGGGGAAGATGGGCGGCCCGGCCACCGTGGCTCCGACCGGCCACCCTATTTAAGGGTCGGTCCCGACCGGCCGTGCCTCCCCTGTCCCAAACCCTAGATCCCCCCCCATTTTCTTTCCTCCGACGCCAAGCGCTTCCACCTCGCTGCCTTCTTCCCGAGCTCCGGCCGCCGCTCCGACGACAAATCGACTTCGCTCCGGTGCACTGAGGGCCTCAATTCTTTGCTCCTCGGGTTCTCCTCTCCCTCCCTAACCTCCCTTCTTCTTCCTTTCCTCAAATCCACCTCTGGAAAGCTCCCCCGCGCCGCCATCGTCCTCGCCTCCGGTCCCGACTCCGGTGAGCAATCCTGCTCTTTCCAGTAAGCCCCGAGCTCCATCTCTTCCTCCTCGAGCTCCCTCTTCCCTCCCCTCACCTCCCCGTCGCTTTCCTTTCACAGATCTGCCCTCAGAGACCCTCCATCACCGGTGACCGAGCCACCTCGATGACCCTCGCCGTCGCTAGCCTCCTCCAGCCTTCCCCGAGACCATCTTGTGCGCGCATCCGCCTCAGGGTGAGCTCCAGGTCCCTTTGCCGCCTTCTCCGAGCTCGGGCCAGTAACCCAGCACCATTCCAGTGATCTCGGGTGCCACTCCGGCCGCGCGCCGCCGCCTAGACCCGCCGTCGGCCTCGGTACAGAGGAGAGAGAAGAGAGAAGTGAGGGAGAGAGAGGTGAGGCCGCGTGGCCGTTTCTGATTGGGCCACGGGTGCTCGGGTTGGTCCCGCTAGTCAGTGGGGTTAGGGTTATGTGTTGGGATCCTCGGGTTCTCTCTCTCGGGTACGCATAGAATTTCCAGATCTGAGCTGGGTAGCGTTCGGGTACGCTTAGCAATTAGGGTTTCGACTGTTTAGGGTTAGTTTTTGTTTAAAACTTCAAACTTTCATAACTTTCAAACCACACGTCCAAATTTGATAAATTTTATATATTTGGAAAGCTTATGAAAATCTCTACAATTTGGCTGAATCAAAAATTAATTTTGAGCAAATGCACCAGATGATATCTAGGGTTGTTATTTTACCACCGTCGAGGATCGGTAAACCCTAGCTTCGCGATCATAGCTCCGATTTCGACAAGCCTTATAGTTTTGGAAAGCTTACGAAATTCTCTACGACTTGGCTGGAACCAAATTCTAACACCTGTACTCAGATTTGAACATTATAAAGAGATCGCTATTTAACCCCTCTCGTCTATGTGAATCTTCAGAAATTCATATTATGCGATTCATAGTCTCGATGCATATGATTCCAAATGTCCTAGGCTTAGACTTCAGAACCCTTCGATATCCTTGAAGACCTCAGGGTTTAACCATTCATTCCAGCTAATAAATGACTAACCCTAATTCTACCTAAGGGCTAATATTACATGCATGCATGCGCAAGACATTAGGGTAACACCAACCACTTTAATTTTATATGCCTTGTCGCAGCAGAACCCTAGCCATCCTAGCATCTTCATGACATGCACATTTCACATAAATATCATGCATACATGTTGGACCTTATGGATTCTTTTACCGTTTCTTTTCCGGTACTCGCGTTGTTCCTAACAAAGTCCGAAGAAGGAGACCACCCGGCTTACGACCCCACGCAAGACCAGGAACAACCCGAACAAGGCAAGTAGAGCTTGTTGCATTTTATTATAAGTTTACTGTTATTCCATGTGTTGATTATTCACGGTGTGATTGACTGTGCCAACTAGCATGCTAGGGTTGCGTTGTATTGTACACCGTTGTAGTCGAAGATTGAACTTGGACATCCTATCTACTAAAATCTGAGATAAGTGAGATGCGAGAGCCGAGGGTGGAGTAAAGATGAATAAAGTTGGTATTAATTGGTGCTAACGGAGCGACCCCCGGTGAAAGAAGTTGTGTTGTCGCTATACCAACCGGAGGCGACTTCATCATATTACTCCCTCTGCCACGCATGAACGTTATCGGAATCTCTGCCATGAGTTTATCGAATTGGTGAGTCCCGGTCACCGGGAGGCTAGCTACCTCCGGTGGAGGGCACATTGTTATACTCATGGGGATGCATTGCTGATAACGGTTCGAGAGAGAAGTTGAATCTGTTAATTGATGGAGGTGTGGTCTATTGAGAATGCGTGGTCATTAAGGAAATTGGAATGCCATGTTTAATGCCGTATGTCATATTTTGAATTGTGTATCACTTGGGACATCGGCTGCTCATTATGTTTCTATCACATCATGTGGACTACCGTCCTACCTTCACTTATTTATGCTATGTTGTTAATTCTGTATATTGTTACTCTGAGAAGCATCATGTCTACTCTTGTTGTAGTAAATCCATGTGTAGGACATCTAATCAAGCACGAATAAGTCTTGCGAGTACTTTTGTACTCACCTAGGTTATTCCTAGAGCTTGCAGGTGAGTCGGTGGTCGAAGACTATTTTGATGATGCTTAAACTTGTGGTTTCCTTGGTTAGCTATTCGACTCATGGGATAGGTGGTGATTTTTGGTCAGCGGTCAATGCGCCGCTGTGGGACGCCTTTACTCGTTTCCGCTGTTGTTTAATTACCCCGTACTCGGATATGTTTCCGGCTATGCCCGACTGATGTAATATTATAGTCCGATGCGGACATCTAGTTTATTATCGTAATTTAGTGCTTTGTTGTGATATCCAAGATGTTATTCAGGCTGCCCATATGCAATGCGTGTATGATATGAAGCGTGTGGATATGCCGTGAAGGGTTACTGTTGTTCCCCTTTTTACACTAAATTACTATGTCGAGCAGGAATCGGTTGAGTGACCCGCTGGCTGAGATGCTGTGCCGGCCAGGCAGGGTGTGGGCGTGTTCTACCGGGCCTTCGGGTGACCCCACTAGCTTCCGAGCTAGGTTAGGGTGTGGGTAGAATCGCCGGGCTCCTCTGACCTTGCTTTGCGTGGTAGGATCCGGGAACGGCTCTAAACCTTCACCGGATCAAGGAATCGTATGTGGTTCGGGGAAGTCTAGTCGCTTCCGACCGGCTCGCGTTGTGCAGGTGTCGGATCACTCCGCCTCGGTGTGTACGGCGCAGGTACCGTGCCACCAGGTCGACTGGTCCTTCGGCCCTTGGCGACCAGTCGTTCCCCTAATCATATGCAATTCCGGGTCCGTGACATATTTTGTGTTTTCGGGTTACGGTTTTTGGGTTTTTGGGTCTTTGGGTTAGGGTTTTTGGGTATTTTGGGTTTGGGTTTTAGGGTTATGTCGTCTGTTAGCGCGGGTTAGGGTTTGTCGTCTGTTTGTTAGGGTTAGGGTTTGTCGTTTAGTGTGAGTCAACAATATTACACATACACACGTACACACATTGTAACACCCATCTTAATATATAAATAAGCTTCTATTTTGCCTCATGCATACATGGCATCATTCATGCATAACCCTTTCATAAACTCGAATATTGAAAAACTATGTTTTATAGAATATGTACATATCTCATCTTAGGCAACCAATTTTTAACAAATTAACACCAATCAACTTATTTGGGGTAAACCATAGTACCTAAAGCTAATAGGTTCCTATAGTCCAAAATGATTTTTGGGGCAAGTTCTTCTTCCCTGTGCTGATCCGGAAGTTGGCCCGGAGCCTCCGGGCGGAACCTCCGGGTGACCCGGAGAATTCCGGGTGGGCTCCGAACCAATTTCCGGATGAGTCCAGTACGGGTGTTGGGTGAGTCGGCCAGCCGGAGGTTTGATCCGGAACCTCCGTGTTCAACCTCCGGGCTGTCCGGAAATTCCGGATGGCCTCCGAGCTATTTTCCGAGTGAGTCCAGAGAAGAAAAAGTTGGGTCGGGTTGCTGCCGGAGTGCAGTCCGGAACCTCCGGGTGGATTCCGGGTGAATTCCGGGTCACCCGGATTCCGGGTGGATTCCGGGTGGAATTCCGGGTGAGTCCAGAGAGCGAGTGAGCGATTCCGGTGCGACCGGAGGTCCCATCCGGAGTCTCCGGGATGAACCTCCGGGTGAGCCCGGAATCCGGCTGGTTTCCGAGTGGTTTTCCGGGAGGGTCCAGTAGGGTTCGGCCGAGGTTTTGTGAAGGCCGGAGGTCCCATCCGGAACCTCCGGGTGGTACGTCCGGGCTGTCCGGATCCCGGGTCATATTCCGGGCTGTTTTTCGGGTGAGCTCCGAGTGTCAGATCTGGGCTGCCACGTCGCCGCCGCCGTTTGGGGGCGGTGGGCGGTGGCACTTTCGTGGAGAGCCCGCCAGGACCCCTATAACAAGGGCGCCCATGGTCCCCTCCCCTCTTTTTCTCCTCCTCTACCTTTTTCTCCCCATTTTCTTTCTTTCCCGAGCTGTTCTTCACCAGCCCAGCGCCTTCTTCTTCAACTTCGGCGCCAGCTCCGGCGAGCCAGCGCCGCCTCTCGGGTGAGCGTGCTCCTCTCCTCTCCCTTCCCTCCTTCTTCCCCGAGCTCCCATTCCCTTTCCCCTCACCTCTCTTCTTCTTCCTTTCCTTGCTCAGGTCCAACCGAGTCCCAGCAGCAGCCATTCCGGGCCATCCGGAGCTCCTCCGGGCTGCTCCTCCTCAGTCAAGCTAGGGCAGGCAGAGGGTGAGTGTTGGGGTTGGTTTTAGCAATGAGGTTGAGGCAGGGTTAGCCTTCGAGCTGTTCTCATTCTTAAATGTTTCTTCTAAGAACATAGATAGTTCAAGTTGAACAAACTTGTAGTTATAAATCTTTGTAGAATCTTTATTAATTGGTTTAACCACAATGTTCCCACCTAACAAGTACAACACATAACCAAGGTTTCATTGCATTAAGATGGTTCCCCATTTGCACTAACTTCCAAAAATTGGTGTCCCATATTATGTAAATTCAAAATACCTAATTTCTACTTACTAATTACTTCTGAATCATTCTCTCTAAAAACAATATCCTAGGTATAACCCCCTTTGGCATGTGTATCAATGTTAACCCTAGTAAAAATTTAACTTAAATAAGCTATGCATGCAATTGCTAGGACAACTAATTAATGTTCATGCACTTGAATTTGAGAAAAACCTCGTAACCATAAAACCCTAGTAGCCATGATGCATTTTAGGGTTGCATCCCTAGTTTAGTCCACCATGCATACATGCTGGAGCTCATCATATTCCTTGTTGTTCCTTGCCGGTGTCTCGTGTTGCTTGCGACAGAGCCCGAAGAGGAAGACCCGCAGATCGTTGAGCTCACCCAAGTCTCCGAACCCTACGGCGAAGGCAAGCAGAGCTTGTTGCATTTATTTCTTGTCGTTGTTCCCATGCCTTATCTTATTATGTACGCGTGTGATGAAATGCTTGTTTAAATCGCTGTTTGGAGTTCACAAACTAGCACGCGTAGGAAGGGTCGCCCTGTCGAGAATCTTAAGGGTTGCCCTAATCACCTAAAATTGTTCGAGTGAGTTGTGAGAGCCGAGAGGGTGCACGGTGAATAAAGTTGGTATTTCGCGACGCCAACCGGAGGAGACTTCATCGGGCATGATGAATAAAGTTGGTGTTTCATCGTAATACCAACCGGAGGTGACTTCACCGTGTTACCTGAGAGTCGATGGGAGGTGCACGGCGAATAAAGTTGGTATTTCACGATGCCAACCGGAGGTGACTTCACCGTGTTACCTGAGAGTTGAGGGGAGGTTCACGATGAATAAAGTTGGTATTTCGCGACGCCAACCGGAGGAGACTTCATCGGGCACGATGAATAAAGTTGGTGTTTCGTCGTCATACCAACCGGAGGTGACTTCATCGTGCTCCTTTCCTGTTTGGATCGATTGGATTTGAATTATGAGCTATCTCGTTGGCCGGATTAGGTGAATTGGATTCGAGTGTGAGTTGATTATTGTGTTGGATTGTGTTCAGGATTTGGATTCGAACTGGATATCTGCTTGGATTGCTATACCTGTAACGTTCATTTCCTTATGCTAGATGTTTACTTGTATATTGGTACTCTGAGAAGCATCATGTTTAATTCTGCAGTAGTAAATTCATGTGTAGGACATTTAATCAAGCACGAATAAGTCTTGCGAGTACCTTCGTACTCACCTAGGATATTCCTAGACTTGTGCAGGTGAGCCAACTGCTGCGGAGTTTTATGATGATGCTTAATTCACCGGCTTCCTTGGTCAGCGTTCGACTCGTGGGAACGTTTGGGTCTTAGGCAGCGGTTGATGCACCGCTGTGGGCTTTTGTTCTTTCTCCGCTGTGTTGTAAATATTTCTAGCTTGACTAAAATCTTCGGTTATGACCGACTGATGCATATGTAAGTTCACTTCGTGAACAGCTAATATTACTATCATAATGTAGTGCTTCGTTGTGGTATTCGAGTTGTTATTCAGGCTGCCCATACACAATGCGTGTATGCTATGAAGTGTGTGGGTATGCCGTGAAGGGTTACGGTTGTTCCCCTTTTTACTATGTCGAGCAGGAATCGGTTGAGTGACCCGCTGGCTGAGATGCTGTGCCGGCCAGGTGGGGTGTGGGCGCATTCTACCGGGCTTTCGAGCGACCCGCTAGTTTCCGAGCTAGGTCAGGGTGTGGGTAGAATCGCCGGGCTCCTCCGACCTTGCTTTACGTGGTAGAATCCGGGAACGGCTCTAAACCTTCACCGGATCAGGGAATCATATGTGGTTATGGGAAGATTGGTCGCCTCCGGCCGGCTCGCGTTGGTCGGGTGTCGGACCGTTCCGCGTCGGTGCGTACGACGCAGGTACCGTGCCACCAGGCTGACGAGTCCTTCGATCCTTGGCGACTTCGCGTTCCCCTAACCATATGTGGATCCCGGGTCCGTGACAGCTTGGTATCAGAGCCGAGCTGACCGTAGGAAGCCAATTGCAGGTGGTCGTTAGTTAGGACTCGGCAATGTCGAGAAAAGTATTTGCAAAATTAAACCCTATATTTGAAAATTAGTAAGTAGACTGCTTTTTATTCCTTATCCTCCCCGCTCTTAGTTCTGAGGCCCCTTCCCTGTCACTTTGGTTTTGTGTTTGTGGCTAACCTTAACCCTGCTGTTTGCTCTGCTAGTTGGATTCCCCTCGGTTGATGCATGCCACCCATGTTTTGGATGTCGATGGATTTCCGGAGGTACTCCTATATATGCTCCGAGAACTTAGATTCCCCCATTCCCCGGAGTACTTGATACATAGAGCCGAACTCATGGTTGGTATTTTAGAATGTAAGCCGAACCACATGTCAGGTTTTAGGGTACCTTTTGGAGAGTTGTAATTGGGTATCCATGGCTGCAATTTTGGAACATTACCCCCGTTTAATCCACTAAAAGAGTGATCTAAACCACATCCCTTGTATGAACCTGTTGATTGTATTAATGCGTTCGTGTCTTAGCATCAACCTTCCTTGCCATTGTTTTGCCCCTCATTTTCTCGTGAAAGTGTGTACGAAACGATGTGCCATATCTTTGGTTACCTTGTTATACCCTTGTGGAAATGTCCTTGATTTCCCAAGTTTCCAACTCTTTTCTCTCATCCGATATCTTCTATTCTCTGCAGCATGGCATCTGGATCCCGAGGAACCGCTCGCGGGCGTCGTGAGCACGAAGAAGAGGAAGTGTCATCTCCTCCCCAGCAACCCAATGTTGTGAACTTGTTAGTCGCCCAGAACCGAATCCTTGAGCAACTCGTGCGCAGTCAAGCCGAGATTGCTATTGCTATGGTGCGCAACTCCCAGCATATCGTGGACGAGGCGACCGGTGAGCAAGCAAAGGAGCTAGTTCCCGACAAGCCCCGCAAGCGCGAGAGAAAGACGCAAGAACCTGTTGGAGGCAGTTCACAGAAACCCCGAATGGGGCAGCCGCCCCCACCTCACTCTTTGGAATCACCTCCGCAAAGACCCCAAGGTGTTGCTCCTCGTCCCCAGAACGAACAACCGCGACCCTCATTTGATCGGAGTAAGATCAGGTGCTTTAGCTGTGGAAAAATGGGACACTTTGCTGATAGCTGCGCTTTGCCACACGCAAACAGTGCCTTGGCTCCCAAAGTGCAGCCAGAAACATCAGCCATGTCTCCAGGGAAAACCGTCGCAACCTACCAGGGATTTGAGTAAAGTTCAGTGCTCCAGCTGTGGGAAGAATGGGCACCGTACGAAACGTTGTAAGGCTCTGCGTGCAGGACGTGCCTTTGCTCCCAAGGTGCAGCCAGAACCTCAGTCCCATCTCCAGGAAAGACAGCCACGGTCGTCCTTTGACTGCAGCAAGGTTTAGTGCTATAACTGCGGAAAAATGGGGCACTTTGCGAGCAGTTTTGTTTTTCCCCCGCGCACAGGAAATTTCTTTGCCCCCAAAGTGCAGCAAAGGCAAGCATGCGGAGGCCCTCCAGCTAGGGGTCCAACCACTAATAAGCCCCAGGCTGCCGGCCGTGGCAGAATGAACCGCGCCACCATCGAAGAAGCGCAGAATGCCCCAGAGGTGATGTTGGGTATGCTCTCCATCAACTCAACTTCCGCCACCGTTCTTTTTAATTTTGGAGCATCCCATTCCTTTATATCCAGCAAGTTTGCACATCATAACCATGTGCTATCATTAGCATTGCATCCTTGCCACTTACAGTTGCACTGCTAGCTCAAATTTCCGCTCTAAGCCTTGGAGTTGGTGATCCCTTGTTTACCTTTACATGATAACATCTTATCTCTGCCAAAATTGATGAATCAGGAGAGTTCTACCTTGTCCACTCTCTTACTGCCCACCCTTACATTCCTTCCCTTGGAGGACACTAGTATGCTCGTCCTCCCCTTGTTTCTCCGATCTATCTATTGAGGCAGCCTATGGACCCTTTTCTTCATACCTTGGATGAAACCCTCCCACTATTTCAATCCTCTAGAGGTGATTGGATGGTACCCTGACATAAAGCAGAAGAAGACCTATACCCAAATGTCACAACCGCATGTTATGCTCCAGCTGGAGTTGCTCCTTCAAGTCCAAGGGATTCTCCCGTCTTCTTTCGAGTAATCCAGTGTTTTCCTTTATCCCTTTTTGGGAGAATTCTCGTCTCGTATATCTAATCTCGAGCTCATCTTGCTTATGCCTTTCGGTGCTTTCATATCATTCTCTGTCAACCATTTTGAGTTCTCTGTTCTTTAAGCTTTGGTCCAATCCCCTCCCTCTTCTTTGTTAGCAAGAATGGAAGACGTCCCATACCAATCTTATAATATCATGATCTATTCCGAGGATGTAAATCTGTACATGGTGGATTATCCAGAATTGATGCGCAAGCGTTCGGTATCCTGGAATGCTGTCGTGCCCATGTTAGAACATCAATAGGGAGCCTGATCACCTCCTCGTTGATGGTACTACATGTGGTACGGGATTATTCCTTGGTCCCGACAATTTTGAATCATCACTTGTACAAGCAATACATCTAAACCATTCTCATCTAATAAACCTTACAAGCAGGATTAAACGAAATCTCATATCAATCTTAAAGGAGTTCTATTCCACCATAACCATTTAAGTTTCTGAGATGTTGGATGATCCCGAATTGCTCTCGTACATGCCATATATATACACCTATTCTATGAATAATCCTATATATATATGAGTGTGTACTTGGCACCCCAGAATGCTTCCGTGCTCACCTAGAACACCAATAAGGAGTTTTGCCAACTCCTCGCCGATGGCACTAGGTGTAATACGAGACTAATCTTAAGCCTCAACAATTCCGGAATTACTGCCACGTTTAGCATCATCTCGCCCGAGACCTTCTAGAGGAAGGGTGCATGCCATGTTTGTCATACATGGCAACTCCTTCCCATCCATTTTCAAATGAATCTCCATCTTGAGACCGCAAGCTTTCGATACTTGTCAGCAGATCAGTTTCCTTCCTCTCTTTAAAGCTATAAATGGCATTGATCCGACATTTCTCTCCCTCCTACTACCATAAACGACTGAAGTTCATCTAAACAAATTGAGAACTTTTCTTCCGACTCCTTATGTTTCGAGAAAGTCCATTCCTCCCCGATATCTTTTGTGCAGGGATGATCTTAGCCTTGCTTTCTATTCTCCCCTATTTTGTTTAATCAGCGTATTGTTATTGCCCCTCGCACTTGTGAAGCCTGTCTGATGCCCCAATCCAACTCCTGATTTCTTTCGCCAAGTAGACATGAACAGATGCTTCGATTGCTTCAGAGCCACCATCCTCACCATCTTGGTCATCCCCTGCTCAAACAAAGATAGTTGTTCATAACCGCTCTTCTCACTCAAACCAACAATCTCGAATTCTGAATTTACAGGACTGGTAAAGTCCTTGCACTCCTCCTCTTCCAGGTGCGGTTATTACTAAAATACAACTTGATCTGGTTTTCTTTTCCCAGAGCTAGTGTAGAAGTCAATTAGTGATCCCATATTTTGCTATCAACAACTCGAGAGCAGAAGGGTGTTACTTGAGTGATCATCGATCTCCTTTCTTAAGGTGACCCATCCCGTATCCTCTAGGTCCACCAATCCCCCTCCTTTCGAATTTCTTGCTGTAACCCAGAATTGTGTCCACCCCATGCTAGCATGCATGATCCTCCCCACCTCCCCGGTTGAATAATGCTTAAGGCCCCCAATTGGATACACTTGTTGGCAGCTTTTTCGTTCCAAGCTCGAGTGCTTCGTTGATAGAAGCTCTTGATCACCTCGTCCCTCTCTGCCTTTTCAAAATCATCTACTTAAGGCCTACTTGTCTGAGGACCATGAAGCTTTCACGTAGTACCAATTCTGCATTTCCCCTTACCTCCTTCCCCTTCCATCGTTAGAGATCTCGGGTCGAGATCTTCTTAAGGGGGGTAGGTTTTGTAACACCCATCTTAATATATAAATAAGCTTCTATTTTGCCTCATGCATACATGGCATCATTCATGCATAACCCTTTCATAAACTCGAATATTGAAAAACTATGTTTTATAGAATATGTACATATCTCATCTTAGGCAACCAATTTTAACAAATTAACACCAATCAACTTATTTGGGGTAAACCATAGTACCTAAAGCTAATAGGTTCCTATAGTCCAAAATGATTTTTTGGGGCAAGTTCTTCTTCCCTGTGCTGATCCGGAAGTTGGCCCGGAGCCTCCGGGCGGAACCTCCGGTGACCCGGAGAATTCCGGGTGGGCTCCGAACCAATTTCCGGATGAGTCCAGTACGGGTGTTGGGTGAGTCGGTCAGCCGGAGGTTTGATCCGGAACCTCCGTGTTCAACCTCCGGCTGTCCGGAAATTCCGGATGGCCTCCGAGCTATTTTCCGAGTGAGTCCAGAGAAGAAAAAGTTGGGTCGGGTTGCTGCCGGAGTGCAGTCCGGAACCTCCGGTGGATTTCGGGTGAATTCCGGGTCACCCGGATTCCGGGTGGATTCCGGGTGGAATTCCGGGTGAGTCCAGAGAGCGAGTAAGCGATTCCGGTGCGACCGGAGGTCCCATCCGGAGTCTCCGGGATGAACCTCCGGGTGACCCTGGAATCCGGCTGGTTTCCGAGTGGTTTTTCCGGGAGGGTCCAGTAGGGTTCAGCCGCGGTTTTGTGAAGGCCGGAGGTCCCATCCGGAACCTCCGGGTGGTACGTCCGGGCTGTCCGGATTCTGGGTCATATTCCGGGCTGTCCGGATTCTGGGTCATATTCCGGGCTGTTTTCCGGGTGAGCTCCGAGTGTCAGATCTGGGCTGCCACGTCGCCGCCGCCGTTTGGGGGCGGTGGGCGGTGGCACTTTTCGTGGAGAGCCCGCCAGGACCTCTATAACAAGGGCGCCCATGGTCCCCTCCCCTCTTTTTCTCCTCCTCTACCTTTTTCTCCCTATTTTCTTTCTTTCCCGAGCTGTTCTTCACCAGCCCGGCGCCTTCTTCTTCAACTCCGGCGCCAGCTCCGGTGAGCCAGCGCCGCCTCTCGGGTGAGCGTGCTCCTCTCCTCTCCCTTCCCTCCTTCTTCCCCGAGCTCCCCATTCCCTTTCCCCTCACCTCTCTTCTTCTTCCTTTCCTTGCTCAGGTCCAACCGAGTCCCAGCAGCAGCCATTCCGGGCCATCCGGAGCTCCTCCGGGCTGCTCCTCCTCAGTCAAGCTAGGGCAGGCAGAGGGTGAGTGTTGGGGTTGGTTTTAGCAATGAGGTTGAGGCAGGGTTAGCCTTCGAGCTGTTCTCATTCTTAAATGTTTCTTCTAAGAACATAGATAGTTCAAGTTGAACAAACTTGTAGTTATAAATCTTTGTAGAATCTTTATTAATTGGTTTAACCACAATGTTCCCACCTAACAAGTACAACACATAACCAAGGTTTCATTGCATTAAGATGGTTCCCCATTTGCACTAACTTCCAAAATTGGTGTCCCATATTATGTAAATCAAAATACCTAATTTCTACTTACTAATTACTTCTGAATCATTCTCTCTAAAAACAATATCCTAGGTATAACCCCCTTTGGCATGTGTATCAATGTTAACCCTAGTAAAAATTTAACTTAAATAAGCTATGCATGCAATTGCTAGGACAACTAATTAATGTTCATGCACTTGAATTGAGAAAAACCTCGTAACCATAAAACCCTAGTAGCCATGATGCATTTTAGGGTTGCATCCCTAGTTTAGTCCACCATGCATACATGCTGGAGCTCATCATATTCCTTGTTGTTCCTTGCCGGTGTCTCGTGTTGCTTGCGACAGAGCCCGAAGAGGAAGACCCGCAGAAACATTGTTTGCGTTATTTTATGTGCAATATTTTGCTCCAAAATTCCAGAAATTTTACAGGACCCTCTAAACATTATTTGTGAGCTACTGTAGAAATTTTGAATCAATTTGGGGCTACTTTGAATGGGTGTCTAGTTCAATTCTAGGGTTTGACCTAATTCGACATTTTGAACTGCAACTAGGTTTTAAACTTCTCCAAAATTTTTGAAATTTTGCATGGAGCTAGCACTTCCATATCCATGGTCATTCCCAAATTTGGTGAACTTTCATCCACATTACCTTGCCTGTTCCCCTAACCCTGGTTCTTCGGCACTTTAGGGTTTGCACTCGGACGTTCAGATTGGGTGGTCATTTCATGTGGTTTTTGGAGCAATCTTGGGAAGGAGGGAGAAAGTTGGGAGGGGAATCCATCGACGGGGTTCACTGGTCCCACCACTTGCGAATGTTATTATCGAGGTTTGATACTTCAAATAAGTTGATTGGTGTTTAATAACATATCCACCGAGGATGAGATATGTACATATTCTATAAAGCAAAGTTGATATACAACTAAGTTTAAGTAAGGTGTGGGTGGTGATGATGACATGTATGCATGAATGCAGGGCGAAACCCTAATCGTTCAATTTGGGTGTTACAAAACCTACCCCCCTTAAGAAGATCTCGACCCGAGATTTCTAACGTTCGGCAAACAAGGATGGGAGGTCGGTCCTGAGCCAATCTTCATGTTTCCCACTTAGTTTCATCTTCGGTGTGGTTGCTCCATCGGATTTCGAAGAGCTGAATAGTACGGTTCCGGGTTTGTGCTCCATTCCGTCAAGGGACCTTCCTGTAGTTCTTCCATCGTGGGGTCAAGGAGGGGTTACAACATGCCTGCTGGTCTCTGATGCTCAACCTTGACCAGGTAACCTAAGTCGCACTTTGTAACAAACCGGGCAGGTTCCCATTCAATTGGGGTCCATCAAAATGACAACGAAGGTTTTGGTACATCTTTACGCTACCGGAATAGATGGATAGCGGGGATCCATGTGTTTCATGGAAGATTAGGCCCTTGCGTTGCTGATGGCAAGTCGTAGAATCACTATTTGACTTCTACACCAGTTCTGGAAAGAGAAAACCAGATCAAGTTATTATTTTCAATAATAACTGTATTCTGGGAGAGCAAGAGTGCAAGGACCCCGTCAGTCCTGCAAATTCAGAATTCAAGATCGTTGGTTTAAGGGAGAGGGGGTCACTATGACCAGCTATCTCTGTTCCAACTAAGGCTGACTAAGATAGTGAAGGTAGGGACTTCGAAGCAATTGAAGTATCTGTTTATGATTACTCGAGGCCTTGGGTAGCTAGGATAACGTAGATGGCAACCTTAATGGCAGGTTGTGTCTCTTTGGTCCTCGAAACTTGCCACTTCGATGACGGATTGGTGTTATTATGCGTATCCATTCTTTTCTTCTGCTGTTTATCTCTCTCCTCTATTTGATTGTTCGTTCAACTTCCTTACCTCTGCTTTCTCTATATCGTTCTTCGTACGAGATTTAGGGTGAATTATGATACGGGACATTCTTGATTTGGCTGTTAAGCTAGATTCTCTAGAATCGTTGTTGTATTTTTCTCAGTAAAAACAAGAAGGTAAATGTTCTTGTAATTAACTGGGTGGTGGGGATTAGGAGATGACAGAGTCCGTCGGGCACCATACTTAAGGGTCTTCGCGCTCCGGTTCAGGCTTGGAAACGGGTGAGGATGTGACCCATAGGGATGACCACTAAATGATCAGATTACCCATGGATAGGGGATCCATGAGGTGGAGGAATGCGGAAAGAGGGGAGGCGTCCTGACAAGGGCTAAGTCACGATCGTTACTTCTTTGCCGGAGCCGGCGATACGGCGTACTGAGCTTCCGGTGTTATTTACCTTAATCTGGAGCCTGGTCAACCATTCCAGGCCAAATGTAACATTTGGGTTTTTCCGGGTACCGCTACCTCGGTTAAAGGCAAGTTCTTACCCATCTCGGTCTTAACATCCTCTTATACTAGTTTGGTTCCCAACTCCTGATCGGGGATTGCCACAAAGCGGAAATAATGCAATGCGGGTAATGGGACCTAGTTATCATGTGCAAGCTTGCTTAATGGAAATGGATGGGATGCTCTGGAATCAAAGAGAACGGTGGCGAGAGTTTAAATTAACAGTGAACGTACCCACACTTCCTCCGATGTATCCAGCGCTTCTTCGACGGTGACTTAGTTCACCTTGCCACGGCTGGTGGATTGAGGCTTGTTGGGAGCTGATCCCTTAGCTTGAGGCCCTCCACTAGCTTGTCCTTGTTGCACCTTGGGAGCAAAGGCACCATTTGTGCGCGGCGAGGTGCAGCGATCAGCAAAGTGCCCCATATTTCTACAGTTATAGCACCTGATCTTACTCCGATCAAATGAGGGTCGCGGCTGTCCGTTCTGGGGATGAGGCTGATGTCCTTGTTGCTGAGGGCGAGGAGCATAACCTTGTGGCCTTGGTGGATACTGTCCCGCGGTACGGGGTGGTTGTGGCTGCCACACCCGTGGCTTCTGCGAACTGCTTGCAGCAGCTCTCAGGGCTTCTCTTTCACGCTTACGAGTCTTGTCGAGGGCTAATTCTTTGGCCTCCACCTTGATGGCCTTATCCACCCAAGTGCTGAAAGTTTCGCACGTCAACCGTGGCTAACTTAGCTTGCATCTCTTCACTTAATTTCCCCATGAACTTCTCCACTTTGTCCTCATCAGAGGAGACTTCTCGAGGTGCATACCGCGCTAAGTGGTTTGAATTCATGGAGAACTCTAGCACCGACTTCTTTCCTTGTCGGAGGTCACGAAACTCCTCCTTCCTCAGGCCATGATACCTTCGGGGATGTGGAATTCACGAAAACCTTTCCGGAATTCAGCCCAAGTGACCACATGGCCGGGGACTTGCAGGGCCAAAAAGTTCTCCCACCAGTCAGCGGCAGCTCCCTCCAGGTAGTGGGAGGCAAAGTTGACCTTGTCCTCTTCGGCACACTGGGCTAGCTGAAGTTTCCTTTCAATCGTGCGAATCCAATTGTCCGCTTCAAGGGGGTTATCGGCCCGATCAAAAGTGGCTGGTTGGGTCCTCTGAAAATCAGACAGACTGCCTCTGCCTTGACCACCACCTGCGCCTTGATTGCGCACTAACTGCTCTAGAATCCGGTTCTGGGTGGCTAGGAGATCGGCGATGTTGGGCTGCTGGGGTGGGGGTGGCACTTCTTCTTCTTCACGCTCACGACGCCCGCGAGCGGCTCCACGGGTTCCAGATGCCATGCTGTTGAAACCAAAAGACACTGGATGAGATAAAGGAGTTGGAAACTTGGGAAATCAGGGTATTTCCACAAGGGTATAACAAGGTAACCAAGATATGGCTCATCGTTTCATACACACATTCGTGAGAGAATGAAGCACAAAACAATTGCAAGAAGGTTGACGCTAACACACGAATGCATTAATACGATCAACGAGGTTCATAGAAAGGCTGCGGTTTAGATCACTCTTTTAGTGAAATAAACGAGGGTAATGTTCCAAAATTGCAGCCATGGATACCCAATTACAATTCTCCAAAAGATACCCTAAGACCTGACATCATGAGTTCACCTTACATTCCAAAATACAAATCACACTAAGGTCTATATGGAGCTCCTGCACTGCGGCGACGAATCTCATAGGCCTCCAAATCGTCGGGGAGAGGAAGCAGAGTGTGAAACAATGGAATCCCATGTCCATGCGGAGGAAGGACAGTGGGGACGCGTCGGGTGCTGCCCGTCAACGTCCTGGAACGCAAAATATCAGGGCAAAATCCAAGCTCTACTCCTCCCACTGATGGGTACTGGTACTCCCACTGGCCAACTTCATAGACCGAGTAGATGCCCTCGCCGGTCCAGAAGTGTGGAGGGGGAGCAAAGAAATTTCCTTGGTGCTGTGCGAGCCGTAGGGAGATGATGAGACGGTGCCGATACCGCCTCAACTCGAAAACACGGGCTCGATACACCGTGTCCAGGGTTCGGACCAGACGTCCCAAGTGGGCCAAGGCCACATTGGGTTCCCGGGTGAAGTCTTCATATGGAGCCACTTCCTCCGTCGGAGTGCGTGACGGGAAGTAGACGAAGGGGCCTTCGGCAAGGCCCGGAAGTTCATTGCGAAGATGACAAATGGCTGAGTAGGCCGCATCCTGGACGGCAGACTCCAACTCAGGTCCATATCCGTTGAAGAAGCGTGGCTGATGTGGAGGGTCACTATCACGGGGGTTGATGAACACGCGTGCCCGATACTCATACAGTCCAAACCCTAGGTCGGCTCTATGTATCAGATACTCCGGGAGGTGTGGAAATGCAAGCTCTCGGAGCATATACAGGAGTACTTCTGGAAATCCATCAACATCCAGGGCATGGGTGGCATGCATCAGCTATGGGGAATCCATCTGGCAGAGCAGACAACAGGGTTAAAGTCAGCCACAAACACAAAACCAAAGCGACAGGGAAGGGGCCTCAAAACTAAGAGCAGGGAGGATAAGGAATAAAAAGCAGTCTACTTACTAATTTTAAATATAGGTTTTTAATTTTGCAAATAGTTTTCTCGACATTACAGAGTCCTAACTAATGACCACCTGCAATTGGCTTCCTACGGTCAGCTCGGCTCTGATACCAAGTCTTGTCACGGACCCGGGAATCACATATGACTAGGGGAACGAACGGTCGCCAAGGGCCGAAGGACCAGCCGACCTGGTGGCACAGTACCTGCGCCGTACGCACCGAGGCGGAGTGATCCGACACCTGCCCAACGCAAGCTAGCCGGAAGCGACCAAACTTCCCGGAAGCACATACGATTCCCTGATCCTGTGAGGGTTTAGAGTCGTTCCCGAATCCTACCATGACAAACAAGGTCGGAGGAGCCCGGCGATTCTACCCACACCCTAACCTAGCTCGGAAGCTAGTGGGTCGCTCGAAAGCCCGGTAGAACACGCCCACACCCTGCCTGGCCGGCACAGCATCTCAGCCAGCGGGTCACTCAACCGATTCCTGCTTGACATAGTAAAAAGGGGAACAGCCGTAACCCCTCACGACATACCCATACACTTCATATCATACATGCAGTGTGTATGGGCAGCCCGAATAACAACTCGGATATCACAACAAAGCACTAGTTACGATAATATGCTAACTGTCCACGTCGGACTTTAAAATTACATCAGTCGGTCATAACCGGGAACATATCCGAGTACGGAGTAATTAAACGACAGCGGAAGAATTGTAAATGAGTCCCACAGCGGTGCGTTGACCGCTGACCCAAAAGCCACAAAAGTCCCTGAATCAATAGCCAACCAAGGAAACCGGAAGCTAGGCGATATTGTAGTAATCCTCGACCACTGGCTCACCTGCAATGATCTAGGAATATCCTAGGTGAGTACGAAGGTACTCGCAAGACTTATTCGTGCTTGATTAGATGTCCTACACATACTAGTATAACCCCAAAAGTAAACATGGTGCAATTCTAGATAGCAAGGCATAAACCTACGAACAATTCACTAATAGAAGAACAATACATCAAACAGACCACTGCCAAACCAGATCCCATACAACTTAATGGAGGAACGGGATGGTACTCACTAGTCACATGTGCAACTCAAAATATAATTACGGTGGCTCTCACTTGCCATCCATCTCCCAACTACTTGGGGCAGAACATATCCCAAATTGACAATGAACCATCACGACCACACATTCATTTTATCTCTCGGCCCATTACCGGCACCGATCACCCTGAGTGCAAAGGGTGCCTTAACCCTTGGAGGTTATAAGGCTCCAAGGGTCTTAGTCTTATCTCAACTACACCCCAGCCTCGATGCCGCTAATGTCCACACGTGACAAGGGTTAGTAATCACGATGGAGTCTCCTCAGGGTTTGTATCGCGACAACTTCTTACACCTGGTCGCAACAGTCGGGGTCCAAATGATACCAACTTTATCCATCGGATACTTTCCCTTTGGCTCTCACATCTCACCTTAGTGGGTTCAAATATTTAGTGCATCGGGTTAAGTTCAACCATAGCTAGACATAACGTGCAACATACCCTAACCATGCTAGTTGAACCGAACCCAATCACAATGTACAAATGATGAGACAAACATCCACATATTGATAGGTAAAAACAGGTACTGAATAATTAAAAGATGCAACAAGCTCTGCTTGCCTTGGTCGTAGAATTCCTGATCTTGCGTGAGGTTGTGAGCCTGGTGGTCTACCTCTTCGAGTCCTGTTGCGAACGATTCGAAGTGCTGGAAAGAAACGGTAAAGGAAAAGCATAAGACTCAGCATGTATGCATGATGAATGGACAATGCTAGATGTAGGTGTCTACGGTGGTGTGCGGATGTGTATAACTCTAGGTCGACTGACACGATCCAGGTGTTAGGTTTAATCGACCTGTCGTTATCCTACCAAGTCGTTATCCTACCATGTCGTTATCCTACCATGCATGCATGTCAGGTTATGGTGTGATAGGCACTTAGGTTTAACGCCGTTAGTGGCGGAAAGGGGGACGAGGTTGAATAAGTTGGTAGTGTGAAAGTAAGGCGAAGCAGGGGTTCGACGCACTTGAAACCTCCTGAGTCGGAGCTACGATCTGTTGAATTAGGGTTTTGTGCCGATATGAGATAATAGGAACTAGCGAGTGTTTTAGTGGGTGATACATGATGAACCTAGGTACTGGTCCTACCAAACGTGCATGTTCATACGGTATTGGAGTTAGGGTTACATCGTGGAAGCTATCGTGCAAGCGTGCCCACTGGGGTAGTGTCGAATTAGGGTTAAAGGTGGTGGTGTTTAGTAGGCGATCCCATTGTAAAGGTTGATATCTCGAAAGTACGCGGGAACACGACTCTAATGCCACTGAACTCAATGGAACCGAAGGTATCGTCGTCGCATTAGGGTTTATGGGATGATCGAAGAATATGAGGAACTACGATTCGAACCCTAGGGGGACCTGCAGTGCATGTGCTTGAATTGAAGTTTTCTTTCGACCAAATCTTAGGGAATCCCGAGAGGATTCCAGATATATAAAAATTGTCAAATTCCGAGTTATGGTCTGAAAGTTATGCATGTTTGAAGTTTTGCGGATTCTTAAGATTAAACCCTAAATAACCTACTGTGCATGTGCTCAAAATTAACTTTTGATCTGACCAAATCGTAGAGATTTTTACGAGGTTTCCAAATATATAAAATTTACTGAAATCTGACTTACGGTTTGAAAGTTACGCGTGTTTGAAGTTTGTCGCATTTTTAATCCAAACCCTAACCCTAACTGTACGAAAACCTAATTGCTAAAGCTACCCGAACCATCCCCCCTCTCTCTCTCTGCGCTACTAGGCTTATTCGCTAAACTCACCCAAGAATCCACCCGGAAATCCCTAACCCTAATCCACCTCAGCTGCGCATGGGCCCCACTGGCAGCAGGTGGGAGCTCCGTGGCCAACCGGATCAGGCCACGCGTCCCTCCTCTTCTCCACTCACTCCCTCACTCTCCCTCATTTCTCACTCACCGAACCGACCGGAGGGGACCTCGGGGAGGCGGCGCTCTCGCCGGCGACTCGCCGGAGAACTCTGGACGACAGCCGGAGCACATGGGAACCCGGGGGAGGGTGGTGAAACAACCAGGAGCTCACTCGGATGCCTTTGCGCCAGCTTGGGGAAGTGGGGGAGGACCGAGTGGAGCTCACGGCGGCAAGGGACGGCGGCGGGCCTCGGTGGTCGTCGGTGGCGAACCCCGGGCACCGATCTGGACAATAGAGGAGATGAGCGGGTTAGGGTTGACGAGGAGATGCTCGGGAAAGAGAAATGGAGCTCGTGAGAACACCGGGGTAGCCGTGCGATCTCGCCGGAGTAGGGGCCGGCGCTGGAGAAGACGAGCGCGAGGTGGAGTTGGAGCAGTCGGATCGGCGCTAGGGTTTTTGGTGGAGTGGGGAAGGAGAAGTGGGCTGTCGGGGCGCGGCTTATAAAGGGCGGCGGCGGCTCGGACCGCGCTGGTCGGAACGGGGCACCGCCCTCTTCGGTGTACCGGCGGCCGGGACGTGGCGTGGGCGAGCTGACGGGCGGGCCCCACGCGGCTGACGGGGGAGCGGGCTGAAGCGCACTGCAGCGGAGACGCTTCTCTGGAGCGAAGGCGGAAAGCGGGTAAGTGGAGGCGGAAAATGGGTGAGGGGAGGAAGTGGGTTTGGCCGGCGAGGTCCTGTGTGCTGGGAAGACGGGCCGGCCGAACGGGTTTCGGCCCAGAACCCTTTAGGGTTTTGTTTTCTTTTTGATTTTCTTTAATACCAGTGCTACTCCAGGTGTTATTTCATGTGTAAATATTGCCCCAAAAATCCTGAAATTTTGTCAGGACTTTCAAGACATTAGGTGGGACCTACTGTAGGAATTTGAAGTGATTTTGGGATGTTTTGAGCTAGGTTCTAGTTCAAATCCAACTTTTGACCTAAATCTAATTTAGAATTGCGATTAGGTCCTTTGGGCTTCTAAGAATTTCAGAATTTCTCCAGGGTGTTCAATAGGGCATGTGGGGTCCACTGTGCAACTTTGAATTGGCTTGGGGTTCGTTTGACTTAATCTTTAGCTCAAGTTCAAGTTTGACCAAGTTTTAGGGTTGAATTGGGGTTAGGTCTTGCGGACTTCAAAACCTCCCAAACTTCACCAGGATTGTTAGAAGTGGGTTATGGGGCCCACTGTAAAATTTTCAGGTCTTTTGGAGTAAGGTTGACCCCATTTCAATTCAAATTTCTAGTAGGACTTCGGAGTAGATCTAAAATGCAACAGAGTCCTAAACTCTTCCGAAACCCCTAATATCTAGGTGGGACTAGGGTTTGCCTTTTTAAAACTATTTGCGAAGTTTGAGAACTTTTCATCTACTAGAAGTTGCTATACTCTCTCAACCCTAATTCTAGCTAGGGACGGAGACTCATCAGAGGGTTCGATGATTTTCCCCACGTTTACTAATGACGTTGTTAATTCGAATACTTCAAATAAGTTGATCGTTGTTTGTAAAAGTTTCCACCGAGGATGAGATATGTACATATTCTATAAAGTACGGTTGATATACAACTAAGTTTAAGTAAGGTATGGGTGATGATGATGCCATGTATGCATGAATGCGGAGCAAAACCCTAATTATCGAATCTGGGTATTACAGAGAGTGAGAGGATGAGGAGGAGGGAGAGAGTGAGAGGAGGAGCAAAAAAATCTAGATTTAGATCTAGTCCCTCTAGAACTTAGGGATGAGGGTTGGGGAGAGGGGAGAAGTGGTTGTGGGTTGGGAGGGGGAAGGGGGGGCGGCGGCGGCGGTAGCAGCTGGGGGGACGGCGGCGCTCGCTGCTAGCCGGTTAGCGCGCGAGCACTGGCCAGCATCAAGGGCGCGCTCTGGTTTTATAGTGAGGAGCACCACTGACGGTGAAAGGGATCTCAGGAGTCGACTAGAGGGGGGTGAATAGGTCGGCTCTAGAAATTAAAATGCCTAATGGGTTTCTCTTCTGGAGATAGGTCAATCCTAGAGAAAATATATGCAACTGATGCAGGTAACTGAGACTCAGCAAGATATATCAGATAAACACCAGACACTCAGACAGCAAACTCAGCTGATGTAGAGCAAGTTATATTCAGAGCTAACTGAGTCTCAGGTGTGAGAGTCAGGTGAGTGCATCAGATGACGTGAACACGAAAGGTACTAGCTTTAGCAGGAGCTAACTGAGTCTCAGGTGAGGAAACTCAGTTAGTGTGCAACAAATAAAGGTGCTCTAGTGATCTAAGCATGCATAGATAACAGAATAAGTAAGAGCAGATCACAAGACAGAAGGTAAAGCACACAATGATTTGTTTTACCGAAGTTCCTACTTCTTGCGAAGCAGTACGTCTCCGTTGAGGAAGCTGTTTTCACAGCCGGCACCAAATCGTGCTCTTTCCTCGAGTACCTTTCTTGTGTGGAATCCTTTTATCTTGCTGCTGCAAGACAGGCAGACCCGAATCGCCCTCACAGACTCTTGGTGGCAGCCACACAAGACTTGGCTTGCTCACCAACTCTAAGAGCACTCCCACTCTTGGAGGAACCAGTACCTCGAATGCTGCACCTGAAGGACTAAGTAACTCACTCTCACGATGGATGCACGCAGGCAACACTCACTTGGAGACCTAGAGCTCTTTCTTTCTCAACAGGTTGCTTTCGGGTTAGAGGCAAAGGTTGGGTAAAGGTTCGAGATTGAAAACCTCCCCAGGTTCCCTATTTATAGGGTCCCTGGCAGCTAGCCGTTACCCTCATGCCACGTCAGACAAAGAGCCACCAGACCTAACCTATCTGAGACTCAGCTAACGAGCACCTCTGGTAACCTACTAGCCACGGCTGAGCTACCCACTTGAGTCTCAGATGTCAAACTCAGGTGGACTCGGTTGCCTCAGGCAGCACCTGAGCACAACTCTGGCCGGCTCACTACAAGCCTACAACTGACCAGAGAGCAATGACCTCGCCACAGTCCCTGACCAGCTCGCTTAGACCCTTGGCACTGGTTCCAAGCTTCTTCACCGAAGATGACTGCCCTTGTAGACGCACAGCGAACCCTTGGTCCTGATCCACCAGCTTCCTAGCTCCTCCAGGACTTATCAAGCTTGCATTCACGGCCCTTGAACTCCATCAAGCAACCATCACCTCGCTTGCCCTCGAGCACAGCCTCGGCTTCCTCGCAACTGTGCCTCAGGAACCTAGCTCAGCTGGTCCTTCTGACCTTCCTAGTTCCTTGCTCTTTTTAGGGCTCATCATCAACAGTTGTCTCACTTCAGCTTTCACCTGTCCATCTAATCCCTGTTCACACTCATTGCAAAACATTAGACACAGGTGAGGATTGCCAATAACCATCAAAACCAAACTCTGGGGCAAGATAGCCATCCTTCCAAGCTCCATGGGAGTGGATGCACTTTCAATCTCCCCCTTTTTGGTGGTTAGTGGCAACCCCTTAAAAACATTCATTTAGATAAAAAAGAGTATTGCATTTAACCTTGTTTGACATCAACTCCCCCTTAAGATGTGCACAAGTGAGATTTTGCATTTGAATACAAGTGTACAGATCAGACTTAACATTGGAGAGTTGATGCAAACACAGGTTCTCACAACATAACTGAGAATATAAGCACAGCGGAATAGCAGGTATGTTGGAGGAGTACTCAGCAAATAAGATAACAGAAAGAATTGCATGCTTGAGTACAAATATCAAATATCAGAGCGTCATGTATATATCGAATATCAGAGCATAGAGCTAAAGCAAGGAATATCATGTATCAGAGCAGATGTGATAAAGAGATCAATACAAAAATGAGGTGTTCAAGACTGATAAAATCATTTTGCAGTACATAGAACGTCTTGACACACATGCAGTCTAGTCTACCCCTTTACATGCTGCTCCCCCTGAATATAATACTCTCCCCTTTAAGCTATTCTCTCCCTACGCTCTCCCCCTTTGCCACTAAGCACTAAAAAGAGATAGAAAGAAGAAAGAAAAGATCCTCAGGGAGCTGGCTTTGGTTGCAGGAGGGATAGGATCTGATCGAATTTGCTGTTGACCGAGGCCTTGAGATCTGCCATCTCACTCTTGAGATCAGATTTCAGCTGAGCCATTTCTTGTTGCAGTTCATCTTGTCTTCTCTTGATAACAGAGATCTGTACTAGCACAACCCGTTTAATGAAAGCATCCACAGCTGCGGGATTGTCTAGACGTTGTACCAAAGGAAGACTGTCTGATGAAAGGTTCACAGAGACCGATGCTTGGCGCTCAGCAGGAGGAGATAATTCTCTAGCTGAGTCTCGGGTGGGAGACACCTGAGGCTCAGGTAGGACTGCTGGGAGATCAGCTGCTGGCTGAGGTGGTCTGACTGAGACTCTGGTGGCTTGCTCTGGAGGCTCTGAAAAGCCTGACTGAGATGAGTTGAGGATGTTGTAGAAAGGAACTTCATCTTCATGGTCATCCTTCTGAGGTCTGAATTTGCTGAGATATGTCTTCTTGTCAAAGGAGAAGACTGAAGATGCTAAAGATGTTCTTTGGAGAATCATATGCATTAGATATGAGCCATATCTCATCTTGTCAGATCTGTTCTTCTGGCACTCATTTGTTTCTGAGAATATGTATCTGGCCACATCAAACTTCTCTTTCTTGGCTATGAGCTCAAGAATTCTCCATACTGGATTGTATATGGCATCAGTTCCTCCACCTTTGGCACAGATAGATATGTTCAAGATCTTCACTATGTGCTTGGGTGACTTCATCAATCCTTTGAAATTGGAGATATGCTTAGGGACTGCACCCTTAACAGGAGGAGGCACAAAGCCTGTAGGGAAGAACTTCTTCCTTTTCTCATTTGGAACCCAATCTGGCAGGAGACTCTTATCTTCTTCTGAGCCTTTGGATATACTGATCTTCTGTAGCTTTGAGCCTGATGGTAGATTGAAAATTTCTGCAAACTCTGGAGCTGTGATGCACAGCAGTTGGCCTCTTGTCATCCAGAGCATATAATCTTGATTGTTCTGCTCTACAAAGACTGTTGCATAGAATTCCTTGATAGCTTTAGAATCATAATCTTGGTTTAAACTGCATATCTTATCAAGGTGAACAGCAGCTAAAATCTGCTTCAGATTTCCTAAGCCGTTCTTGGCAAGGTTTTCCCAATCAATTGGCATGCTGTCAACAAAACCTTTCTTCTGCAGCAGGAGATGATAGCTTGATTGCTGCTGATCATTCCAAAACCTTGGATCAGTGCAATGTCTTCTTTTCAGATTTCCTTCACTGTCAAAATATGGATTTGTGGTTCTCATGGCAGTGTAGTTTGATGTGCTTCTTGAGTCCAGGTTCATGGAGGCTAGACTGGCATCTGCCTTTGGTAGCTTCTTGAAAGCAGTTGCAGATATGAATTTCATCATTGATGTGTCAGATCGTGCAACTTTTGAGAATATAGCTGTGTATTTGTCTTCCAATGACTCATCTGACTCTTCTAACTGAGTCTCAGCTGGGACATCTTCTGAGTCAGATGCAGAGGGGGATGAGTCTGATTCTTCTGTGGACTCTTTCCTTCCACTGCTCTCTTCTTCTTCTTGGTATCCTTCATCTGATTCAGACAGCTTTTGCTTCTTCTTGCGAGGAGATGGAGGATGAGGATCACTTGGACTTGAATAGGAGTCATCTGAGTCTTCTGACTGAGCCTCAGTTGACTGTGCCTGAGACCCAGTTGGCATCCTATGAACTGACTCAGGTGCTGGAGAGGATACTGCTTTTTCTTGCTCTTCAAGTCTTGTTTCTTCTTGAGCTGGTTCTAAGTCTGATAGAGACTGAAATACAGAACCCATGCTCACTGATACTCCAACTGATGGATCTCCTTGTGGCTCAGTTGGATTTTCATGTGCTTTAGTTGACTTCTCTTCAAAAGATGATCTTAGCTTATCCATTGATTCCTCCATAGTCTGCCCAAGTTCTTTTTCTCTTGAGTCAAGCTCAGCCAAAATGTCTTCAATTGATTCTATGGCAGCTTTCTGTTGAGTTTCCACTTCCGTGGGGACTAATTCTAGTCCAGCTGATGCAGCCGCCTGAGACTCGGCTGGCTTACTCAGTTGTGGCACTGAACCACTGACTTGTTGAAGGGGCACTGCATCAAGTGCTTGAGAACTGGAGGTATAAAATATCCTTGAGTTTGTTTCAGCAATCTCATTTTGTAGATGCTTCTTACGAGCTTCATCAGCACAAGAGTTTAACTCCAACATGAGATTCTCTATTCTCCTTTGTAGAATGATATCTGAGAACCTTGTCCAGAGAGGCTTATAGTCTTCTGAGAGTTGAGGGAATAGACGATCAATTTGTTTGATCAGGTCGGCTTTCTCTTGTCCAGAGGCTTTTCCTTCTTGCTTCAGCAGCTTTTTGAGTTCTTCATGGATTGCCTTGTCCTTCAGCTGAGTTTCTCTTTGGAGTTTCACACTCTTTGGAACATCTGGTGATTCAAAGATTTGCTTTGCAAGGGCATCTATTCTTTCCTTCATTTGAGGCCTTTCCTCATCTGTGGCATTAGGCAACTTATCAGTTAGGTCTTGCCATTTTTTTATAAGTTTGCTGTGTTCCTGTCTTTTAAGAGCTTCTACTCTCCATTCAGCTTCTTCCTCTTCTTGGAGTTTCTTCTTTGTTTTCTTCTTGACTACCACAGCCTCTGATCTTGGCTTCTTTGGCACTTTGCTCAGGGATAAATCTGTTGGCTTGCCTGCAGCCCTTGTCCTTTTGAGTGTATCAACTACTGGAGCTTTCTTGACTTTGATTGCTGCCTCTTTCTCAGTAGCCTTCTTAGCTTTTTCTTCAGCTCTTTTCTTCTTTGCTTCTTCAGCTTGGGCTTTCTTTTCAGCTGCTTTTGCTTTCCTCTCTTGCTTCAATTGTTCTTCCTTGCTAGCTTTCTGAGCTTCTAATTCTTTCATTCTTTGAGCTGATTGAGCTGCAGCTATGTCCATCTGACGTTTCTCCTCTTGTAGCTGTTTGAGCCTAGCTTCTCTTTTGGCTAGCTCAGAGGGTGATATAGGCGCTTTTACTGATTTTTGTGCAGATTCTTCTGCATCCAATTTCTTTGCAAGACTTTTAGCCTGCTCTGCCTCCCACTCTAACTGCTGCTTCTGACTTAAGAGCTGAGTTCTCAGACCAATGGGCAGATCATCAGTTATATCCTCAGACACATTCCTTGAACCAGACATCTGCATAGGTGAGATAGGATAAAGAATAGATAAGAGATAATCCTATTGCAGAGAAAACTGGAATGATTGGCCATTTTTGGATGGTTTTAGGAGAGTTTCACAAGTCATCTCATGCTACCTGACTTAGCTACCTGACACTCAGGTGAGATAAATTGTGTAACTCAGGTGGAGTAGCAGAGCAACCTAGGTTTATCGAATCTTGCTGACATTTGAGAATTCTGGACAATGAGTTGCAAGAAATCGTTCTAGAGGATAAAGATACATCATCTCTACCTAATTCCACAACTAAAAGCTACTCGAGAGCTTGGGATTCGCATTAAGGCGGAAACCACCCAAGTTCCGTGAAGAACAGCTCGAGGAGACTTACATTTGGAATTTTGATTGGAGATGAAGGCGCCAAAACAATCAGAAAAGCTTTGGGAAGCTTCGGAAAGAGCGAAGATCTTCGGAGAAGCGCACGATCGTTGAGAATCAGATGGCGGCGACGGGCGCAAGGGCACTGAGACTCTGAAGAGGGTTTAGCGCGAACCGTTACAGAGGTGGGTTTTTATATCCCGAGTGGCCCTGTGGCACCTGAGGGTCAGCTAGATTGCTACCTGAGACTCAGGTAGGAAAGAAAAATTGAGCTGAGCTCCAGACTTAGGAATTTTCTCCGGAATTTTGAATGTGTTCAGCTGAGACTCATGTGGAAGACTCAGCTGACAAGGTTTTTCAATAGGATTACCAGAGAGAGCTTAAGGATAAGAGATGAAAGCAATAGAGAGAATTTCTTTTCAAACACAGCTTGCCAAACAATCAATCAATACAAAGCTAAAGCTGTGTTGAATTGAAATAGATGATGAGATCCAACTTATCTAACCCAATGGTGAATCCATGAGTTCAATAAGATGCAAAATCAGCATGGTATCTATAAGACCTTAGCCCACCTGAGGTACAACCGAGACTCAGGTGGCTGACTCATGTGGAATGCAGAGAATGAAAAACCAGAAATGCAATCATGTGTACACGTGTCTCATCATTTCCTCACTGCACATTCGAGATATCCATGATATTTAGCTCATGCCTGAGGGTGCAGAACCTATTCTCATCTAAAGGCTTGGTGAAAATATCAGCTAGCTGAGCTTCGGTTCTAACATGGCACAGTTGGATATCTTTCTTTTCTACATGGTCTCTTAGAAAGTGGTGTCTCACTTCTATGTGTTTGGATCTTTGGTGTTGGACTGGGTTGTTGGCTAACTTGATTGCACTTTCATTGTCACAGAAGAGGGGTACTTGAGACATAGACATGTTAAAATCCTTCAAGGTCTGCCTCATCCATAACAATTGAGCACAACACCCACCAGCTGCAATGTATTCGGCTTCTGCTGTGGATAGGGCTATTGAATTTTGTTTCTTGGAACTCCAGGATACAAGGGAACGCCCTAGAAATTGGCAGGTACCTGAGGTGCTTTTTCTGTCAACCTTGCACCCGGCATAATCACTATCTGAGTAGCCTATAAGCTCAAATGGTGCACCCTTAGGATACCATAGACCAAACCCAGAGGTATGAATCAAATATCTCAGTATTCTACGAACAGCAGTGCGATGAATGTCCTTAGGATCAGCTTGAAAACGTGCACACATGCAAACACTCAACATTATATCAGGTCTAGATGCACACAAATACAACAAGGAACCTATCATAGACCTATACTCCTTCTGATCAGTGGACTTACCTTGTTGGTTCAGATCAAGATGAGCATTTGTTTGCATGGGAGTAGATATTGACTTAGCTTTGTCCATGTCAAACTTCTTGAGGATGTCCTTGGCAAACTTCTCTTGAGAGATGAAAGTTCCCTGCTTGAGTTGTCTGATTTGCAGCCCTAAGGAAAACTTCAGCTCTCCTACCATGGACATCTCAAACCTTTTTATCATCATCTTGCTGAACTCATCACTTAGCACACGGTTAGTACTTCCAAATGTTATGTCATCGACATATATTTGGCATACAAATAAGTCCTTGCCTTTAACTTTGGTAAAGAGTGTAGTATCAACAAGCCCAATTTTGAAACCATTATGTATAAGAAACTCCTTTAGGGTATCATACCAAGCACGAGGGGCTTGTTTGAGACCATATAAAGCTTTGTGGAGAACATATACATGATGGGGTCTTTTTGGATCTTCAAAACCAGGGGGCTGTTCTACATACACAAGTTCAGCAAGCTTACCTTGGAGGAAGGCACTCTTGACATCCATTTGATAAAGCTTGATGTTGTGATGATTTGCATAAGCTAAAAGTATCCTGATAGCTTCAAGTCGAGCTACAGGTGCAAAGGTCTCACCAAAATCCAAGCCTTCTATTTGAGTGTAGCCTTGAGCAACCAACCTTGCCTTGTTCCTCACCACTTGGCTTGTAGAATCTTGCTTGTTGCGAAAGACCCACTTTGTTCCTATAACATTGTGATCCTTGGGTCTTTCAACAAGAGACCAGACTTCATTTCTCTCGAACTGGTTCAGCTCTTCATGCATGGCATTGATCCAAATCTGAGTCAGACAGAGCTTCACCTACATTTTTAGGCTCAATGGTGGAAACAAAAGAGTAGTGAGCACAAAAGTTAGCAATACGAGAACGAGTAGTCACTCCCCTATTAATGGCACCAATGATTTGGTCTACAGGGTGATCCTTCTGCAGCCTGCTGATCACAGGTGGTTCTGAGTCAGCCGCCTGAGTCACAGCTGGAAGTGGGTCAGCTGGGTGTATCTGTGACTCAGTTGGCTCTTCCTGAGACTCAGCTGGGTGCATGGAGGCTTCTGAGTCCAATAGATCATTAGCTGGGTTGTACTCGAACTCAATGCCATTGACTTCATCCTGCTCATCAGCTGGGTCAGGTAGATTTGTAACTCCAGATGAAGCTTGCTCCTCAACTTGGGGCCTGACTTCACCTGTTGACTTGTGAAGTATATCTACCTTCCCTGAAATATCATTAGCAACTTGCCCATCTTGTGAGCCGTTAGATTCATCGAATGTCACATCTACAGCTTCTTCAACAGCCTTGGTGTTGGTGTTAAAGACTCTGTAGGTGTGAGATTCTGAGCTATATCCAACAAATATTCCTTCATCAGATTTGGATTCAAATTTAGAGAGACGTTTGCCTTTCTTCAAAATATAGCACTTACAACCAAATACTCTGAAGTAGGAGACGTTTGGCTTCTTGTTGGTCAGCAGCTCATAAGGTGTCTTCTTTAGGAGTGGGTGAAGATATAGTCTATTGATGTTGTGGCAGGCAGTATTCACAGCTTCAGCCCAAAACCTTGCTGGTGTTTTGTACTCACTCAGCAGTGTCCTCGCCATCTCTATCAGGGTCCTGTTTTTCCTCTCCACCACTCCATTCTGCTGAGGTGCATAGGGACCAGAAAACTCATGCTTAATCCCATGCTTGTCCATGAAGGCTTCAACTCTTGAGTTCTTGAATTCTGTCCCATTGTCACTTCTCACTACCTTCAAGTTGATGTTCCATTCATTTTGAACTCTGACAATGAGGTGCTTGAATCTTTTGTACACCTGTGACTTGTCCTTCAAGAAAAATACCCAAGTGAAACGTGACAAGTCATCTACAACAACAAAACCATACTTGTTACCTCCAATGCTCTCATATGTAGTTGGACCGAACAGATCAATGTGTATGAGATCGAATGGAGAAGTAGTGGTCATGATGTTCTTGGGTGGATGAGGGCTCCCAACTTGCTTTCCAGCCTGACAAGCACAGCATGGCTTGTCTTTGTTGAATTGGATCTGCTTCAGGCCTAGGACATGTTCTTCTTTACTGAGTTTGTTCAGCAGCCTCATCCCCACATGACCTAGCCTCCTGTGCCACAGCCAGCCTAACTAAGCTTTGACTATAAGGCAACATGGCACAACTGCTTCTTGATCCTGAAAATCTACAAGATATAGCTTATCTACTCGATAGCCTTTGAAAACTTGTGAGTCATCAGTTAGTTTCTGGACATAGACCTCTTTAGGATAAAATGTGACTTTCATTCCAGCATCACATAATTGAGAAACAGATAAGAGATCATATGAAATAGACTCAACAAGCATTACTTCAGTAAGAGAATGTTCCTGAGATATAGCAATTTTACCACAACCCAATACCTTGCCTCTTGAATCGTCAGCATAGTTGACATACTTGCAAGGAAGGTTATCTTTTCTTATCTCAGAGAACTGCTCTTTGCCTCCAGTCATGTGCTGTGTGCAGCCACTATCCATGACCCATTTTGTTCCACTGGAGGCAGAGCCCTGCACGATTAGTTTCGAGACTTAGGAACCCAAATAGCTTTGGTTCCCAAGTTAGCAGGTCTCTTACTGTAAGCATCAATAGCAGGAATAAGATTAACATTAGGGTTCTTAGCAGCTATGGCTTTAGAAAGCTTAGAGAACCTCTGAATCTTTCTCAGATTCTTATCTCCTGCAAACTCAGATGGAAGGGTTAGCAAATTTGCATTGCACCTGAGTGAGCTACCTGAGTTACAGGTGGCTTTCCCTGACTTCGGTACCCAACCGAGTGAGTCACCTGAGACACAGGTGACTACTGACTTTGGTACCCAAATGCTTGGTACCTTCTTGTACCTACTCCAGGGTCCAACATATATTGCCTCAGGTTTGCCCTTTTTCCCTGTCTTAAGCACATAGCTTGGATTAGAGGGAATTTTCACATAACCACCGGTCTTTCGATGGTTTCCTGCAAGAGAGTTAGTATCATATTTCCCTTTCTGAGGAACAAAGTGATTCTGCAAGTATTTCTTGTTAGTAGCAGAGGAAATATATGATGACTTGTTCTTTTTAAGTGCAGGAGTGAAACCAAGTCCCCTTGTACCATTATTCTTTAGTACTAAGGTGGACTGGAGCCTAGCAAAGTTCTGCATGCCTATGTTAGCACTGCATAGGCCTATTCTCATGAGCCTTTTTAGCTCTTCATGCTCCTCCTTGAGCTCATTGTACTTTGCTGCATCAACAGAGTTAGTAGCAGTTGAAGTGCTTGATTCACTGGGTGAATCTACAACAAACACTGTACTAGAAGTAATAGCATTGATGCGAGATGCACAGTTTAAACAGGTTTCTATAACAGTAGGAGGATTTGCATCAGGTGTAACAGCAGTGCAAGATGAGTGAGTTTCTTTGAGTTTATCATGCTCAGAGATTAGGAGCTCATGTGATAGCTTAAGTTTGTTTTGAGCTTCCTGCAATAAGTAAACCTCCTCATCAAGATCTGCCTTAGCATCTTGTGCATTATCAAGGGACACCTGCATGTCAGTTAGTTTGTCCCTGAGAGAGATGTTTTCTTTTCTCTCTTTCCGAAGGAGCTTCTCTGTCCTGTCAAGAATATCCATTAGTTGAGCATAATCAGGGAAGTCATCCTCAGTCATTACCTTGCTGCCTTTAGCCATAAGGCATAGGGCTGGAGTCTCGGCATATGTAGGATCTGCATCCTTGTCGAAGAGAGAGTCTGACTCGGGTGTGCAGCTGAGTGACCTAACTGAGTCTTCTCCTGGCTCAGTAGGGCTGCTGAGTGATCCACCTGAGACACAGATGGCTAACCCAGCAAGCTCAGTTTCTTCCTCTGACTCCTCCTCTGACTCTGAGTCATCTGAAACCCAGGCTTGTCCCACATAAGCTCTGGCAGCAGAGGTCTTCTTCTTTCTGAAGGTGGGAGGCTTCCCTTCTTTGTATTTCTTCTTGACAATGATCTCCTTCTTCTTGTACTTGCCATCCTCTTGTCTCTTGCTCTTTTTGGGACAATCAGCAATGAAGTGTCCTGAGTCACCACACTCAAAGCACTTCTTGTCACTGAGTTGCTTCTTCCCCTTGAACCTGTCTGATGAGCCAGAGAACTTCTTCCTTCGATAGAACTTTCTGAAGTTCCGAGTAAGCATGGCAAGCTCATTCTCCTCATCAGTGGACATCTCTTCATCTGGATCTTCTTCTTCATCACTTGAGTCCCTGTGAGTGGCCACTGCCTTGAGGGCTATGTCCTTGTTCTTCCCAGAGGTGATAGCATGCTTCTTGGAGTGGTTTAGCTCCATCTCATGAGTGAGCATCCTACCAAGGACATCTGTGGGCTTTAATCTGTCAAAGCCATCCTTTTCTTTCATCATCAGACGCAGAGTGTGATAAGGCTTGGGAAGCACAAAGAGGAACTTCTTGATCACATCTCCATCTTCTACTCTGTTGGACCCAAGGGCTTTCAGCTGGTTAGTGATCATGGTAAGTCTTGTGAAGATGGAATTGATGTCCTCTCCAGGTTGGTAATGGAAGTTGTCAAGTTCATGCTCCAGCACATCTTTCTTGGACCTCTTCAACGTGTCACTACCTTCATAGATAGCCTGAAGTGTGAACCATATATCTCTGGCTTCCTCAAAGGTGCAGACACGGTTGAAGTCATGCTCTTGCAGTCCCATATAGATAGCATTGGCAGCTCTAGCATTGTTCTTGATGCTGATCTTCTCTTGATCAGTGGGATTGCTCTCATCAACCACATCAAGACCTGTTGTGACAATCTTCCATACATCTGGGTCAAGTGCAGTAAGATGCATTTGCATCTTCCGCTTCCAAAAGGCATAATTAGTACCATCAAACATAGGAACTCTACCCTCATAGTTCGACATCCTTTAGACTCTGGCTGTTAGGCCAATTATGAGCAACGAGGCTCTGATACCACTTGAAAGGGATCTCAGGAGTCGACTAGAGGGGGGTGAATAGGTCGGCTCTAGAAATTAAAATGCCTAATGGGTTTCTCTTCTGGAGATAGGTCAATCCTAGAGAAAATATATGCAACTGATGCAGGTAACTGAGACTCAGCAAGATATATCAGATAAACACCAGACACTCAGACAGCAAACTCAGCTGATGTAGAGCAAGTTATATTCAGAGCTAACTGAGTCTCAGGTGTGAGAGTCAGGTGAGTGCATCAGATGACGTGAACACGAAAGGTACTAGCTTTAGCAGGAGCTAACTGAGTCTCAGGTGAGGAAACTCAGTTAGTGTGCAACAAATAAAGGTGCTCTAGTGATCTAAGCATGCATAGATAACAGAATAAGTAAGAGCAGATCACAAGACAGAAGGTAAAGCACACAATGATTTGTTTTACCGAAGTTCCTACTTCTTGTGAAGCAGTACGTCTCCGTTGAGGAAGCTGTTTTCACAGCCGGCACCAAATCGTGCTCTTTCCTCGAGTACCTTTCTTGTGTGGAATCCTTTTATCTTGCTGCTGCAAGACAGGCAGACCCGAATCGCCCTCACAGACTCTTGGTGGCAGCCACACAAGACTTGGCTTGCTCACCAACTCCAAGAGCACTCCCACTCTTGGAGGAACCAGTACCTCGAATGCTGCACCTGAAGGACTAAGTAACTCACTCTCACGATGGATGCACGCAGGCAACACTCACTTGGAGACCTAGAGCTCTTTCTTTCTCAACAGGTTGCTTTCGGGTTAGAGGCAAAGGTTGGGTAAAGGTTCGAGATTGAAAACCTCCCCAGGTTCCCTATTTATAGGGTCCCTGGCAGCTAGCCGTTACCCTCATGCCACGTCAGACAAAGAGCCACCAGACCTAACCTATCTGAGACTCAGCTAACGAGCACCTCTGGTAACCTACTAGCCACGGCTGAGCTACCCACCTGAGTCTCAGATGCCAAACTCAGGTGGACTCGGTTGCCTCAGGCAGCACCTGAGCACAACTCTGGCCGGCTCACTACAAGCCTACAACTGACCAGAGAGCAATGACCTCGCCATAGTCCCTGACCAGCTCGCTTAGACCCTTGGCACTGGTTCCAAGCTTCTTCACCGAAGATGACTGCCCTTGTAGACGCACAGCGAACCCTTGGTCCTGATCCACCAGCTTCCTAGCTCCTCCAGGACTTATCAAGCTTGCATTCACGGCCCTTGAACTCCATCAAGCAACCATCACCTCGCTTGCCCTCGAGCACAGCCTCGGCTTCCTCGCAACTGTGCCTCAGGAACCTAGCTCAGCTGGTCCTTCTGACCTTCCTAGTTCCTTGCTCTTTTTAGGGCTCATCATCAACAGTTGTCTCACTTCAGCTTTCACCTGTCCATCTAATCCCTGTTCACACTCATTGCAAAACATTAGACACAGGTGAGGATTGCCAATAACCATCAAAACCAAACTCTGGGGCAAGATAGCCATCCTTCCAAGCTCCATGGGAGTAGATGCACTTTCAGACGGGCTCTTAAAAGGGCACCGTCAGTGATTCATAAGCAACGTACGCACCAAATACCGCTGACGGACGCGAAAGTTAACCGTCAGTGAAGAAAACTTCTCCACTGACGGGCAGCACATAAGAGACCGTCAGTGATAGGGCACGTCATATGTTCAGCTTTCCACTGACGGGCTACATTGGAGCCCGTCAGTGGAGTTGTCATCTCCACTGACGGGCGCTTAACAAGAGCCCGTCAGTGAAAATGACGCGTCATCTATCCCTCCTCATGTTCATCTCCACTGACGGGCTATTTTGGCGCCCGTCAGTGGTGCTCCTCACCTTCTGCTTTGCTGCGTTCTCCGCTGACGGGCTATTTTCCGTCCGTCGGTGGAGTTCCCCTCCAGCGACGGACCTTTTTATGCCCGTCAGTGGAGGGCATTCAGGAGAGGGTCTATCTGCAGTAGTGTTTGTACGCATTCCATACCTGTACCCCTTCATTCCACAGTGTTTTCAGATCCTCCACCAAAGGTCTTAGGTACACGTCAATATCATTTCCGGGTTGCTTCGGCCCTTGGATAAGCAGTGACATCATGATGTACTTCCGCTTCATACACAGCCAAGGTGGTAGGTTGTACATACTAAGAGCAACTGGCCAAGTGCTGTGCCGGCTACTCATGTTGCCGAAAGGATTCATTCCGTCCGTGCTCAGCGCGAACCTTATATTCCTCGGCTCCGCACCGAAGTGTTCGAAGATCATGTTGATGTTTCTCCACTACGCGGAATCGGCAGGGTATCTTAGCTTTCCATCTTTCTTACGGTCCTCCGAGTCCCAGCACAACAATTTGGCCTCTTTTGGGTTCGCGAACAAACGCTTCAGACGCAGAATTACGGGCAGATACCACACCACCTTAGTGGGAACTCCTTTTTTCGGCTCGATGAAAGACTCGCCGTCGTCTGCTTGACTCTTACGCTTGTAACGAGATGCTTTGCACACTGGACATGAACGCGAGTTTGATAATTCATTACGGTACAAGATACAGTCGTTCGGACATGCATGTATCCTTTCTACCTCCATCCCCAGAAGACAAACCACCTGCTTTGCTCGGTACGTGTTTTTGGGCAGCTCGTTACCATCCGGAAGCATCTCCGAGAGGAGACCTAGGAGCGCCGTGAAACTCTTGTCTGACCAACCATAGCTTGCTTTCAATTTAAGCAGCTCGAGCACGGACGACAGCTTTGTGTATTTCGGCTTGCAACCCAGAAACAAAGGTTTTTCTGAGTCCTCAATCAAGTACATGAACTTGTTTAGGTCTCTCTCAGTATTAAAGTTCACGTCAGCATCGCGCAGCATCTGATCCAACCTATCATCGTCCTCTGCGCCACCACAATCATCGTCTGCACCTACTTCCTCATGACGGCCACAATCATCGTCTGCACCTACTTCGTCATCATCTTCTCTCCTTTCGTTGACTTCGGGTTCTTGGACGATGCCAACGTCTTCGTGTAACATGTTCTGCTCTTCACCATGTTTGGTCCAACACGTGTAGTCCAGTTTGAAGCCCCTAATAATCAAGTGCGCTTGGATCTGTAGGGCTGAGTTGTGTCCGAGAAATGATCTCTCATTTCTACAATTGCAACAAGGACAATATGTAAATTCAACACCCTTCTTCAACCTATCCTCCTCGGCGACTCTAAGAAAATTCGTCACACCATCAAGGTACGCTTGGTTTGTATGAGAACCGTACATCCACACCCGATCCATCTGGCTACACGCGCTGCACAACAAGGAAATTAGTGTTAAATTGACCTAATAAAAGAAAGCCACCTAGCTTCTCATCGAAAAAAGGAGCTTATGTAGAAATCGTACTGCAATTTAAGGGTTTAAGGGTATAAACATAAATATCAAAATGCGGAAGATCGGCATGAGATGAAATGCATGTCATGGAATAGAGGACATAAAATAAAGACTAATGCAAATGTAATCAATTTAATCGGAGTCCGGACGCTCAAAATATCGTGATCCGAATTTCTCCGGCGGTTCCGGAAACCCTAATTTGAGTTTTTAGTCAATTTTATTTTTTCTACAATGCAAACACGAATGAAAATGACATAATTGCATAGATCTTATTTTTCTAAATATTTTGATATATTATTTGCATTTTTCTGACTAATAATGAATTTTCTATGATTTTTATAAGATTTAAATATTTAAATACTCTTTTTGATCTTTTCCTCAGTAAAAATAATAAATAAATAAATTCAAAAATAGTAGGCCCTGACAGGTGGGTCCCACTGGTCATATTTTTATTTATTTTTTATTTTTTTGGCTTAATTCGCCTGAGGGCCGGCGGTCGGCCGGGACGCCGGCCGAGCTCGGTCGAGCACCGGCGGCGGCAAGCGGCGGTGGCGCGGGACCTCGGCGGTGGACGGAGGAGGGAGCTGGGAGCATGGCGGCTTACCGGGAGGCGGCGGGGCAAGGCAGGCGGCGGCGAGGTGGAGGCCACGGTCGGCGGCGGGGAAGCTTCGGGGGCTGGCCTGGCGGCGGCGGCGGCGGTGGGAGAGCGTCGGGTGGCGGCGGCGGCTTGGGGAGGTCGCCGGCGGGCGGCACGAGCTCCGGTGGCGGCGGCACTTGCGGGCGGCTCGAGATGCCGGAGGTCACGAAGCTCGGCTGGGAGTGGGAGTGAGAGAGTGGGCTTTAGTACAGACGGCTCCAAGTAGGGAACCGTCTGTACAAATAACACAGACGGCTCCCAAATGGGACCGTCTGTACTGTATGGGTTATTGCAGACGGCTCCCAACTGGGACCGTCTATGGCATTAGTACAGACGGTACCGGTTGGGAGCCGTCTGTACTGTATGGGTTAGTGCAGACGGCTCCCAACTGGGACCGTCTGTGGCACTAGTACAGACGGTACCGGTTGGGAGCCATCTGTACTGTACGGGTTAGTGCAGACGGCTACCAACTGGGACCGTCTGTATTATTTGTACAGACGGTTCCGCGTGCGAACCGTCTGTATTGTGCCGTCCCACGTGTTCGCCATCCTTGGTCATGATTTGTACAGACGGTTGGTGTTGGGAACCGTCTGTGATAAGAATTGTACAGACATCTCCCGGTTGCCATCTGTACAAGGGGTGTCCCGTTAAATGCTATCTGTAGTAGTGTTGTTTACTGACATGTTTTAACAGCATTTGCTGTCGCAGCGCAATAAGAAGCCCATGGTTAGTATGGTCGGATATATCTTATAGCCAATAAACCTTAATCAATACTGATTACGTATCAACTCAATTGCTATTCAGCCTGGATAATATCAATGATCAAGGAATTGCTTAGTTCAATTATTAGTTGATGATCACCACTCGTTAAGTAGCTGCTAACCCATGAGCTACTAACATTGGGGTCACGGTTAATTAAGAACACCTCAACAGGAGTACATGTACTCCTTCGCACCATGCGGGTAGTGGTTTAAGAAATGCATATCAAATACAATGAATTGAGTTTCACCTAGTAACCCAACTAATACTAACTCTGCCGGTAACTAATCATCAGAGTACTTAGTTGTTTTCTTAACCAAAGTATGCAACTATCTAGAAAGTATTTCCTTTTTCATGAGGTGATAAATCAGTGAACAAGCATTAGTTTATCAGCGAGCTAATTATTGAAACAAGCTGCATCAGTCGGCTATACACCTAAAGGATACATCAATTAAGCTAATTAGTTGTACTGGGTGTGCTTTAGTCAACAGTTAACCAAATGCTTAGCAGTAATCAATCGAGTACTGAAGATTAATCGTCGCTTAACTAATCCTAACTAGAAATCAACGACCTTAGTTGGTCGAGCAGGAACTCACCCGACGTTGACGAGAGCAAGAGATAGGGGAGGTCGGCTCGGGTTGGAGGAGATAATCTGGTGAGGCTCGTCGGTGCTGGGGGTTGGGGATGGATGCACCGGACTTGAGGGAGGCGCTGACGGTGGGGATGCTCAGGTCGTCAATGTTGCGGTGAGGTGGCAAGAAGCGGGGTGAGCGAGGCGGTAGCGGCACTGGTGATGTCGTTGGGGAAGAACGACGGGGAGGATCTCGGGCCCTCGGGGCTGCCGAGAGTGGCGAGCTAGGCGGTGAGTCGGCGCCGGGGACGAGCAGCGTGGTGGATCCGGGGCAGAGGCTGCCTCGACAGGTTGGCAAGAGAAGTGGCCCCGTCGGGGGCAGCGCGTGGTGGGAGGAGGAAGGGTTGAGGAGGAGGAGGCGGGATCTAGCACGCCGGTCTTGAAGGAGGCGCCGACCAGGACCCACCGGCGATAGCGGCTCTACGAAAGCAGGCGGCGGTGGCTGGGCGCGGCAAGAGCAGCATGCGGGGAGGAGGCGCGGGTGGCCGGCGACGAAGTCGGACAGGGCACGACCGAGGCCGTCGCCACCGTGCCACCGAGGTGCGGCGAGGCCCAAACAGGGGCGGAGCCGAGGCAGTTGGAGGAGGGGAGCTCCGAGCGGTGTTGAAGAAGGTGAGACTGGCGGCAACGTGCTGGTCGGACACGACGGGGGCTAGGTGGGGCATTGTGGGGCAAGGGAAGGATGAGACGGGGTCGGAGCGGCGCCTGAGAAAGGGACCGAGCGGAGAAGCCGAGTAGGCAAGAAGAGAGAGGGGGCCTATTGCGGGTTTTGATTTGGGGCTTTGGAGGAATCGGTTTTGGGGAAGAAGAAAGTGGCTTGCTGTTGTGCTACGTGGAGAGAGGGAGCTGCCAGCGGGCCTCATGGGCAGGTGAGGAGAAAAAATCAAGGTGAGGTATTTTCTTTTCATTTTGTTTCCCTTTTAATTCAAGCTTTGCTGGCATGAGTTTAACATCAATAAAAATATTTTTGTAAAACATTATGGAAACATATCTCACCTCTAACTATGTTTGTAGGTTGAGACTATCAATGTAAATAAAGATTAAGCATGGAATTCTACGGGAATTGGACGATGAGACATTCAGTAGATCAACTTATTTCAGTTTTTGGTCCAAAAGAATGAAGCTTAGGGAAAACATTTGTTAACAGGTGCAAGACAGAGTTAATTATCTGGATCATTTGTGTAAAATCCCTCTGAGATTTCTAGAGCTTAGGAGAACCACTAGGATTACACTTTGGTGAAATTAATTTTCAAGTTTTATCCAAGTTGAGTTTAGTCGAGATCCTAAGGTTTAATTAAGCCGAGACAATTTTTAATTCATCTGGATGCTTGCATGATGAGGGAAATCATTTTTATTCACGATGATCTACACTGATCTCGTGTATTAAGAATGGGGTCACTACACAAGCATATCATACAAATAATCGGTGAAGTGTCAATAGATGATATGCATGGACTAACACATGATAGTATATCAGTTTTGCTACAAGAAGTGTCTAAGTCCACCATAGAGATGAAACTTGCATTGGTAAGAGAAAGATGGTCATAAGCTTCTTTTAGCTCCTCATTTCTACCTTTATTCTAATAAGAATTAGTTAGATTCTCATTTGCGGCCTCAAGTGTTACATGGGAGTAAGTTAACTACTCAAGTGAACTTTGGGTTGAAAGAAAACTCATTCTTTCAAGTGTTACATGGGAGCAAGGTTAGCATTTTTGAGCATATGAAACAAGTTATCAAAAGTGAACACAATATCATCATCATGATCACTATCATCATCCACAAAGTCATTACCTTTTTCCTTGTCATGTGATGATGAAGTTGATGACCTTGTGAGTTGTTTATCCTCAAAAGTGGAAGCAATTGAGAGTTTATCCACAAAGTCATCGGAAGTGGAAGTAGAGTACTCCCCAACTGAGAACCACGAGTGACATCAACCATCCTCATCAATGTTGGACTCATCATATATTTCTTGAAGTGTAGTCGATATCTCACGAGTATCCTCGAGAGGCACGATCGACTCTAACACTACATCTCTCAAAGTATTGAATATGGCATTAGTATCTTGAGCATTGAGATGTAACTTTTCCTCTACCTCAAAAGATGGATTTTTAGAATCCTTCAGAGGAGAGAACCCAACATCTACAATTCACTCTATGTTTGGACCTGTGGTCTAAAAATGACTAAGCATGCAAATTCTCCATAAATGATAACTTGTGCCATCTAATAAGAAAGTGTCTTCGTGCACTAAACCAATAGCTGAAATCCCTACTACCTAGGTGGATAAGCCTAAACCAAGAGAGCACGAGGCAATGATACAAATAGAAAGGACCTAGGATGTCACCTAGAGGGGATATAGTGAATAGTCATTTTTAAAATGATTACGATCTAGGCCAATTTTTAATGTGGAATTTACCTAAGCGGATTTTCACAAGATCAAATCCTAAAAAGCCTAGGCTCAACTAAGTGCACCAACAAGTCTAAGACAAGATATGCAATCTTAGGAAGACAAGCAAGCAAAGTAATTTCGCCACAAGATAATTGTGCAAATACAAATAGCAAGATATGGATTGCCAGAAAATAAAGGGACACAAACGATGTTTGTTCTCAAAGTTTGGATGTCCACCAATATCCTACTTCTCGGTTGAGGAAGCTTGTCCCGACGAACAAGCCGGCTCTGAATTGAGCTCTTCCCTCAAGATCCTTGCCTCTAGCAAGAACCACTCACTATAGATAGGTCCTTCTTCTACGTGGAGATGGTGAGCTCCACAACCCACTCACAAGTCCTCGGGCCTCTTCACAATCTTATTAAAGAGATTAAAAGCTCAACTTCACCAAACCGCCTACAAGGCGGCAGCCTCCAAGAGTAACAAGCTCTCCGACTTCCACTTGAACACAATCGACCCAGGGAGCTCAAGCCAATGCAACCGATGCAATCTCCAAGTGCAACACCATGCACAACTTCCTTTCACACCTCATGAAGAATAACTCTTGCCTGTCCGGTTGTTAAGTGGAGGATAATATGAGAAGTGGTCAAAACATGATCCCCAGATTTGGAGCTTACTCCTCAAGCCTGCCAAGGAGGCCATTTATAGTCCACCCTCAAAAACTTGCCGTTACGCACTTTCTGTGCAAAAGGTTTGAGGTTCCGAAACCAAACTCCGAGGTTCAGGGATTCAAACTAGCAGCTATATCAGTGGACAGAGAGGAAACTCAGAGGTTCTGGCTTCAAACTCAAAACTTCCAACTTGGAGGTTTCAATTTCCAATCCCGGAGGTCCGAGATTCAAAAAACTCAGCTAAAAACACATTTTCATGGGTTAATCTCGGAGGTTCTGACTTCGGTTGGAAAGTACAATCGTTTATTTGAGCTTCCCTATCAGGTATGACTGAGTAGGCATGACTCAGATGAAGAAATAGGCTACGAAACTTCTTCAAACTTACATGTGGGGATATAGACTAGGTTGAGATAGGCTTCCAAACACATCCTATCATGTTGATGGGATGTAGCACTTTTCATTTGCATGGTCCGACTACCCAACAACATTTAAGTACTATTGGAACATCTAGATAAATAAGTATTATTTTTATTTCATGATTTATTTTCTCATGACACTACTGCAACTTGACCCTTTCCTGAACGTCATTACTGACGGGCATAAGATAGACCGTCAGTGGTAAACAATCCACTGACGGGCGGATTAATACGACCGTCAGTGGAGACATGAGCTTGGCCAGGAACTACGTGGAAAAAGTAACACTGACGGGCGCAAAATTATGCCCGTCAGTGGTGCTGTTATACCACTGACGGGCGCGAAAATCAGCCCGTCAGCGGTTCTTTTGGCCCACTAAAAGCCCGTCCAAACCCTGCAATGCCCTTCCCTATAAATAGGGATCTAACCCTAACAGGCCCGCCTCCTCTCTCTTCTCTTCTCTCCCTCTCTTCCCCCAACCCCGCCGCCCCCTCTCTCCCACGAATCCCTCTCTTCCCCAGCCCGCCGCTCCCTCCCTCTCCCTCGTCGGCGCCGTGGACCTCCCCTCCGGCCTCCCCTCCCTGCTCCCTCTCTCCCCCTATCCCCCTCCCCTCCCCCGCTCCCTCTCTCCCCCTCTCCCCCTCCCCTCCCCCGCTCCAGCTCCCTCTCTCCCGGATCCAGCAGCGCGTCGGCGCAGCGGTGCGGGGAGCAGCGGGGGGGGCGGCGGCGGATCTGGCGGTGCCGGGGCAGCGGTGCGGGGCAGCGGTGCGGGGGGCGGCACGGGGGGCGGCGTGGGGGGGCCGGCGGCGGATCTGGCGGTGCCGGGGCAGTGGCGCGGGGCAGCGGTGCGGGGGGGCGGCGCGGGGGGGCGGCAGGGGGGGCGGCGTGGGGCCAGCGGCGCGGGGAGCGGCGGCCAGGTCCGGCGGATCTGGCGACGCCGGGAGCAGTGGCGCGGGGGGGGCGGTGCGGGGGGGGGCGGCGCGGGGGGGCGGTGCGGGGGGCGGCGCGGGGGGGGCGGTGCGGGGGGCGGCCAGGGCAGCGGCGGATCCAGCGGGCTACCTGGCCCCGGCCCTACTTTTTTTTGTTACCCAGCTCTATCGCCACTGACGGGCATCCATGCCCGTCAGTGACTTTTTTAGCACCACTAACATCTAATTAGTGACGGGCCCAAATGCCCGTCAGTAGTCGCGTTTTTTGCCCGTCAGTGGTAGGTGATTTTGCAGTAGTGTGATTTTCATTTTGGTGTGAAATACTAGTTTCAATTTTTTTATCTAGAAATACTTGGAATTAGTCATGCTGTCGGGGTTAACTGTCATTATTAAGTCGACATTTTTCTAGTTTTTTTGCATTGAGTTTTTATAAGTTATTTGAAATATTATTGCTCATGATCATCACAACTAGTGTGTAATAGTGCACTTGGTGGTGTCCTCATGGGCAAGAGTTCTTTGCTTTTCACTTTGATTTATGTTGGCTTCAGTTGTTAGCGAGGGCACGAAAATTGTAGCGTGAACTCGAACTTTTGTTTTGTTGCCTTTGGATAGTGGTACTTGGGGTATGTCCTCATACAAGAAAAGAGCACTAAGCTCTGAGTGCCTTTGCTATCCTCCACCACCACCTATGGCATGCAGCGCAACAACTTTGCCGCCTTTTCTCCCCTTCTCCTACCCGACCTAACCAATATCTATTGTCATTCCTCCCACTTGAAGATCACCATCGCAGAAGGATAAGAACTACCAATGGGCCATGGGCCACGCCCTCCCCCTTGTGGTGGATGCATTATGTATTGTTTAGAGGGCATGGTCTTATGGCCAATTGCCTTGACAGTCAAGCAGATGTTGTAACTATTGCAAAACCAGGGTGCACTTTTTAGGTATCCACTTCTCAGTTAGGTTTTTAAGACACAATAAATAACATCAAGGCAACTATAGATAAAGAGGACCAAAAAAAGTAGGAGATGCTTTCACGCGCTTCCTCCACTACCAATGGCGGTGGCCTTGCCATGGAGATTTCACCATCAGTCCTCGCCCTTCCCTAGGGGATGAGTTTTCTGGTGGCATCCAATCCCCATGGATGGCTGGTGAGCGTCCTCGCAGGATCCTTCCAGGTGGTGGGATCTAGGTCGGTGGTGCCGATAGTGATCCAGTTGACGTCTATCCAATCGGAGGCATCGTCGGCCTTTCAATGCAAGCTTGGGCCCCTGTTTGGGAAGGATCCGGGGTAGCATATCAACCATGGACAACCATCGTCGATGAGCACACTTTCGGAGGATATGGCCTGCTCTGGCCCAGCATCTCGATCACCACTAGGTGATTCGGTTTAATGTGATAGGGTTAAAAATGCATCTTTGCCCCCATGTAGGTTTTGATGTTAATGACAAAATGACTATGTGACTAATGTGTGCATCAAGTGCAGTTAGGTGTTTAGCCCCATAACCAGCGGTAAGACCAACGTTGCAACCTATAAAAAGTTCTAAGAAAAAGATGGCTTGAAGAAACAAGATTAAGGATAATTTTTCTAGCTCTTATAGTGGTTCAAGGAATCATATTGAGGTTAGGGAAAACTGTACTATTAAGCGGGGCCATAATATGGAAGTTGGTGAGTGTATCTTGCTAATGCTCAGCTAGGAATTTATTTCCAAATCCAAAGAGGCCTTTGAAAACTCTTCATCTCACACTTTTTGAAGAAGTCGAAACCTCCAGGTTTGGTGTCAGCACATCCGAGTCCGAGAACTTGGAGCCTCCAAATTACCCTTCCTATCTGTTTTCTAGATGTTAGAACATCTTAGATTTCCCGAAACCTCTAGGTTCATCTTCGTTCACGCCTAAGTCCTTTTGCCATGAACGTCGGAGCATCAAAAATTTTCAAGAACCTTGTATCCGTTCTGGAATTATCTTTGGAATCTTGAATTATCCAAGTTAGAATGTTAGAATCTCTAAGAATGCACACTGTATATCCATTATTGAGGTCATTTGAAATATTGGATGTTCCAAGTATAATGTTGAAACCTCCAGGAACTAGTTTTGTCTTCACCTTCTTGAGGTTCATCAAATTTCCGGATGTTCTGGGTTCAAATTCGAAACCACCGACATTAGCTTTTGTCCGCTGTGCTCTGTAAGTCGGAACCTCTGAATTCTTGCTGGAAGTTTCGATATATGTTCTGATCACCCGATGTTGCCGTTGCTTGGAAATGTGGGAACTTCCAAGTTCCATCTCAAAAGTTTCGAGAAGTCCCTCTTTTGTACGAACGATAAGTTTTTGAGGGGTTGGCTATATATATACCCCAAGCCTCTTTCGTGCCTAACTCTTTGCACATCTATTTTCTGCTCTCCTGAGTGTTCTCCCACGTTTGTTCAAACCAAAGTTGTATTCTTTGTGTGGAAATCTTTGAGAGAGAGAGAGATTGAACCATAGTTGAGCACCAAGTAAGAGTTCATCTCCAAGCCAAATCAATCACCGGCTGTTACTGCTAGAGATTGGCATCTCCTAGATTGTTAGGAGTCACTTGCGAGCCTTCAAGAAGATCTAGAAGAGCCCCAAAATGTTTGTGAGGGTTTAGAGCTCGCTTACTGTAACGTGAATAGCTCCCATAAGAGAAGGGAAGCTTCGTATTATCAAGCTTCTTATGAGAAGAGCATGATTTGGTGCCGGCTTCTTAGGATCAAGCTTCCTAGACGGAGACTTAGAGCCTTGCCAAAGGCTCGAGCTTCAACAACAAATCTTTGCGTGCCCCGTGTGGTCATCTCATTGCACATCTTTGTACTCATTTCCATACTTCTTCTGCTCTCATACCTGCTACTAGTTTGCTTAGAATTTTGCCTTCTGGCTCTCATACTTGTGCCTTACTTTTGTTTTTAGCTTGTATTGATCACTAGCATGCTGGGTTGTTTAGTGTTATTTTTGTTCTTAACTTGTATTGATCACTACTTGTGTAGAAAGTAATTTTGGGATAAAATTTTGATACTCCCCTATTCATCCCCTCTAGTCGGTTCTCTAGATCCTTTCAGTTGATTAGGTTTCACCGCCTAGAGAGATAGTTTCTCAGCCAAGGAAGAAGCCACAAGCACTCAAAGCAAACTAAGAAGAAACTCACCACGAGGGCATGTTTTGAGGGTCATAGGACATGTCTCTTCATCGCCGATTGTCCAAACAAGAGGGACAAGAAGGAGGAAAATGAGAAGGGTTACAAGAAGAAGGAGCACCATGGAAAAGGCATGTTTTTAAGAAGAACCGCTATATGGCTTAATGTAACAGCCCAGTCTTGTAACCTTAACTTTGTACACATCCATGTAAATTAAACCATGTTTCAACTCTAGGCATATGCATTCATGCATCCCATAAAATTTAAAACTTGTCATCCTCTCAGCCTTTCCTTAAAAACCTAAAATTAAAATGAGAACAAACCAAATTCTCGGAGTGATGTCCTTTGGAAATCCTTGCCAAGTCCCTGGTAGGTTCACCATCTCCCTTGGGATGTATCTGGAGAAAGAGACAACTATTGAAAAATATGCTAGAAAAGTATTTGAACCAAGTGAAATTTATCCAAAGCTATTAAATAGCAAAATAGTAGATGATTTATTTACTGGTGAATCCTTCACTTTAAATTTATGAAATTTTATATCTGGGCATTATGTGTTAAGATGCACCTCTATAAAAATTTCATAAATTTTAGAAACACTATGCACTTACCTGTAGTTCAAACCCATTTGGGGGCATATTTGAATATTTGGATGAATTTCAGTCAAGTACATTTTTGTTTGAGTTGGGAAATTTACCATGACTCCTATAACAATACAGAGCTCTGATGAATGTTCTCAATTTGAAATTATTGTTTAAGTTCTCAATTGTTACAAACTCACCACAACCTGAAAATAAAATGAAAAGAAAAAGGAAGTAATCATGGCCAAATGGGCTGGCTTCGGCCCATTTCCCCTTCGGGCCGCAGCCCACACGTTCAAGTTGCCTCCCTTTCTCCTCTTTCTGTGTTCACCACACGGAGGCACATCCATGCCGGGTGCCTGCCCCTCCCCCATAGCTCTATCCACTGGACCCACTTGTCAGGTGTCGTCTTTCACGTCACGTTCGACAGCTGGCTGGCCACACGCGTCTGTCCGAACGGCGCTGGTCCAAAGCTGACCGTGCAGGCCTATTTAATGTGCTCAGCCAGCTCCTCCTTCCCCTTTTTTCCTACCGTTCGCCATGCCAAAACACTAAACAACCCTTTCCTCTTTGACCGGAGCTGCACCGCCACTGATTCCCCTCACTCCAGTATGCCTTCGGCTCCCCTTCTCCCTCACCAAGCTCAGTCTCAACCTTCCCTCCCCAAATAACTCTCTCTCCCTCCTGCATGCTCGGATCAGCACCACTGGTGTCTAGCCCTTCGCCGCCATCTCCATTGCCTTTGTCGACGACCCCATCAACGATGGCCGGGACGCTCGATCCTGCAAATGAGCAGCTCCGGATCCTTGGAGGATTCAGCGACCCTCAGCCGGTTTCCTCTCCACCCCAACATCTCGACTCCACGGTCCTTTGCTCCCAACACCGACCACCTCGCCAGTGATCTCCCCACTGCCCTTGCAAGCGCCTCGCCAACGATCTCCCCTCTCCTCTCTTTCTCTCCCTCTCTAGTGAGACCGCGCCAGTTGTCGGTAAGTGTCCCCATTCCCTCCGCTGCTGGTGCCATTTCGATGGCCACTGGGCCTCGGGACCTCCACCAGCGAGCTCACCAGACCTCACACCCTAGGTCTAGGTGTTAGCACACTCGCTCGCGTAGCCTCAACAAATGAGCCACTGACCAGTGGGCCCCATTGGTCAGGAGGCTAATTAGGGCACCAACTGACCACTTAAACATTTTAAGGCCTAACATTAGTATGACATGTGGGGCCGAATCAATTGAAACATGTGTTAAACCCTCTGTTAAGCAAATGAGTCAATGACAGTCGGGTCCCACTATTTAAATTGGCCAAAAAGAAATTCCAAAAGACACAGAGAAAACCCTGACAAATGGACTATACCTGTCATAGACTGAGGCTAGCTCTTCCCCTATATTAAAAATATTTCTCTTTTAAAATTTGAATTAAAACAGGAATTTCTAGAAATGCTTTTAAAAGGTGAAAATCTGTATAAATCATAGTAAATTCATTTCCACTCCAAAAATTATGAAATTTATATGAAAATGTTCAGGATGAACTATACTATCCACTAAAAATTTATATGAAAATGTTAATGCCTATTGCACTTAAAAATTCATATTTAATTCTATAATTCCAAATTGGGTGAAACCAATTGCAGTAGTCTAAGAACTTAATTTTTCATCATTTAAAATACCTTTCATACACCATTCAAGCCATGAAATGCTGAGCACTCTTGATTTCTCCATTTTCTTCTCTTTTTAGTATCGTTTTCACATATCGATAGATTCTGACAACGATGGTCACCCCCATTGATCTCTCGCAAGAACAGTACTCGAGGCAAGCAGAGCTTATTGACATTGTCATGTCGTTGCTTAAATTATATTATGTTTATCATATCCTGCTTTATGCAAGTTCTTTTATATTAATGTTATTGATATCCGTAGGATTGCCATGCTTATTTCAGTGTCATGATGATGATTAAATTGATGTTTAATCAATCTAAATCCCTAATTAAGAATTGACATGGTAGCACATCCATTAGCTGAGCGATGACATTGTTGGGGTTACCGAGCCTTACATCGGGATTTTATTGGAGGTCACCATGGTGACCCATCGGTGTGCTGCCTTTCATCCGCTATATACCTTCCGTGAGCACACCACTAGTGCAGTCGGTGTGGACTTCATAGCGAGTATTTCAAGAATGCTTGAATGGTTACCTTGTTGGCTTTACACTTGTGGGGTAATTGTGAGTCTTCATGATGCTAGCTTGCACCCATGGGGTTGATGCTTTATCTATGTTTTCATTGTTGAACTTGATGTACTAAGTTTGTACTTGTGACCTTCAGGTGTTTTGATTCTAATTTATTTACTTGCCCATGGGTAAGGGATGTAAACCATTATCCATGTAAACTAGTATTTAGTGTTCTATTGTGATACCTTGTTGTAAGTCATGCACGTTCCCTCCTATGTATGTGTTTATAGCATAATTTGGCTTTAGGGTTTATTCAGTTGGCCAAATTAATTTTGCCATTAGAGGTTAAGATAATGGACTAACAAGCTGTGGATTTAGTGTTAAACTCTTGATGCAGGCTTGACTATTTCAGCACCGGGTGGCTTACGCCATCAAGCAGCGAGCAGTACCTCTGGGTACCAAGCGTTGGCGGGCCCAAGTACTTGTAGCCCGAGTACCGAGTACTCGTTCCTGAGTACTGGTTTTCCCGAGCCTTTGTTGCTTTGCGTTGAAAAGCAATCGTTCGTTGCACACGAAAGTGCGATATTTACCTAGGTGTTCCGCGGATCAATTTTCGCGCGAACACAATTGGCGACTCCGCTGGGGAAAGAAAAGAGCTACACGATGAACACCGACTCCAAAGACGGAAGCATCGTCGAACCTGACAACATCATCGCCATCACGCTCGACGATCTATCTGAAGATGAGCGGCGAGAGATTGAACGCCAACTCGAAGAAGAGCAGGCGGAGAGGCTCCGGCAAAAGTTGGCCAGCTACCAGAAGACAAGGAACAGTGTCATCAAAAAGGTAGTCGTGCCGAGTCTTTCTTCTGCGCTCAATACCGAGGTAAGTAAACCGACTTGTTCTGAAGATATTGCTCACCTCATTGACGTGTCGGTAGCTAGTAAATATGGTTCCGATGTAGATAATACGGCACAAACACTCACCCAAGTGATGACTAGCTGATTTAACGATTTTAAAGAGCAACTCGCTAAAGACATACAGATTAGTCTGCAGCGCCAAGTTAGGTCAATGGTGCTACGGGTCAATGAAGAACATCGGGATAAGCAGCCGATGTACCCTGACGCTAACAGATCTAACCACCGGGTAGAAGTCACTCCCGTGGTTACTGCGTCTGCTATTCCGACTTCGGTCCCCCAGGGTTTCACCAATGATAACCGAAGTCTCAGTCTTAGTACAAACGTTCCACAACCATATTATCAAACAGTAGCATACAGCACGCCACCTTTACCACCTCTCGGTACCGGAGTCCCTCATGGGCCGGTTCCAGATTCGTATTTTAATCCACAACAAGTCCAACCCGTGTTGCTAGAGCCGATCTCGTATGCTCATGTTACACCAGTGCCACCAGCCAGCACAAATTTTAAGGATCAACTCGCCGGAGCACTCAGAGAACTCGGTTTAGAACCCAAGGGTAGAACACGTGCTTATCAAAAGCCGTACCCTGAGTGTTTCGACATGATGCCGTATCCCCGTGGGTTTAAAGTTCCGGATTTCATTAAGTTCACCGGGCAAGAGGGTAGGTCCACGTTCGAGCACCTAGGGCAATTTTTGGCACAGTGTAGTGAAATCGACATGTCAGACCTCTACAGAGTCAAGCTTTTTCCTCTGTCATTATCTGGTACAGCCTTCACATGGTTCACATCGCTTGTCCCTAAATCCATCACGACATGGGCACAATTGGAGCAGAAGTTTCACGAGTACTTTTTTAGCGGTGAAACTGAACTCAGACTCTACGATCTGACGATGGTCAAACAGAAATACAATGAACAAGCGTACGACTACATCAGAAGATTTAGAGAAGTCAAAAACCGGTGTTTTAGTTTGACCATAGCCGAAAAAGATTTAGCCGACCTTGCTTTTTCGGGCTTGCTTGCTCATATTAGAGATAGGCTAGAAGGTCAAGAGTTTTCAAATATTAATCAAGTCTTGCAGAAAGCTGTGGCACAAGAGAACCATGCTAAGGAAGCCAAGCAGTATAGCTGGTTCGGGGATAACAAGAACAAAAGCAAGGAAAAACCTGCGGTTAACATCATATCATATGATGACGACTCGACTAGTGACGACGATGTCGATATATGCATAGCCGAGTGGGTACAGGCGCCCAAGTCGAAACCTTTTGCATGCTCTGCTTTAAAGCCTATGCCTACTCGGAGAGATGAGATTAAGTACACTTTTGATGTTAGCAAATGTGATAAGATTTTTGACATGCTCCTACAAGGAAACCTGATCAGAGTAAGGGAAGGATTAAGTACACTTTTGATGTTAGCAAATGTGATAAGATTTTTGACATGCTCCTGCAAGGAAACCTGATCAGAGTAAGGGAAGGACATGTATTTCCATGGCAGACGACTTGGGCAAAAGAACTTACTGCAAGTGGCATAACTCCTTTTCTCATGCTACTAATGACTGCAACGTGTTTCGCCGACAGGTGCAATCGGCCATTAATGACGGACGATTGACATTCGCTCAAAGCACCAAGATGAAGCTCGACAGTGATCCTTTCCCAATCAACGTGATCGATTTGGAGAAGAAGAAAGTGTTAATTCGGTCAGATCAGGCCGAGTCGACAAAAAGGAAGAATGTCATCATTGACGATAATGCTGCTCCAAGGATGATTCAGCCAAAAGATCCAGAAGTCGGAGTCTGGAAGGTCAACCGAGGAAAGGGACAAGTCGCAAAGCCAAAGCCGACGGTGAAACAATTGTTGGACAAATATACATCGCATAAATCCAACAACGTGTTCACTCGGCTCAGAAATACTAAGCGTCCCAGGTCGCCTTCCCGACTAGGTTTTGGTGGTCCCGAGTACTGGCAAGAAGGCCCATACGTTTAGCCACCATACTTCACAACAGGCCCAGCGTATTGGGGATGCGCGCCTCCTTTCTATCCACAGTTTCCTCCATATGGGGTTTCAGTCCTTGGGCACCACATCCTGTTGGGCCAGTCGGCATTGTCCAGCCGAGTTGGATCCCATCAAAACCCGGATTCAGGGAACGTCTGCACAAGAAGAGAACTCGGTTTAACCCGAGGGCCATGTCGCCGAATGAAGTGGCCACTCGGCGTAAGGAACTCGGCGCATCGAGTTACTCGGCGGTACCAAGAAGAAGCAACTCGCCGATTAAGCGCGTCTGGATGCCGGTCAAGCATGACGAGTCCAAGTCGGGCAATACCATTCAGCTCACGCCTGGCTCGGATGGAGCAGGTGTTACCCGAGTTCCGGAGGCAAGTTGACACAAACAATCCGCCGTGTCAATCAATCCGCAGATCAACTCGGTGTCACCAGCAGGAACCCGGCATGTACAGTTCGGCACGGTATACAACTCGGACAGGCCAGAGTCCAGCGGCGCAGCTAAACCCGGCACACGAAAAAATGAACTCGACAAGCCAATGCCGAATAAGCAAGTCGGCAACATCAAGTCGGTTGAGCCAGGAACAAAGTCGAAGCCTCAGTGGTGCCCTACAGGACTCACACATACTCAGAAGCGGAGGGTATAGCGATTGCGGGCACTCGAGCTTAGAGAAGAACTGATCGAGAGGAAGCACGACGAGTGGTTCAACCGAGCAAGGCCAATGACGCCAGCAAAGTTGACTGGGAAAGAGAAGCGCATTGCCAAGGAAGGAAATGACTCGACCAGTGGCGATGTCAGGAAAGTACCCGCCGACATGGATGTCAACATGCTGTTTGAGTTACCCATGGATTTTCGGGCACCCGAGTTGGAGATCGCAGAACTCGTACTCGGTCCGAAAAATGCTACGTTTGAGAAGCCAGAGAAACCTGGACAGCACCTGAAGCCTTTGTTCATCAAGGGCCACATCAACGGAAAACCTATCGGCCGCATGCTCGTTGACGGCGGCGCTGGAGTTAACATTATGCCCCTTTCGGTTTTCTCCAAGTTAGGCCGAAAGGAGTCCGAGTTGATGAAAACCAACATGGGGCTCAGCGGGTTCTCGGGGGAGTTATCCGAGGCCAAAGGCATACTATCTGTAGAGCTCACAGTCGGAAGCAAAACACTGCCGACTGCATTCTTTGTAGTAGATGTCAAAGGACGGTAGAATGTTCTTTTAGGACGCGACTGGATCTATGCAAACTGCTGCATCCCTTCCACCTTGCACCAATACTTAATCCAATGGGTAGACGATGAGGTAGAGGTCGTGGGGGCAGACAACTCGGCGTGTATAGCTTTTACTGAAACGCCGGTTGACTGGCAGCATGAGGGTGTGAGATGTTTAACAAGTAGGAATTTGTCAGATTATGACTACATCAGTATCGATCGAGATGGTTTTGTACCGGTACAGGCACAGCCGGCTTGTATAGCTCGGCTCAATGACTTATCTTTATAAGATGAATAAAGAGGATAGTATTAAGTGGTTGCAAAAGCGAACTGAAGAATATCGTTTCGGGAGGAACAATATGCATGAAACCATTGAAGACTTTGATGATATGGAAAAACTCGAACAAGGGTTCTCGTCGGCCGATCCGCTTGAAGAAGTTGACATTGGTGATGGAAGCGTTCCTCGACTTACGTTCATTAACACCAATATGGAAGTTAGCCAGAAGAACAAGGTACGTGCATTACTTAAAGAATTTGTTGACTGCTTTGCTTAGAATTACACTGAAATGCCCAGGTTGAGTAGAAGTCTAGTTGAGCATAAATTACCTATTAAGTCAGGTTTCAGACCACATAAGCAACCACCTAGGCGTTTCAACCCTAATCTATATGACCGTATCAAAGAGGAAGTCGATCAGTTGTGAAAGCCGGGTTCATTCGGCCGTGTAGGTATGCCGAGTGGATCTCAAATATTGTGCCGATTGAGAAGAAGAACACTGGTAAAATTAGGGTATGCATAGACTTTAGAGATTTGAACAAGGCTACCCCAAAGATGAGTATCCCATGCCAATAGCCGACATGCTAATAAATGATGCTTCTGGGCACAGAGTAATTAGTTTCTTAGATGACAATGCCGGGTATAATCAAATCTTTATGGCCGAAGAGGACATGTTTAAGACTGCCTTTCGTTGCCCCGGTTTTGTCGGGTTGTTTGAGTGGGCTGTCATGACATTTGGGTTAAGGAATGCTGGCGGTACATATCAGCGTGCTATGAATTTAATCTTTCATGACCTCCTGGGTATTGTGTTGGATGAATTTGATCATTATTTAGCCGACTTGCGACTAGTCTTTGAGAGGATGCATCGGTATGGGTTAAAAATGAACCCACTCAAATGTGCTTTTGGGGTGTCGGCTGGCAAGTTCTTAGGGTTCATAATTCATGAACATTGTATAGAGATCGACCCTAAGAAGATCGAAGCCATCAGGAAGTTAGAAGAACCCACATGCAAAAAGGATGTGTAGAGTCTATTGGGAAAAATAAATTACTTAAGACGATTTATATCTAACCTGGCGGGAAAGATTGAATCGTTTGTCCCTTTACTACGGCTAAAGCACGAGGCCGAGTTCACTTGGGGGGGCAGAGCAGAGAGATGCTTTCAATAACATTAAGAGATGCTTATCGAGCCCTCCGGTGCTTCGAGCACCCAAGTCGGGTGTGCCGTTCAGATTGTACATTGCTGCCCAAGACAAGGTGATCGGTGCTGTTTTAATTCAGGAAGTCGACAAGAAAGAGTGCATCATTGCATATTTGAGTCATTGTCTGCTCGACACTGAAAGTCGGTACGTGTTCATTGAGAAGTTATGCTTATCTTTATTCTATGCATGTACCAAGTTTCGACATTATCTGCTTTCGAGTACTTGTGTGGTGGCTTGCCAAGTCGACGTGGTCAAATATATGTTGCAACAACCGATTCTTAGCGGTAGAATTGGGAAATGGGCTTATGCATTAATAGAGTACGATCTGATATATGAGTCGTTGCACACTATGAAAGGTCAAGTCATCGCCGACTTCATTGTCGATCATAGGGTTAAAAATGAAGAGAGTATTAACTATGTTAGCGTGCGCCCATGGAAGCTTTATTTTGATGGATCGGTTTGTAGAAGTGGGCAAGGTATTGGCAATGTTTTAATTTCACCAAACAATGTTATTTATGAAGCATCGGTCCGACTAGAATATCCTTTCACTAATAACCAGGCAGAGTATGAAGCGCTGTTGTTTGGTTTACAGAATTTGGTAGATATGGGCATAAAAGACATAGATGCTTTTGGGGATTCATTGCTAGTAATTCAGCAAATTAACGGGGAGTTTCAGTGCTTTGATGGATTGCTGAATAATTATTTAGACTGATGTTTAGACATAATCAAGGTCCTAGATACTTTCACTATCAGCCATGTGCCTAGGGAGGATAATTCTAGAGCTAATTGTCTAGCACAGCAAGCATCCGGATATCAAGTCGGCAGGGGAAAATTCTTTGTATCAGAGGAACCGATGCTAGCTGCTGTTAGAGGCAAGGCCAACTTGTCTGAAGTCGATGCCGACTTGTTGGAAGTCGAAGCCGATTTGCTTAGAAGCGATACCGACTCAGCGGGCACTAGTTCAGTGCAAGAACCACAAGTAGCCGAGTTGGCGGGCAACTCAGAATTTAATGATTGGAGAGTACCTCTAGTTAGTTATTTGAAGGATCCGAGTCAAACAAGGGATAGGAAGATTCGGCGACAAGCTATAAAATACACCTTGTTGAATAACGAGTTATATCGCCGAACAGTAGACGGGGTATTGTTGAAATGTTTGGGTCCCGACTAGTCGAGAGTAGCTATGGGGGAAGTACATGAAGGGATGTGTGGAACACATCAGTCGGCCCATAAGATGTAGTGGTTATTGAAAAGGGCGGGTTTCTACTGGCCGACGATGTTAGAAGATTGTTTTCGGTACTATAGAGGATGTGAAGCATGCCAGAAGTTTGGAAACATACAATTGGCACCCGTGGCTATGATGAACCCTATTATAAAGCTGTGGCCGTTTAGAGGATGGGGCTTAGACTTCATTGGTCAGGTACATCCCGCTTCTTCTAAGGGTCATCGCTTCGTCCTTGTGGCTACAGATTACTTTACTAAATGGACTGAAGCAGTTCCTCTAAAGAATATGATCCATAAGGAAGTAATTAGTTTTGTTCTAGAGCACATTATTCATAGGTTCGGCATTCCTCAAACTCTGACGACTGATCAAGGTGCTTCTTTTATGTCTCATCAATTTAATGAGTTTGCCGAGTCCTTTGGAGTTAAATTGCTGAACTCGTCGCCCTATTATGCCCAAACCAATGGATAGGCCGAGTCCAGCAATAAAACATTGATTAAACTTATAAAAAGAAAATTGAAGAACATCCGAGAAGGTGGAACGAAGTGCTCTCAGAAGCTTTATGGGCTCATCGGATATCTCAGCATGGGGCAACCCGAGTAACACCGTATGAGTTAGTATATGGACAAGAGGCAGTGCTACCTGTAGAAATTAATTTACAAGCTCTTAGAATAGCCAGACAAAATGACTTGTCAGCTGTAGATTACAATAATTTGATGCTGGACAGGATAGATGAAGTCTCAGAAGAAAGGCTAAAAGCCTTGCGGGAAATTGAAAAGGAAAAGTTAAGAGTGGCTAAAGCTTATAATAAAAGGGTAAGAGAGAAATCGTTTCATATAGGGGACTTGGTATGGAAAACGATTTTGCCTGTTGGAACCAGAAATAATAAATTTGGCAAATGGTCGTCGAGTTGGGAAGGCCCATATAGAGTTATAGAGATTGGTCCTGGAAATTCCTATTTCATACAAACTTTACAAGGAGAAAGTTTTCCTAAGGCTCTCAATGGGAAATATCTGAAAAAGTATTATCCGAGTGTGTGGCAAGAGGCTTGACAATCCTACGGCCGATATATCCTTTAGAAATATCGTCCTAAGCAAGTGACGTGGCTCGCAATATTTTTGGTAAATGCAATTATACCAAAAATAGGGGGCATGTGTTTATAGCGTAATTTGGCCTTAGGGTTTATTCAGTTGGCCAAATTAATTTTGCCATCGGAGGTTAAGATAATGGACTAACAAGCTGTGGATTTAGTGTTAAACTCTTGATGCAGGCATGACTATTTTAGCACCGGGTGGCTTACGCCATCAAGCAGCGAGCAGTACCTCCGGGCACCAAGCGTTGGCGGGCCCAAGTACTTGTAGCCCGAGTACTGAGTACTCGTTCCCGAGTACTGGTGTTCCCGAGCACCAGCGCGCCCGAGTACCGAGTACTCATTCCTGAGTACTGGTGTTCCCGAGCACCAGCGCGCCCGAGTACCGAATACTCGTGTTCCCGAGTATTGGTGTTCCCGAGTACTAACGACCCCGAGTACTGGTGTTTCCGAGTACCCGAGTCCCCAAGAAGGTTCAAGCCAGATTCCGAGGGGCTGGAGCCGAGTTCTTCTTAGCAGAATCAAGTCACGGCGCTACCAAGTTGATCCGCGGGTGGGTTGATATAATGAGTCATCTACTTCCAAGACTTATCCAACGCTAGAGACTTTGACTTAGAGGACAAGAAACCGCGGGTGGTCACGAAAGGAAGGATAATCTTGGATTCGGAAAGGTACTCGGTTTATATCGAAAGATATCTCGTACGCAAGGAAGAGTCCTGATCACGATGGTCATATTACTTAGAGAGAAAGGAAAGTCATATGTATGTTAGGATCAGGATCCCTTAAAGAGGGAAAGTTACATATCTGTATTCAGTTAGGAATTAGGAGTCCCGATCTCCTAAGGGAAGACCAGCTGCCCTATAAATATGTAAAGGGTGACCGCCGATTGATCATCCAACAATCGACATATCAAAATCAATCTACTTTTATCTTCTAGTTTACCTTTTTGTTCTAATTTAGATCTTTATCGTTTTGCACTGAAAAACGATCGGTTCTTCTTCACGAAAGCAAGAAGATCTTTGCTGCTTTGCCTGGAAAGCAGTCGTCCGTCGCCACGAAAGTGCACCAGTTACCAACCTTTGTTGCTTTGCGTTGAAAACCAATCGTTCGTTGCACACGAAAGTGCGATATTTACCTAGGTGTTTCGTGGATCAATTTTCGTGCGAATAGTATGTTGTGTGTACGGGATACTTGGAATGACCTTTGTATGCTAGAAGGTGTATTCCATTCAGGGTTTGAGGCCTCATCCACTCGATCGTTTCTTGTAACACCGAGTATGATGGAGGGGCTCTTCCTACTTAAGCTCCATCCGACCGTTTCTCGTAACACTAGGTATTGAGGAATAAGAATCCTATGGCAGCCTAGGTTATCCTTATTGATCTACTCCACCCGACCGTTTTTCATAATACCGGCTGTTGATTGGGATCAATGGCTTAACCGATTTCGAGTAAATTAATCTTCCATCACACAATGTTAATTTCGGGGGTCCGTGACAGCTTGGTATCAGTGCCAAGTTGACTGTAGGTGACCTTGCAGGTGGATGTTAGTGTTAAGACTCGGTGTTTCTGAGAAAACTATTTGTGACTACTAAAAATGATGTCCAAAAATAGTTAGTAGAGTTCCTGTTTATATCTTAGATCTGAATTTTACTTAAAACGTGCATTTGTTTTGAGCTGTGGGGCTAGTCTAGCTCTCTTCCTTGTAACAGATGCTTGAATCGTATATCACCCTAATAGGCACTTCCCACTACATGTCTATAGGAGGTGCCCTACCACTTCTTGTTCGGATGCTCACTAGGTTGGGGTACTCATGGTTGCCTGAGTACACCATCTATCACCAGAATCGTAGCTTTGTCTTGAGCGACTACATCGCCTCGGTCTTTATAAGACCACATTCATTGAGCCACTAGAACAGCCTCTCATCTTCGAGGATTGCGATGGCTCGTATGAAAGAGCCGTGCAAGCGGCTGCCAATAATGCCATGTGTTACCTTCAATTTGGTACACATGGCAGCTGCTAGCTTCACCTTTTGGCTTCCATGTGGGGCAAGAGAATCCCACTTTGGGCTTCCTGGGAGCTCACGCGTGGCCTGCGTGCGTGCGAGACTAGCTCGGACTGGTGGGCCCCATAAAATAACGTGAGTCCACACAAAAATGAGGATACAACATGAGGACTTCCTAGGAGGTCACTCATCCTAGTACTACTCTTGCCCAAGCACGCTAAGCTTCGGAGTTCTGATGAGATCTGGTGCTTTAGTGCTGGTACGATCGCATCCGACACGTTGCCCACACCTTTCCCCCTTATGCTTGCCCCCTCTCGCCCGCCGCCGTAGTGTGTGCCCCGTAGAATAATGGGACGCCCCGTGAAAACGACGGACGCGGCACGAAGGCTTCCCAGGAGCTGACGCGTGGCCTACACGCGTGCGAGACTAGCCCGGATGGGTGGGCCCCATAAAATAACGCGAATCCATGCAAAAATGAGGGATGCAAAACGTGGACCTCCTAGGAGGTCAACCATCGATCCACTTGTAGTTCTTCTTCCAGGCCAATCCGACCAACCTTGATGCTCATTATCACGCAACGCTCTACCAATCACCTATGACCATGATTGTTATCACCATCGCCTTTTCCACACACTCAACTTCATCCGTGAGCACATCGACACCTATGATGCCCCTGTTGACTTGATGGAGACCTACGGAGAGTCTGTTGGCCCCTATAGTGTCAACCGGCCACCCACTTGCTTGCTCGCAATAGTTATAGGGTTTCACAATGCCCCTCGTCATCGAGTGGCCATGGCTGTCACTGGGACACTACGTGGCCGCTGTGGACCACTTCTGATCGAGGTGCCCTACAACATTGGTGAGCCAGTGTAGATCCCTATAGAGCCAAGCCTTTTCTACATCATGCGTGCTGACTACGAGGACTTGTCTCCGTAGTCTCAGCATGCCTAGGTGCTGTCCAGAACTAATTTTAGCTCATTTGGCACCTTTTGTAGCATGGGTTGAACCTAACTTTATGTAATAGGCTAGCTTTTGGCAACAACTAAGTATGTAAGTGTGGCTGCAATCTTTTGGTTCGAGCCGTATTGTTTATTTCGCTTGATGCTGTCGTAAATTGTAGACTTGTACATGAATCTTGAATGCTACTAATGCAACTGAAATAATGTTAGTTGTTCATGTGTTCCTTGCTGCCCACACATGTATAAAACTTCTCCGATGCACAATTATATCATCTAACCCTGCTGTGACCATGTCGTTGCAACAGAACGGCTTCCCGCACCCATGGGCAGGCACATGGTCATGGCCCTCCTTGTCATAATGAGGAGCTTGAAGGGGAGGTTCCCCTTCCTCCTCAGAGCCACCCCACCATGGCAGAAGTGCTCCTTCAAATGGAGTGCAATTGTGCCAACTAGAACCATATTTTTGAACAGCTTGCACGCAACCAAGCCACAGGTGGCGGCAAGGCTCGAGGTTGTAGTCAGAGTTTAAGCACACCAACCCTCCCGTATTCCCTTGCTTAGAGGATCCAGTAGACATGGATTGGCTCTACACAATTGAACGAAAGCTACAACTCTCCGTGCACTAAGGCGGAGAAGGTGCTCTTTGCCACCCACCAGCTTGAGGGTGAAGCAGCCTCTTGTGGGAAAACCACCTCGCTATGCAAGCAGAAGACCAACATGTGACATGGGATGAGTTCCACACTGCCTTTCGTCATGCTCATGTCCTAGAGGGCTTCATGGAGATCAAGAAGGGGGAGTTCCTCGGCCTTGAGCAAGGGAAGGGCTCCGTCACCGAGTACCTACACCGCTTGAACCACCTTTCTCAGTATGCTATTGAGGAGCTGCCCACCGATAGCAGTTATCAGGGGAAGTTCACAGGAGGCTTGAACAACAAGCTTTAGAAAGAGCTTGCTCCCCATAATTTTTGAGACTATAAAGAGCTGGTGGACAAGGCATTGGTGATGGAGAACAAGATTGAACTCCTGGAGAAGTCTCTCAAGTGCGAAAGGGAGGCCACCAAGGCTTCAAGCACAATTGCTCAGAGGTCTTGCATGTAACATCCTCAAATTTTGTGAATTTTTTTAATTTTTAAAACTTTTCTTGTAAGAGGATGTCACTCAGTGTAATAATAAAGTGTGTATTTTTAATTTGAAATTTTATCCGAATTACTTTAGGATTTAAAGAGAGAGATATTTCATTATTTGAAATTATTCTTTTGGATTTTGCACTTGAAAATATTTTTATTGCATTCCATATAATCCATTTTGTTTATGAGATTTTCCCCATAAATTTTTGGATAGCTTTTGGTAATTATTTGACATTCTTTTATTTTTTTTCCTTAAAAAAAGAAAACTCCTCCCCCTGACCGACGGGCCACACTCCAGTGGCCCATCTTCCTCTTCACCCCGAGCAGCCCTCCACCTCCCCTCCTGGGCCGTAGCCGAGGCCGGCCCGCCCCACTGCCAAGCTACCCCGGCTCCCCACCTCGGCCGGCCCAGCAAGCAGGCCAGCTTGCCCGCCAACCAGGCAACGCCTAGGCCGCTTGGGCTGCTGCCTAATGCTCCCGACCTGCCTCCCATGGACTGTGCCGCACAGTGGCATGGGCCCAACATCGCCACCGGTGCAGCCAGCACCCAATCGAGCCGCATGCCTCGACGCAACAGTGCCACGCCCTAGATCCCTTTGTTGCCTTCCTCTATAAATACTTGACCTCCTCTTCTATTTTTTTCTTTTCCCATATCTTCTAGTTCTTCCCAACAGCTCAACCTCTCCACCCAACAGATCCAATCTATGAAAGCAATCTATGATATCTTCTAGCCGGAGCTTTGTCAGAGCCATTGCCTAGTCGCCGTCGTTGGAGTACCGCCTCATCTCACCGTCGTCTTGCCATCCGTTCTCGTGAGTGTCTCCCTCTCTGTCTCCTGTTCTATTCCTTTTTGCTAGTGCTTCTCTGTACCAATCCATGCACAGTATCAGTAAACTACCTAGGCAGCCCCAACCATGCATGCATTGATGGATCAAGAATAGATCTACTGAACATTGACATCCTTCTTCTCATTCTTCTAACGAATCAATCTATCATCACATCTTAGATAAAGTACTAAAATGAATATACTAGGACCTTAGTAACCCGTTGAGGCGATTGGAATTAGAATTCACGTGTTATATTTTAAATTTATTTGAATCTACTCAAATTTGGGTGAATTTTGGCTAATTTTGAATCCAACTTTGTACTCGATGAAAATTGTGAAAATATTTTAGTTTTCGTAGGTTTCTAGCATGTGTAGGAGATACCCTAAATTTTCCCATGATTTTTGGAATTATATATGATTTTATATAATTGTTTTTTATCTCTATTTTAATTATTAAAAATAGAAATACTTTCTGTTTCTATAATTTAACTTCTTTGCAGGGTAGTAATTACTGTCTAGTTAATTGTGGTAAATTTTGGTAAAATTTGAGCGCTGTTTGAGCATGTTAATAATTAATATATCATTTCTAGCTATTGTTCGCGTATCAAATATATAATCTCATGCTTATTATTTTTCTGTAAAATTAATACCTTCCTGTAATATTTGATAGAATATGATCTAAGCACAATTTAATTAATATAATTAAAATTACATCTAAATTTTGCATCTTTGTGGCATAATTCGCTTAATAGAATTAATTGCAATCACCATATGATGTCAAAAGCTCGTGTATGTCATTGAATATATTCATTTAGTACAATCATGACATGCTCTCGTACTTAGTATCATGCCTAAGATTTGTTTTATTTTATACAACATTTAGCATGATTAAAATTTATTTCATTAATAAATCATTGTATTAAATAATTTGATAATTTTTTTGCTAATGTAGAAAATAATAAAAATATTATTTTCTATTAATACTTAATATGCCATGCTAGCTCATATTTAATCTGGAATAACATCATATACTCATTTATTTATTACTATTATATTCAGTTACGACCCCTCTTCAGGAGACCCTAAATTAATGACATCTTAGGGTTAAAACCTTATTTTAATCTTCAATGTATTTTGTCCATCGTCTATTTCCTTTTTTTGTAGTCGATTTTTCTTATTTGTGAAATAGTTATCTTTTTGTCGCCTTATTTTGTTTACGACGATTAGGGAGTGACGACGCCGATGCCGAACCCGACTTCAAAGATCAACAGCTCGACAACGAAGGCATGCCCCTCTTCTTTGATCATATTGATCAACGAAGTCATAATATTTTATTTTTTATGAACATGCATGTTGTTCTATTCCAATAGCTAGCGTGTCGATTGACACAGATGTACCCATTATCCGCTTGTCGCGCTTTTACGTGATATCCTGAGTAGATTATTTAATATTTCATAATAGAGTAGAAATGATGCTTAGTCATGCTTAATTATTCCCTAGGATACTTTTGACTTGCCTCCTTGGAGGAACGATTTTCAGACCAATGTTGCTATTATTGAAACTTTGTTGAGCTCACTAAGCTGGGCCGGATGCCCGTTGTTTCCTCTCTCTCTATTCTCATTTTTCTACTCTAGGTGAAATTTACCATCTAAAAGGTGCGGGCAGCAGCTTGATCAGGTTTGAAGGAACAATTGGCCGCCCGTATCGAATAAGGCCAAGTCATGATTTTGGAAAGTGTGAATACAGTACGACCACATGCTATATGGGCACTGGCTTGATTGAGTAGGTTAGTCAAGCTTTAGTATCAACATGGCGTACTGTAGAAGGATGGACATAGCTACGATGATCTCGGCACAGATGGGAGGCTGGAAGGTGGGAACATACTCTCAACTCCGTGTCAGACCCAGTGGGCATGTCGCGTCACGGGGAAATTGGCTAAAAGATCTCGTCACGGTCACCTCGCCGACACACCGATGGGCATGTGTACACGCCCAATCAACTTATCATATAGGGGATGATCGTATCATGCGGGTAAAGTATACAACCTCTGTAGAGTGTCAAACTAATCGATTAACTGTATCCATGGTCACAGATGTCACATAACTCATTCTTGATAAAAAGACATGTCTTTCTCCCCTTGCTATTTCCCTCTACCCTAGTTCTAGAAATGTGAATAAGTGGTCGGAACCTGTGGACGAATCTAGGCTGGAAACCTTACTCATATGTGTTGGTCATGGACCCTCATATTTATGACACATACCCCTAAGATAAAAACCTGATTTTACATCAAAGCCACCTTTGAAATATTGTAGTATTTACAACCATAAATTGCTAAATAGCCATACAGTCTTCCTTTGCAGCCTCATACTCATTGGTTTAGGTGTTTCCCTATGAGGGGGCATGCTGAGTACGCGAAGTACTCATCGACATGTTTTGTTATGATGTGGTGGACAAATGACTGCACTGTAGAAGACATTGACGGCGATTAATACTTTAACGAACTCGAGGAGTGAGGTCATGTGAACTCCGTCGACTACTTGTGGCTGAGATGGAGCCTTCTAGTTTATCGCTTATTTCTGTTACTTTGTGAACTATAATGGTTGTATGACCAAGTAACTTTGTTTAAACCCCTATGGCTTCTATCGTCAAGACCATATTGTAATAAATTTGATAGGATAATGTTATCATTTCGACTGTGTTCATCAGCTTCATCCTGGACTGATGATGATACACAGAAGGGGGTTTGGAAGTTAAGTCCAGACTCTCACATTGCACCTGTAGCCCCCTCCTACATAGTTTCAGGCCCACGGCCTCCTCGCCCACCAAGTTTCACCCCTGGTGAGCCACAACAATCAAGCACACATTGGCCAAGAGTAGGATTCAAATGACTCTTGCTTCGACTCCGATGATGAAAATGATGATGACGATGGAGTTGCTGGTCTCGCTGCGTTAAGCATAAGACCCGCCAAGTCCCTCTTCAATCACTCAAGTGATGATGAGACTCTTCTATGTCTTATGGCAAATGGGTCAACAGTAGTCCCAAACTCCAAATGACCAACCTATGATGATAGCGATGATGATTTACTTGATGATCTTGATGAATTGAGCATGCCTAGTTATGATATGCTAGTTGCTACTCTTGATAAGCAAGAGGCATTGCTTGTAAAGGAGAAATAGTCGTTTGTCAAATTTATGTACATGGTATTATTTTTGGGTCTATTAACAATGCCTTTAGTGAAGAATTTCGCAAAATGATGGTCGGTAAGTTCAAAATGTCCATGTTGGTGAGTTGAAATTATTTCTTGGAATTCAAGTCAAGAAACTCAAGGAAGGGACCTTCATAAGTCAAGGCAAGTTCATCAAGAACATGCTCCATCTATTTGACATGGAGAAAGCCAAGCCTATTCATACCTCCATGCATAATCAATAGCCACCTCAACCTCAACATGGGAGGTAAACATATGGATCAAAAGGTATATCGATCCATGATTGGTTAATTTATCTATCTTTGTGCATCTAGGCCTGATAGCATGCTAAGTGTGTGCATGTGTGCATGATTTGAAGCTGCTCCTAAGGAGTGCCACCTTGTGGCCATCAAGAAAAACTTGAGATATTTAGTTCATGCTCCTAGCCTAGGTTTGTCGTATCCCAAGGGTGCTAGATTTGATCTTGTTGGATATTCATATTTGGATTATGTGGGTTGCAAGGTGTTGACGCACGATATTTAAGATATTTAACCCCTAAAATCCTCGTAAAAGGCAATGTATTGTTTTTTATATATACAAATTAACGTCTTTACTAACCTATTTCCACATTTTTTGGTGCAACAACTTGTTTTGCAAGAATAAAGAATTTCTCCCGGAACCACTTGATAAGACGGTGACCCAAATCTTTCGGTGAGACGAAGGTAGCTAACGGTTTGATGGAGTTTGACCTTGACGATTTGACTATACCGTATGTGACGATACACCTTAGCAATCACTAAACCAACCTCCGATGGTTATTAACCTTGCCATAGGCACGATCAACCTAAACAACGAAGTTTGAGTTCCTGCAAGCAACTGAAGAACAAATGAGAACTATGATAAATTGTAATTTGAAATTACAAGTATTAATTTGGCACAAGAGCTAGAAAGTGTATTGGGATTCTACTGGCAATTTAAATAAGGTGGTAGTCCTACACGACTTGTAGATGCGATAATGTAGCAATAGCTAAACAATCCAATGAAGTACAAAACTAAAGAGAGAATCCTAGGGGGGTATATAAGTAGGAGAGGTGATCTGTTTTAGAGACAGTGCTGGACTGTTCTGGCAATTGCGGTGTGCTCGTAAGGAATTTGGAGGTGAGGCTAGACAAACTGGAAAGAGCATGAGATAAGCTTTCCAACGAGTCCAAGATCATCCAAACCAGTTCCGTATGCTCGAGATATAGATGTTTGAAGCGAGGGTTGTCTCAGCAATCAGAATTAGAGTACAGATCTTGTGGGACTTGATTTCTAGCTCTTCTTGGACCAAAAGTGACATGGAAAGACTTCTTATACAGCACCAATTCATGTGGGACATGATCATAGTAACATGAACATCATTCCATCCTCCACTTGGGAGCTTGAACTTAAATCCTCGAATGTTCTTGAAGATCTTGACAAACCTCCTTTTGTTCTTTATGGCTTCCGCAATGGATGTAGTTGAAGTAGTAGAAATAGAGGTGGCAGCGGGTGTATCCATGGAGGTCATATCCTCATCATACTCCCCTCCTTGAAAACAAAGCCATCCTCGGCTTTGCATAACCTGAAAGCCATCAAAAAGCAAAGAAATCATGTAGGCAGCATATATGTATCTATCTAGTGTGGTTAGCTCTTCAGCGTTAGCAAATATATCAAAACCGTAATTAAAGCTGTGATACACCTAAATAGATTTCGAAAACATGTACAGTAGCGTATCATTCTTATAAGTCGAATCATTGGTGCAACTTAATTTGCAAATATAAGTGAAGAACTTGCCTTTATGATGAGTAGTAGCAAATGGAACCATGAACTTATTATCTAGACAATAATATTGCAATTAGCTTGGCAAGTATAAGTGAAGCATTCATGCATATAATCTGTGGTGCAATGCCCATCATTAAACCATCCCAATCTAGGAGAATAAAGATTACCGTTATCCAAATAAGAGGCTACATCATGCTGAAATGGAGAGCAAGACAATGCACTAATATTGGAACAATTATGTAACAAGCTATTTTTCATAAATTCAGCACCAATATTGGAGGTCATATCAAAAAAATGAAAAATTGACGTTAAATTAACTTTTCTCAAAATAGAAAGTTGATCACATGGAATGTAAATCATATGCATCAATAATTCATTACTTATGTCATAAATTGCTATAGCATGTAACATAATTCTTTGAATCAAAAAGTGACATTACATAGGTGATGAGATGAATAATTGCAAGTGGTCATTGTCAAAATGAGTAAGTTTTGAAATAACCGGTTTAGTACAAGTGATGCAAACCATATGCACACAAAGTTCATCGTCTACACTAGTGGCTCCAATTAAATTAATCCTATAAGCAGGAGTGTAGGCAGAATTCCAAGATGGTAAACTCACAAATTCAGAAACCTTTTCTAGAGCATATGTCAAAGTCATCAGGTTAACAAGTTGGATAGCACATACAACATCATGAGTAATGGCATTATACACGTCATTATGTTCTATCAACTTATCATAGCCTATTTCAGAATCATTTTCTACACATGGCTCAACAACTGATGCTCTCAAATTAGTAAAAGAAACAATCTCAGGACATGGAGCACCCAAATCAACTTCTATCACCCAAAATAGATTGCACATCATTAATATTACGGCATGTGGCTTCCAAATCAGAAGTTTCAAAATTTTCCTCATATATATCATCACTTTGTACATCCAAATCACTAGGTAAATGAGTGGTGTCATATGGGGCCACATTCAATGGTGTCATCAAGCAATTCATGTGATTCAGAACATTGGTCAAGTGATGTTGCGGAAATAATGTCATCATATTTAAGCAATTCCACACGAGGGATATCAACAGTTTCAACACGTGGAACAGTAGTTTCTGCACTAACTAGTTGTGGCATGGATATAAGTGAAGTATTATCACACAACTCTTCTTTTTCACAAGGAGCATCAAGTAATTCATCACATATAGTATTCTCAACTTGTGGCAAAGGCAAAGGAACAACTGGTTCCATTCTAGGTTGCTCTTAAATAGCACGAGTAGTAGACAACTAGAGTTCATCACGGGGAGCATGGGGACTAGTACCTTTAGTAGGTCGCAACATGGAAACTCGTACCTTGTGTTTATTGGCCACATTTATCCATCTCTTGATCACCTGTTCAGCTTTGCAAGCAAGATAAAACAAACGATCGATAGAAAAGCAGTCCTTATGCATAAGTTCGTCCTAAATATCATGGTTCAAACCTTTCCAAAATCTATTAAGAGTAGCTTCCTCACTTTTATTGATACTAAAAAAAATTAATATTGAAGGTCTAGATAGTACTCATCAATGGTGCTACTACCTTATTCTAAATATTGTAACTTTCGAAGCTTGCTATGTATAAAAGAGGACGGTACGAATTTCTATCCACTACTACAAAAAACGTCATCCTGGACCCTACCATCACTGACGGGTAAGAAATATCCATTAGTGATAAAAACCATCAGTGACGGGTTTTGATGAAAACATCATCACAGACGGGCAAAATAAATACCCATCAGTGATGTCGAGCATATCACTGACGGGTAATAAAAAGACCCGTCCGTGATGTGTATCCTGCCAACTCCAAAATTTCAAAACCCGAAATTTTGTCATCACGGACGAGTAGTTTTCTGACCCGTTAGTGATGTGTGGAACTCATCACTGACGGGTTAAAAAGAGACCCGTCCTTGATGTGAATCCTGCCAACTCCGAAATTTCAAAACCCGAAATTTTGTCATCATGGACGGGTAGTTTTCTAACCCGTCAGTGATGTGTGGAACTCATCACTGACGGGTTAAAAAGAGATCCGTCCGTGATGTGAATCCTGCCAACTCCGAAATTTCAAAACCTGAAATTTTGTCATCATGGACGGGTAGTTTTCTGACCCGTCAGTGATGTGTGGAACTCATCACTGACGGGTTAAAAAGAGACCCGTCCGTGATGTGAATCCCGCCAACTCTAAAATTTTAGAAACCAAAATTTTGTCATCACGGACAGGTAGTTTTCTGACCCGTCAGTGATGTGTGGAACTCATCACTGACGGGTTAAAAGAGACCCGTCCGTGATGTGAATCCCGCCAACTCTGGAATTTCAAAAACCGAAATTTTGTCATCACGGACGGGTAGTTTTCTGACCCGTCAGTGATGAGTGGCTCATCACTGACGGGTTAGAAAGAGACCTGTCTGTGATGTGAATCCCGCCAACTCCGAAATTTCAAAACCCAAAATTTTAGAATCCTGCGGGGTATATAATTCACCTCAGTGCCCCTCAGTGCAGATCCAGATTAAGATTTGTTCGTTCTCGCTTTCACCCTCCTCTCCTTCCTTCCACCCTTCTCCTCCTCTCCTCCCTCCTCTCATCCTTCCTGTCCAAATTAGTCACAAGGGAACATATCCTCTTCACATCACCATCCCCATAGGAACATGGTGGAGCTTACACGGGAGTTTCAGTTGGATTCGAGGTAAGAAAGATCCTCCTGAGTCTAGTGCCTAAATTTTTTATTTTTAAAATTTTTTCTCGTATTTTTTTGTAGCAGCTCTACTCCCTCACGGTTCGGAATCCACAAAAATTACTACATTTGGAGCTCGGGAAGAAGTTCAACGGAGGGTTCGGTAGCGGCAATTATTCGTTCGGGGCAAAAGTCAGTCTTAGAGGCCGAATTTGGAGTGAGATTTTTTTATTTTTAAAATTTTTTCTCGTATTTTTTTCTAGCAGCTCTACTCCCTCATGGTTCAGAATCCGCAAAGATTACTACATTCGGAGCTCGGGAAGAAGTTCAACAGAGGGTTGGAAGAGGCGATGTTTCGTTCGGAGGGGAAAAGTCAGTCTTAGAGGCCGAATTTAGAGGTGAAAAATTGTACAGGTCTAAAGACAAGTATATTTTTAAATGCGCCTCGTCGATACAGGTCATTTTGAGTTGTTGTGGACCCAAAAAGGACACTGTATGCAAAAGGTATAGCTGTTTTAGTGACACCCTACCCGGTAGTGCCCGGGTAGGGTTTTTTTTGCGCCTCTGAAAACGTCATCACTGACGGGTTAAATATTTACCCATCCGTGATGACTCTCATCACTGATGGGTTAAATATTTACCCGTCCGTGATGGTAGAGTCATCACTGACGGGTACTTTTTCTACCCGTCCGTGATGACTTTTCGTCACCTGTGAAAAAGTCATCACTGACAGGTGAAAAAAGTACCCGTCAGTGATGACTCTACCATCACGGACAGGTAAATATTTAACCCATCAGTGATGATCTTTATCAGTGATGGGTAAATTACCCATCACTGATAATACGAGTCATCACTAACCTTTAGTTGCTGACGGGCCAAAAACCTATCACTGATGTGGGTTTTTGGCCTGTCAGTATTGACATGTTCTGCAGTAGTGATCTCATTGCAAGTTTTAAATCATCCCAAGTAGCAGGTATATAATCAAGGTATAATCGACAATATTTGTCCCACCAAATAGAAGTAAAATTAGTGAATGTACTAACAGCAGCCCATACTTACTTATTGTTAGGAAAAACATGGCTAGCAAATATTTCATTGAGTTTTAATTCACAATCAAGATAGAAATCAGGCTTATTACAACCATCAAATATTGGCATAGAAATAACATGATCATGTACCTTTTCATGTTGGGGTACCTTTCGTGATACTTTTTGTACTTGCCATGGTGGTGATGAAGGAGCGCTTGTCTCAAGATATGGTACACTATAGATGTAGCCCATGAATTGATTACTCCGTAACCTGTCATTGTCAGTAAAGACAAGAAAACAAATCACAAGTATATGTTCCTACCAATTACTAGAATGTGGGGGTGTGGAGTGGAAGGAATCTCACTAAGTCTGTAGCAAATACCAAGCTCTTACCAATTCTTACCGTACTGCAGTGGTTGTCAGCCTTTGGCGGTGTCAAAGATGATCAAAAGATGAAGCCTCTCATTCAAGAAGTATGAAGTTTGTCTTTTGGTGGGGATAACATCCTTAGTGAATGGCAATGGAGATTAAGAACTCTGAGGCAAAGGTTAAAAGGGTGGAATAATATCATGGGAGGATGTAAGAAGAAGGTGACCTAACACAACATTTAAATGACTTACATGTGGGGGTAAATTTGTGGTCAGAATGCCACAATCATCTAGAGGTAAAAGGTATGGCAGGCAGAGTTGGATCAGATAATGAAAGAAGATGAAGGGGTTGTTTGGTTTGAGGCTAGGTTTCCCTAAGGACCACACCTAAGGTTAGACAAGTTTGACCAACTTAGGGTAGTATTTGGTTCAAGCCACGCCTTAGGAAAAATTCTTTTTCCAACAATAGGCCCCCACATGTCTTACACTTAAAAAGTGTGGCAAGATTCTTTTAGGCTCGCCAATATGCGGCTTCAATTTTATTGAACTATAGGCAAGTTTGGCAAAAATGTCAAGAAAAGTGTAGCAGTCCTTGAACCAATTGCCCCGAAATTAAATGGATGCAAAGGGCCAAAGATGTAGAATTATTATCTAGTCATAATAATACAAAATACTTCTAAAGCTAGTGGAAGAAGAAGATAGAATATCATTTTCTCTTTGAAACAAGGGGATGATATAATTGAGGGACAACAAAACCAGATAGAACATATTACCAACTTTTATAGAAACCTATTTGCTCAAACAATCAGTAGTAGCATTACTGCTAATTTTCTTGTTGGCTATATAGTACCTGAGCATGTTAATGCTAGGCAGCTGGAAGAGTATAGCATGAAGGAGATTAAAAATCTAGTTTTTTCTATAGATCATAACAAGACCCTTGGTCCATATGGTTTAACAGTTGATCTCTACCAATATTTTTGGGACATGATCAAGCATTTTTGTAAGCAGTTATTTGATGCTTTTTGTCAAGGAAACCTTGATGTCAAACGCCTAAGTTATGGCATTATTACTCCGGTGCCAAAAGTTCCAAGAGCTGACATTATTCAAAAGTTCAGGCCTATATGTCTTCTTGATGCAAGTTTTTAGTTTTTGACTAAGGGGACAAATAATAGAATGAGTGGATGTGCTATGGAATTGATTGACACCACTCTGATTGCCTTTATGAAAGGCAAATGTATCATGGAAGGGATTCCAATACTACATGAGATCCTACATGATCTCCACAGAAATAAGAGGGCTGGAGTTTTGTTCAAAGTAGATTTTGAAAGAGCCTATGACAATATCAATTGGTCTTTCTTGTATAGAATTATGCAAGCTAAAGGTTTCTCTGATAAAGTAATTGACTCCACCAGGAGTTTAATGGCTGGAGGGATAGTTTGAGTGAAAGTTAATGAGGATCTTGGTCCTTATTTCACAACCTATATAGGTGTTAGGCAGGGAAATCCCATTTCTCCCCTTTTATTTAATGTGGTTCTAGATGCTTTATCATACCTGGATAAGAAAGCCCAAACAAATATTTTGCTTACTGGCATGGCCTCACTTTGAAAAAGCATGGTGGAGCCATGCTTCAGTATGCTGATGACACCCTCTTTCTTCTAGAAGAAGCAGAGGAAAATGCTAGCAATATGAAATCATCCTTTGTCTTTTTGAACAAATGTCTGGTTTAAAAATCAATTTTCATAAGAGTGAGATTTTTTGTTTTGGCTCTGCCTTACAACATCTCTCACATTATAAAGACATTTCTACCTGCAAAATGGGAACTTTGCCACTCACTTATCTGGGTATTCCTATTGATTCCAAGATATTGTTAAACTATCACTAGTATAGAAAAACTCATCTGAGGAGGTTGAAATAGATCATACAAGGTGGTTATAGCCTCCGCCTCCAACTAGTGGTTGCGCATATGGGGCCCCTATCGGAGGTGGTTAATGAAACGTCTAGGATAATAACTTTCCCGAGGCGGTTGCAAAGAGACAACCGCCTCAGATAATATGATATCCGAGTCGGTGAATTTATTAAGCCGCCTCAGATAACATGATATCCGAGGTGGTTTCACTCCAATAACATCATATCCGAGGCGGTTGCACTCCGATAACATGATATCCGAGGCGGTTGTTTATTCTAAACCACCTTAGATAACAGTTCAGAAAACAAAAAAAGAATCCTTCACATATATATGAGCAAATTCAGCATATATATAAGCGAATTAAAATAATGCATAACTTCAACACATAATTAAGATATATACAGACTATTGTCTTACATATATAATTTATAAAATAAAAATAGATAACTAAAAGTTCTCGAGCGGGAGATCTTCGTCGACGGGCTCCAGCAGCAGAGAGAGCACCCTACGAACCATGACTCAGTTGATACCCCACTTGATGTACTTCGTGTGGAGGCAGCGGACGATGGTGCGCTCCGACCCATTGGAAGTACAGATGACAAGGAATCAACCCGGCTCGTGGTGTGCTGCCAGATGAACTTTGCTCGTGGGTACTTCTTGGCCAACACACAGTGGACAACGAAGGCGCCGAAGTAGCATACTCCTTCAATGTACGCATAAAGGAGGGTGCCCTCTATGTTCCCATAGCCGCACTGGATGCCTTGAGCTATCTCATGGGAGAGGTGCAGCAGTGAGTCACCAGAGGAGCTTGTGTGCTTGATCGGCGATGGAGGAGGTGATGGAGGCGGTGACAGAGAAGGGGACACCCTCCTGCGCTTCCCGTCCATGCGGGAGGAGGTACCCACAGGCTCCATTGCAAAGCAGGCGGTAATGAATTTGGGGGCAGAAATCGAATAGAGGAAGATGAGGAAGACATTATATATACACACACCGGCGTGACTCCGCATCTCCCGGTGCGACCCCTCGTCTCCCGCCGCCACGTGTACCGGTGCTACCCCTCGTCTCCCGTCTGCCTCGTGTACCGGCGCGATTCCTCATCTCCCGTCATCTGCCTCGTGTACCGGCACGACTCCTCGTATATCGCCAGCTCGCGTGTACAAAGCCGCCGACATTTTTTGAGATAGTATGTAGATCCACAGTAGAGGCCCATAATTTTACAACAATTAACAGAGGGAGAGGGAGAGGCTGGCTGACCTTACACTAGTGGCGGCGTTTAGATGGAAGTCGACCCTCAGGGTAGTGGCGGCGCTCCTCCTCCTTTTGGTGGTGGTTGAGGCGAATGAAACGGGGAAGATGTGAAGTAAAAAACCCTAGCGCCTGCGCAGCGCCACATATATATATGTTCCATTATTCGCGACGGTTGCACAGATTTGACCACCGCGAATAACATGATATCCGAGGCAGTTGTTCTGCCCCCAATCGCCTCCAATAACAGTTCAGAACAAAATAGACATTTTGAACACATATTAAATAGACATTTCCAAGCACAACATAGACATTCTCAACACAGATTAAGAAGACACTTCCAAACACAAATGAAAACATCACATAACAAAAGGCCTCTTCTAGTTGTTGCAAAGGAAACATTCCTGATGATGGGTAGTACTACTACCGTATAAAGCCCATGAAGTTCCTTACTGGGCCCCAGTGAAAAGATGTGGCCCAAATGATGCGGAGCATCCCAAGGATAACATGTCACCAAGCTATTCAACTCCAAGTGACACGTGTATGGAGCCATATGTTGCCAAGACATGGCATGAAGAGGTGGATCTTCTCCATTACACGTGTCCATCTAATCCTACCATGAATGGTATGCTACCTAATGCTTTGACTCTAAATATGACAAGGTACGAGGGACCGGCCAAGGTGGAAGGCAAAGGAACCAAGAGACAGACTCAGAGCACCAAGCCCAAGGTGGAGAGAGGATGGAACAAGAGAGAGGCGCCAAGTACCAAGCCCACCACACCCGGACTGTCACGGACCCGGGAATTACATATGATTAAGGGAATGCGAAGTCGCCAAGGACCGAAGGACTCGTCGGCCAGGTGGCACGGTACCTGCGCCGTACACACCAAGGCAAGACGATCCGACACTCCCGACCAACGCGAGCCGGCCGGAAGCGACCAATCTTCCCAAAACCACATATGATTCCCTGACCCGGTGGAGACATTAGAGCCGTTCCCGTATTCTACCACGCAAACAAGGTCGGAGGAGCCCGGCGATTCTACCCACACCCTAACCTAGCTCAGAGGCTAGTGGGTCGCTCGAAAGCCCGGTAGAACCCACCCACACCTTGCCTGGCCGGCACAGCATCTCAGCCAGCGGGTCACTCAACCGATTCCTACTCGACATAGTAAAAAGGAGAACAACGGTAACTCTCCACGGCATGCCCACACACTTCATATCATACACGCATTGCATATGGGCAGCCTGAATAACAACTCGTATACCATAAACAAGCACTACAGTACTATATTATACTAGTTGTTCACTAGGTGAACTGTACAAACACTTCAGTCGGCGATAACCGTAAATTTAGTTGAGACTGAAATATTTACAATGCAGCGGAAAATAAACAAAAGCCCCGCAGTGGTGCATCAACCACTGCATAACAACCAAACCATTCCCACGAGTCGAACGCGGACCAAGGAAACCATTTGGATTAAACTTCATCACAGAACTCCGCAACAGTTGGCTCACCTACAAAAGTCTAGGAATATCCTAGGTGAGTACAAAGGTACTCGCAAGACTTATTCGTGCTTGATTCCATGTCCTACACATGCTCACTACTACAGGAATTAAACATGATGCAATTCCATCGAAATAGTACATAATCGAAAGAGTAACCTAGTTCATGGCATAACCATAAATGATAGAATCAAAGTAAACTTCAGGATTCAATTGCATACAAAGTAATCAAGACAATTGGAATATCACATTGGGGTAGCCCACACCCGTTAAATTCAATCCACCTCTTGGACTGTTGCCGGCAATACGATCACCCTGGACATGATGAGTGCATTTCCCTTGGAGGTTGCAAGTCTCCAAGTGATATCGAGGCTTACCTCAATCATTCCCGGCATCGATTCCGCTAACGTCCGCGAGTGCTATCAATCCATTTCATATCACATTCAATCAACTCTTAGATCATTACCGACAATCGATCACCCTGGATATGGCGAGTGCATTTCACTCCAAGTGATATCGAGGCTTACCTCACCCCTATCCCAGCCTCAATTCTCCGTAATGTCCACGCGTGACAGGGAAGTAACACTCCGGCATGCGGTTGGTGTGTGACCAATCCCAAATTCTAATCACCAAACCCCTGGGTCACTTCAACACTTCAATTAGCACCAACCGTATCCATTGCGTACGCCCTCGGCTCTCCCAACTCACTTAACCAATTTTAGTTGAAAGGGCAATAAGGACGTTCTCAACGCAACGATACACCCTACGCATGCTAGTAAATTCAATTTCAATACTCATATCAAACAATCATTCAATCACACACGCAATTACGAAAGGTAAAAGAATGCAACAAGCTCTGCTTGCCTTCGTCGTAGGATTCGGAGACTTGAGTGAGCTCAACGGTCTGCGGTTCTTCCTCTTCGGGCTCTGTCGCAAGCAACACGAGGCACCGGAAAGGAAGTGGTAAGAAAGAATAAATTCCAGCATGTATGCATGATGGAATGCCATGCTTGAGATGCTAGGGTTTTATGATACGAACATGTCTCATTTTAAACCTAAGGAGTTAAAATGATTACCCTAGTAGTTATATGCATGACTTATTGAATTCAAGTTGATATTAGGGTTAACAATAGCTAGTTTGAATATTAGTGTAAATGAGAGACTATCTTTATATAATAAAATGTTGGTTAGTTATATTAACTCATTGGAACATTGGAAATTGAATTAAGCAATAGAACATTTTGTAAGGTTTGGAAAATATGAACTTATTCAAAAATAAACTATATATCTCTTGAGAGAAAATTACCCAAGAGTGGAATTGAAGCAACAGCTGCTCTTGCTCTCAAACCCTAATGCTAGCTTCACTCCTTTTCCCCCTCTACTCTACCCTTCTTCTTGCTGAAGCAATGCAGCCCGGAAGCAATTCCGGATGACCCGGAATGGCTGCTGCTGGAGCTCAACTTAACCTGAGAAAAGAGGAGGAAGGGGAATGAGGAATGGGGAAGGGAGCTTGGGGAAGAAGGAGGGAAAGGAGAGGAAGGGAGCTGGGTCACCGGAGTGACGGCGCTGGCTCGCCGGAGCTGGCGCCGGAGCTGAAGAAGATGATGAAGAAAGCTGGGAGCTGTGCTGTTTTGGAGAGAAAAAGGAAGGAAATGAAGAAATTTGAGTGAGGAGGAGAAAAAGAGGTGAAGGGGGCCGTGGGGAGGCTTTTATAGAGGCCCCCGGCGAGCCCTCCACGCAGGCACCACCGCCCACCGCCCACCGCCCCCAAACGGCGGTGGCGACGTGGCAGATCAGATCTGACACTCGAGCGTTCACCCGGAAAACCGTCCGGAGGATGACCCGGAATCCGGACCACCCGGACATAACACTCGGAGGTTCCGGATGGGACCTCCGGCCTTCACAAAACCACGGCCAAAACCCTACTGGACTCACCCGGATTCTTCCGGGTTCACCCGGATGCTCATCCCGGAGGCTCCGGATTGGACCTCCGGTGGCACCGGGATCCCAAATTGCTCTCTGGACTCCCCCGGAAGCTGACTCGAAATCCACCCGGAATTCGGACAACCCGGAGGTTGAACCCGGAGGTTCCGGACCAAACCTCCGGCTGACCGACTCACTCCAAACCTTCTCTGGACTCACCCGGATTATAGCTCGGAGTCCACCCGGAATTTCCGGGTCACTCGGAGGTTGCATCCGGAGGTTCCGGACCAAACATCCGGATGAAGTGCAGAGAAGAGAATTTTGCAAAGTTTTAGTTTTTGAATGAGATATGCACATATTCTATAAAACCTAACTATTTCATAGTCACGTTTATGCAAGGTGGTGTATGGATGATGCCATGTATGTATGAGACCAAATAGAAATCCATTTATTTATTTGGATGGGTATTACAAAACCTACCCCCCCTTAGAAAGATCTCGACCCGAGATCTCTAACGTTCGGCAAACAAGAAAGGAAACTCAGCCTTGAGCCAATCTTCACGTTCCCATGTAGCTTCATCTTCGGTATGGTTGTGCCATTGCACCTTAAGGAACTTGATGGCACGTCGACGGGTTGTGCGCTCCGATTCATCAAGAATGCGCACTGGATACTCCCGATAGGTGAGATCTTCACGAAGCTCTTCTATCTCAGGATTGGTCTTGACTTCGGGGACGCGATGACAAGCTTTCAGCTGAGATACATGGAAAACATCATGTACCTTGGACAGCGAGGGAGGTAACTCCAATTGGTATGCTACGGTTCCTCGCTTAGCTAAAACTTTATAGGGACCGATATACCGGGGAGCTAATTTTCCTTTTATCCCGAAGCGATGAACACCCTTGAATGGTGTAACCTTGAGGTAAACACTATCCCCAACTTGGAACACCACTTCTCGGCGACGAGGATCAGCATAACTCTTCTGTCTTGACTGAGCTTCTCGAAGCCGCTGTCGGACAAGATGAACTTGTGCCTCAGCTTCCTTGATAGCATCTGGTCCAAAGAGTTGCTTTTCACCGGTCTCAGACCAGTTAAGGGGAGTTCTGCATCTTCGGCCATATAGCAGTTCAAAAGGGAGCCATACCAAGACTTGCTTGGTAGCTGTTGTTATAAGCAAACTCTGCATATGGCAAACACTTCTCCCAATTGGAACCAAAGGTGAGAGCACAAGATCTTAACATATCTTCTAGGATTTGGTTGGTTCTCTCAACCTGACCCCCAGTTTGAGGATGGAAGGCCGTGCTAAAGGATAACGAAGTTCCCATAGCTTCATGCAAACATTTCCAGAATCGATTGGTAAACTGGGTACCTCGATCCGAAACGATTCTCACAGGGACACCATGGAGACAAACGATTCTGGCAATATACAGCTCAGCTAACTGACTCACTTTATGAGTAGTCTTCACTGGGATGAAGTGAGCTACCTTGGAAAGGCGGTCCACAATCACCCATATGGCGTCATTGCCTTTTGGAGATTTCGGTAAACCTACCACGAAATCCATACCAACTTCTTCCCATTTCCATTTGGGAATAGGGAGTGGTTGGAGAATGCCTGCTGGTTTCTGATGCTCGGCCTTCACTTGACGACAAACGTCACATTCGGCCACGAAACGAGCAATTTCTCGCTTCATCCGAGTCCACCAAAATCGACGGCGAATGTCTTGGTACATCTTCGTACTACCAGGATGAAGGGATAACGGAGAATTATGAGCTTCATGGAGGATTAAATTCTTTAACTGCTGGTCTTTAGGCACCACAAGGCGCTTTCCGAACCAGAGAACTCCATGCTCATCTTCGGTGAAACAGGTAGCAGCATCGCTTTTCACTTTCTCCCTGATCTTCTGCATTCCAACATTTTGAACCTGAACGGCTTTAATTTGATCTTCTAAGGATGGTTTTACTTCTAAAAAGGCAAGGGAACCTTGCTCAACCATCTCAAGATTAAGCCGCTGGAATTCCACATGAAGTGGTGGTTGATGCTCAAGAATTAAAGCATTACTGCAATAAGCTTTCCGGCTAAGGGCATTGGCGACGATGTTAGCCTTGCCGGGGGTATAATTTAAACCCACATCATAATCCTTGATGAGCTCAAGCCATCTCCGTTGCCGAAGGTTCAGATCTGGTTGAGTAAATAAATACTTCAAACTCTTATGATCCGAAAAGATTTCGCAACGGGCACCGATAAGATAATGTCGCCAGATTTTGAGAGCATGCACTACGGCTGCTAACTCTAGGTCATGAGTGGGATAGTTTGCTTCATGGGAGACGCAATTGACGTGAAGCATAAGCTATCACGCGACCCTCTTGCATGAGCACACACCCCAACCCATTCTGAGAAGCATCACAATAGACTTCAAAGCTTTTGTGAATATCCGGGAGGATAAGCACAGGAGCAGTGGTCAACTTCTGCTTGAGCTTTTGAAAACTCTCTTCACATTTGGTTGACCACACAAACTTGTTGTCCTTCTTCAACAATTCGGTCATTAGTTTTGCTATGGAAGAAAAACCCTCGATGAATCGGCGGTAATAACCTGCCAATCCAAGGAAACTGCGAATTTGGGTGACAGATTTGGGTTGCTTCCACTCTTGAACGGCTTGCACTTTACTCGGGTCTACAGCAATACCTTCTGCTGAAAGAACATGACCCAGAAACTCCACTTGGGATTTCCAAAATTCACACTTGGAGAATTTTGCGTACAGCCGATGATCTCGGAGCTTTTCGAGTACCTTCCTCAGATGGTTTTCATGCTCCAGTTCAGATTTAGAATAGATGAGAATATCATCGATAAAGATGATCACGAACTGATCAAGATACTCCATGAACACCGAATTCATGAGTTGCATAAAAGTGGAAGGAGCGTTGGTTAACCCGAAGGACATAACGGTATATTCGTATGACCCATAACGAGTTGTAAAAGCAGTTTTAGGAATGTCTTCAGATCTGATCTTAATCTGGTGGTAACCCAATCTGAGATCGATCTTGGAGAAGACACACGCTCCAGATAACTGATCAAACAGGTCATCGATTCGAGGAAGAGGATACTTGTTCTTCACGGTGAGCTCGTTTAATGGGCGGTAATCAATTACCATCCGCAAGCTCGAATCTTTCTTCTTCACGAACATAGCAGGACAACCCCACAGTGAGGAACTAGGCCTAATGAAGCCCTTGTCTTCAAGCCCTTTGAGTTGTTTCTTCATCTCTAACAACTCATTCGGGGGTATTCGATATGGACACTTCGAAACAGGAGCAGTCCCAAGGCGGAAGATTAATGACAAACTCTACCGCTCGATCAGGAGGCATACCAGGCAATTCCTCTGGGAAAACATCTGGATACTCACAGACCACAGGAACTGACTCAAGTCCTTCGGTATGAGTGCCACACACGGTGAAGAGATGCCCTGACAAGGATGGCGATACAAACTTCACTTCCTTGCCAGAGTTGGCAACAAGAGAAACCGACCTTTCGGCACAGTCTATTTTTGCCTTGAATTGGACTAACCAATTCATCCCCAGAATAACATCTAGCCCTTCTGATCCCAGAACTACCATATCGGCTAGAAATGGTTCTCCACCAATTTCTAACTTAACACCCTCACAGACAAGCTCGGTCCTCAACTCTGAGCCGGGTGTTGCAACAATGAGGGGATGATGCAATGCTGATGATGGAACATGATTCTCATGTGCAAATTTGCTGGATATAAAAGAATGAGATGCCCCGGAATCAAAGAGAACTAAGGCAGGAGCTGAGTTGACGGGAAGCGTACCCAGAACCACCTCGGGTGCTTCCTGAGCTTCCTCGGCAGTGACATGATTCACCCTTGCCACGGCCAGAAGGTTGAGCCTTGTTAGGAGCTGGACCCCTAACTTGAGAACTTGCACCTGCCTGTCCTGACTGCATCTTAGGGGCAAAAGCATGCCCTGTGCGCGGACGAGAGCAACGGCTTGCAAAATGTCCCATACCTCCGCAGTTGAAGCACTGAACCTTACTCAGGTCTGGAAAAGACTGCGGTTGCCCTCCTTGAGGACGAGGTTGGAAACCCTGTTGCTGAGGACGAGGAACGAAACTCTGCGACTTTTGCTGGAACGATCCAATTGGACGGGGTGGTGGTGATTGCCACACCCGCGGCTTCTGAGAGCTACCTGCAGCAGACTTTTGCATCTCCCTCTCGCGCTTGCGAGACTTATCCAAAGCTGATTCTTTGGCTTCCACCTTAACAGCCTTATCCACCAAATGCTGGAAATTGTTCACATCAACAGTAGCAAGTTTAGCTTGCATATCCTCATTCAACTTGCCCATGAACTTTTCCACTTTATCTTCATCTGTGGATACTTCCCGCTGAGCATAACGCGCCAGGTGATTGAATTCACGGAGGAACTCCAAAACTGACTTTTTACCTTGTCGAAGATCACGGAATTCTTCCTTCTTTATCGCCATGACACCGGCAGGGATATGGAATGCTCGGAAACCAGTCCGGAACTCTGCCCAGGTGACGACATGGCCAGGGGCTTGCATGGCGAGGAAATTATCCCACCAATCCGCAGCAGCACCCTCGAGGAAATGAGTAGCAAAACTAACTTTATCGGCTTCTGCACATTGAGCTAACTGAAGCTTTCTCTCAATAGTGCGAATCCAGTTGTCTGCTTCCAAAGGATCATCGGTTCGATCGAAAATGGCTGGTTGAGTTCGCTGGAAATCAACCAGACCACCACGAGCTTGCCCACCTCCTGGGCTCTGATTGCGCACCAGCTGTTCAAGGATCCGATTCTGAGTTGCCAGCAGATCCGCAATATTAGGTTGCTGAGGAGGAGGAGGTGGCACTTCCTCCTCGTCGCGATCACGACGAGCACGACCGGCTCCACGAGTTCCCGACGCCATCCTGTTGCAACCATTCGACAACACGATGAAACGACAACACGAGAGGCTGGAAAATAACTTTCCACGATAGTAAGGCAAGGTATTCATGAACATGTTACATTAATTCATACACATTTTCAGGAAGAAAATGAAGTATAGAACGAATGTAAGAACGATTGACAAAATACACAAGTGTATTAACACGTTCGGCATAGTTCATTACATGGGGCTGCGGTTTAAATCACCGTAAAGGGGAGATAAACATACACAAGGTACCAAAATTGGCAGCCACCAATACCCGCTTACATGCCTCCAAAAGCTACCTAAAGATTAGGGTTTGGATCAACTTTATATCACAAAATTGCGACCCAAACAGAAGCTAAGATTGAACCACACCACTATGGACTATACGGAAATCCTTCATTACGACGAATCTCCATTGCCTCCAAGTCGGTGGGAAGAGGGACCATGGTGTGGAACAAAGGAATTCCATGGCCAAACTTAGGAGTGACGGTGGGGATACGACGAACGCCACCCACAGCCATTTGCGGACGCAGAACATCAGGATGAACTCCAATCTCTGTTCCGTCCACTGATGGATATCGATACACCCACGAACCTCCTTCATAGACCGAGTAGATGCCTTCCCCGGTCCAGAAGTGTGGTGGTGGTGTAAAGAAATTCCCTTGGTGTCGAGCCAGCTCAAGGGAAATGATGAGACGGTGACGATATCGTCTTGTTTCGAACCCACGTGCACGATACGCCACGTCCAAAGATCGGACAAGGCGGCCCAAATGAGCTAGTGCCACGTTAGGCTCTTGGGTAAAATCTTCAGGTGGTATCACGTTCTCCATAGGAGTTCGTGACGGAAAGAATGAGAAAGGGCCTTCAGCGAGACCCGGAAGCTCATAACGAAGATGACACATAACCGAATATGCTGCATCTTGGACAGCAGATTCTAACTCTGCTCCATACCCATTAAAGAAACGTGGCTGATGAGGAGGGTCACTTTCACGCGGTTGAATGAACACGCGCGCCCGATACTCATACATGCCGAACCCTAGGGTAGCCCTATGCACAAGATACTCTGGGAGATATCAAAATCCGAGTTCCCGGAGCATGTACAAAAGCACTTCCGGAAACCCTTCGACATCCAATCCATGGGTAGCATGCATCAACTGAAAAGAAGCCATCTGACAAACAAGGAACAGATCAAGATCAGCCACAAGCATAAACAAACGCAATAGAGAAGAACTTCAGAACTAAGACCGATAAGGATGAGAAATAAAGAAGCAATCTACTTATTAAATTTTAAACATAGGTTTTAACTTCGCAAATAGTTTTCTCGACATTGTCGAGTCCTAACTAACGCCCACCTGCAATTGGCTTCCTACAGTCTGCTCGGCTCTGATACCAAGCTGTCACGGACCCGGGAATTACATATGATTAAGGGAATGCAAAGTCGCCAAGGACCGAAGGACTCGTCGGCCAGGTGGCACGGTACCTGCGCCGTACACACCAAGGCAAGACGATCCGACACCCGACCAACGCGAGCCGGCCGGAAGCGACCAATCTTCCCAAAACCACATATGATTCCCTGACCCGGTGGAGACATTAGAGTCGTTCCCGTATTCTACCACGCAAACAAGGTCGGAGGAGCCCGGCGATTCTACCCACACCCTAACCTAGCTCAGAGGCTAGTGGGTCGCTCGAAAGCCCGGTAGAACCCACCCACACCTTGCCTGGCCGGCACAGCATCTCAGCCAGCGGGTCACTCAACCGATTCCTACTCGACGTAGTAAAAAGGAGAACAACGGTAACTCTCCACGGCATGCCCACACACTTCATATCATACACGCATTGCATATGGGCAGCCTGAATAACAACTCGTATACCATAAACAAGCACTACAGTACTATATTATACTAGTTGTTCACTAGGTGAACTGTACAAACACTTCAGTCGGCGATAACCGTAAATTTAGTTGAGACTGAAATATTTACAATGCAGCGGAAAATAAACAAAAGCCCCACAGTGGTGCATCAACCACTGCATAACAACCAAACCATTCCCACGAGTCGAACGCGGACCAAGGAAACCATTTGGATTAAACTTCATCACAGAACTCCGCAACAGTTGGCTCACCTACAAAAGTCTAGGAATATCCTAGGTGAGTACAAAGGTACTCGCAAGACTTATTCGTGCTTGATTCCATGTCCTACACATGCTCACTACTACAGGAATTAAACATGATGCAATTCCATCGAAATAGTACATAATCGAAAGAGTAACCTAGTTCATGGCATAACCATAAATGATAGAATCAAAGTAAACTTCAGGATTCAATTGCATACAAAGTAATCAAGACAATTGGAATATCACATTGGGGTAGCCCACACCCGTTAAATTCAATCCACCTCTTGGACTGTTGCCGGCAATACGATCACCCTGGACATGATGAGTGCATTTCCCTTGGAGGTTGCAAGTCTCCAAGTGATATCGAGGCTTACCTCAATCATTCCCGGCATCGATTCCGCTAACGTCCGCGAGTGCTATCAATCCATTTCATATCACATTCAATCAACTCTTAGATCATTACCGACAATCGATCACCCTGGATATGGCGAGTGCATTTCACTCCAAGTGATATCGAGGCTTACCTCACCCCTATCCCAGCCTCAATTCTCCGTAATGTCCACGCGTGACAGGGAAGTAACACTCCGGCATGCGGTTGGTGTGTGACCAATCCCAAATTCTAATCACCAAACCCCTGGGTCACTTCAACACTTCAATTAACACCAACCGTATCCATTGCGTACGCCCTCGGCTCTCCCAACTCACTTAACCAATTTTAGTTGAAAGGGCAATAAGGACGTTCTCAACACAACGATACACCCTACGCATGCTAGTAAATTCAATTTCAATACTCATATCAAACAATCATTCAATCACACACGCAATTACGAAAGGTAAAAGAATGCAACAAGCTCTGCTTGCCTTCGTCGTAGGATTCGGAGACTTGAGTGAGCTCAACGGTCTGCGGTTCTTCCTCTTCGGGCTCTGTCGCAAGCAACACGAGGCACCGGAAAGGAAGTGGTAAGAAAGAATAAATTCCAGCATGTATGCATGATGGAATGCCATGCTTGAGATGCTAGGGTTTTATGATACGAACATGTCTCATTTTAAACCTAAGGAGTTAAAATGATTACCCTAGTAGTTATATGCATGACTTATTGAATTCAAGTTGATATTAGGGTTAACAATAGCTAGTTTGAATATTAGTGTAAATGAGAGACTATCTTTATATAATAAAATGTTGGTTAGTTATATTAACTCATTGGAACATTGGAAATTGAATTAAGCAATAGAACATTTTGTAAGGTTTGGAAAATATGAACTTATTCAAAAATAAACTATATATCTCTTGAGAGAAAATTACCCAAGAGTGGAATTGAAGCAACAGCTGCTCTTGCTCTCAAACCCTAATGCTAGCTTCACTCCTTTTCCCCCTCTACTCTACCCTTCTTCTTGCTGAAGCAATGCAGCCCGGAAGCAATTCCGGATGACCCGGAATGGCTGCTGCTGGAGCTCAACTTAACCTGAGAAAAGAGGAGGAAGGGGAATGAGGAATGGGGAAGGGAGCTTGGGGAAGAAGGAGGGAAAGGAGAGGAAGGGAGCTGGGTCACCGGAGTGACGGCGCTGGCTCGCCGGAGCTGGCGCCGGAGCTGAAGAAGATGATGAAGAAAGCTGGGAGCTGTGCTGTTTTGGAGAGAAAAAGGAAGGAAATGAAGAAATTTGAGTGAGGAGGAGAAAAAGAGGTGAAGGGGGCCGTGGGGAGGCTTTTATAGAGGCCCCCGGCGAGCCCTCCACGCAGGCACCACCGCCCACCGCCCACCGCCCCCAAACGGCGGTGGCGACGTGGCAGATCAGATCTGACACTCGAGCGTTCACCCGGAAAAACCGTCCGGAGGATGACCCGGAATCCGGACCACCCGGACATAACACTCGGAGGTTCCGGATGGGACCTCCGGCCTTCACAAAACCACGGCCAAAACCCTACTGGACTCACCCGGATTCTTCCGGGTTCACCCGGATGCTCATCCCGGAGGCTCCGGATTGGACCTCCGGTGGCACCGGGATCCCAAATTGCTCTCTGGACTCCCCCGGAAGCTGACTCGGAATCCGCCCGGAATCCGGACAACCCGGAGGTTGAACCCGGAGGTTCCGGACCAAACCTCCGGCTGACCGACTCACTCCAAACCTTCTCTGGACTCACCCGGATTATAGCTCGGAGTCCACCCGGAATTTCCGGGTCACTCGGAGGTTGCGTCCGGAGGTTCCGGACCAAACATCCGGATGAAGTGCAGAGAAGAGAATTTTGCAAAGTTTTAGGTTTTTGAATGAGATATGCACATATTCTATAAAACCTAACTATTTCATAATCACGTTTATGCAAGGTGGTGTATGGATGATGCCATGTATGCATGAGACCATATAGAAATCCATTTATTTATTTGGATGGGTATTACATGGACATTCCAGGCATCAGCCCCGGAGACTCCGGTCGCCCTCTACCCGGAGCGTGCTACCCTCGGGATGGTACCCGGACATTCTGGGTCCAATCTCGGACACTCCGGTACCAATCCCGGAAGCACCGAGTTCTAGCTACACAACTGGACATCCCGGGCATCAGCCCCGGAGTCTCCGGACGACCCGGAGTGTCAGCTCCAACCCTCTGGACGTACATTGATCAAGATGTCCGGACACTCCGGGAAAGGTTCCCCGGAATGTCCGGGCACCACGTCCGGACATTTCGGGCAAGGTACCCCGGAATGTCCGGGCACACTGGCTGCGCACAGTAATTTGGGCCCGAGGCCCATGTAACAAATTACCTTCTATCTCAAGGGTTTCGGGGTTAGGACTATAAATACCCGTACCCAAACCCTAATAGAGATTAGACTTGTTTTTAGACTTAAGTAGAGCTTTGCTCCTAATCTAGGGTTTCATCCCTCTAGGCTTGAAGTTCCACCCTTGGCCTTTCTTTCCTTTGGATTGAACGGATCGACGTGTGCCTCCGAGTGGTAAACGTGGCATTCAATTGAGAGGTTTGTTGAATTGGTTCCTAGTCTCCAATGGCTTTCCCATTGGGGTTTGTTGTTGGGGTGGGTTTCCATTAGGCTTGCCTAGTTATCCAATCCAAATCGTGAAGATCGGGAGCCATCGTATCAACTTGGTATCAGAGCTCTAGGTTGACACGATTTGGATTTGTATTCCCTTCTTTCTTCTACCCCCAATTGCTAGCTTTGTTTTGGTTTTTCTTGCCTATTTCAAAAATCCCACAAAAAGAGCCCGATTTGAGATCTAGACACAATTCGGAGTTTTGGGTGAGCTTTGGTTGGTTTTGATCCACTAGATCATTGCTTTACTCTTTGATCTAACCTTCTATGGCGTTGCCTTGACCTATTTTTCCAATCTCGTCTCTGATTTGTTGTTTTTCGGGCCGTCCCTGTTCAGATCTGGAACGTCCCAGGTACCCCGGAGTATCTGGACCACGTACCCCAGAGTCTCCGGCCTATCGCAGTGGAAGAATTCAGTGCTCTCGGGACGTACCCCGGAGTATCTGGACCCTTTACCCCGGAATCTCCGGGCTACCCCGGAGTATCTGGCCCATCTTATCCAGAATCTTCGGGCAGCTAAAATCAGACTGCGTAGCAAGCACTGTTTTGGCCGTAACTTTCGCATCCGGACTCCGTTTTCGGTGAACTAGGACTCGTTTCGAAGCTATCGACGAGCTCTAGGTCATCCAAGTGGAATCCCATCATTTCCTTGATACCATCTTCAAAAGCAAGGTCGAAACACCACAAGGGAAGGTAACATCTATAAGAAAAACTTTTCCTCCTTGCATTTCTTTGTGAGCCATTCTACCCTTTTGCGTATACCTTGAACCTACGAAGACTAGCTCATCGATGATTGTTTGGGCTTTGTGCACTTGATACTACCTAGAGTACCCTAAGCAAAATTGTAAGTGCTAGTTGTTCTTGTAGGTCTTGGCACAAAGAAAGAAAAGGAAGAAAAAAAAGAGAGAGAAATCAAAAGAAAAAGAAAAAGACAAAAAAAAGGAGAAGAAAGAAAGTGCCTTATCTTTTGTAGGAAAGCACAAAACTTGAAAGGCTCCAAGTAGGCAAGTGGTACAAGTGTGCAAATCCATAGCCCTATAAACTTTGCAATCGAGCTAGCGTCTTTCTTTGTATTTGTGCAACACGAGCTTATAGTCTTCGCTAGGAACATCTTGTACTAGCTCACTTTCTTGGTTGCACAAATCCCATTATCGTTGTGTGTGAGTTGTTGAGCTTCGCTTATATCCTTTGAGATCAACTCTTATTGCATTATTTCTATTGTGGATTATTACTAATCTTTGCAATATCTCATTATTCTATTTGCTTAGTGTGTGTGTGTTGTGCTAACCTCTTCCGAGCTCCACATAAGCCATTGGGTGTGGTAGTTTTTGGGACTTGGAACCTTGCTCAACATCCTCTTGAGGGTCACCTTTACCCTCCACGGCCTCCGATCCTTAAATCTAAGGAAGGCAAGGACTTCGGTGGTAAGTGAGGTGAGCAAAAAGTGTAGGGTCCAACTTCCACATATACCACATACATATCCTTTGTGCTTGCATCTTAACCATGTTTAGGTTTGACCACGAAATGGATGCCAAGAAGGAGAGACAAGGACAAGGGGGAACACGATACACTACAACATCATGTTGAGCCTCATGGGCTTCAACGAATGAGGCGAGTCATCCTCGTTCATATCCATCAAGGGACCTCATCGACAAGAACCTCGACGTCCGAAGCTCCAAAGGCTTGAGAAGAAGCCATCATCGACGGACGGAGGAGGATAAAGGAAGCCATACAAGCACCTACTGCCAAGAAACTCCTCGATGACAAGGTTGCCAAGGTGGCGGAGTGGACAAGCTCGACAAGCCAAAGATCACCATGCCCAAGTCCCTCAAGACCAAGTTCCCCGGAGCCCAAGAACTCGAAGACTACATAGAAATTCCATTCTATGGGACTCAAGACTCGGAGGAGTACCTTGAATGGGAATGGCGAATGGAGAAATTCCTCAAGCTTCAACGAGTACTCGCAAGTCAAGAAGTCAAGCGAGCCACAATGGACTTAACTACGCTTTAACATGGTGGCATCTACTTCCCATGAAGGAACTCGTCATTGATTGGGCAAGCTTGAAGACACTCGTGAGAGATGAGTTCGTGCCACCCAAGTACTCAAGGTTGCTACTTCGCCAAGTAGAGCACATCAAGCAAGAGGACAAGTCGGTCCAAGTATACTTCAATGAGATGAAGCGTGCAATGCGACGAGCCGGCGGCTTTAGTACAAGAATGGAGATGAAGTATTTGGAGGGTGGTTTGAACTTGGATATTGTTTCATCACTTCCTCTCAAGAACTTCAAGAGCTTGTTAGACCTCTTGGAGGGTGCTCTCGAGGCGGAGAAGTGCATCAAGGCGATGGCGAGCAAGTCTCTTGAGAGGTGACCTTGTCAGGAATCGAAGGAGACAGAAAATGGGCTGAAGCCACTCAAGAAGCAAAGTCAGAGTAGCGCAGCGCAACCACTGATGACCCAACCTATGGAGGCGAATGAGCACATGATCGAGCATGAGATTTTCCCTTCGATCAAGGAGGCGCATGGAGATGAATGCACCAAGAATACCTCCACCATATCAACTTGTGTCGGAAGCAAGATGCAAACAATCCAATGTGAGGTTGAGAGCCACACAACCAATTTGAGAGAGAGTGGTAAAAAGAGAGAGTTGTGCGACTCCACCAAATGTGAGATTGAGTGCATCGAGGTTGTGAGCGAGAGAGAGAAACCACAAGAGTTGAGAGAGGTAGTTGATAGGTCAAGTGAGGTCATTTCAAAGCCTAACTACTTACCCTGTCCTTTTAGTGTTGTTTCTCACTTGGTGCAGGATCTGGAGGTACAAGCAATGCCCATTCTCCCCAAGTTGGCCCTGTCATTGGAGGTGAAGGAAATCACTCCGGTGGGAGATGATGGACTTGCCACCCCATGGTTACAACATGATGAAGAATGTGGTCCCAAGGAGGCAAAGTCCCCGCCCACACCTACTTCAACTCAGGAGGACATCAAAGGTAACAATATAGGTGTTGTGACAGTCTCACAAAGGCATGTGCAAAATGTTGATTGCTTGCATGATGTGCATGAACCTATTGTTTCTTCTCATGCTAACTTGATTTTTCCATGTGACAAATTGCTTGCAAATCATGTTGAACATGTCGAGTTAGTTATACATGATGAAGTGCTTAGTAGGATATCTTTTGATCAATCCATATGTTATGTCATGCTTGATAATCCCATTACTTTGTTTAGTGCTATGGATCACATTTCTGAAATCACATCTTTGAAATCTTTTAATAGCACCTATGCCGACCATTATAAGTTCCAGTTGATTGGTGAAAATGGCATAGATGACAAGTTTATGGTTTGTGGCATGAATATCACTTGCAATGAAACTGCCATGTTGAAATTGCATATTTTGGGCAATCCATCCTATATACCATGCCACGAACACTTTGCCATGCATGATGATGATAATGCCCCATGCATTGCAAGAAACATGAAGACTACTGTTTCTTTCCATAAGATTTCTTGCAACCATGTCAATGTCTTCAACAAGCCATATAATGAACATTGTCAAAATGCTCCTTTTGTTGCAACAAATATGTTGACCACTTGCTCTTTATATGCATTTGCTTGCAACAACAACAATATGCTTGAAAACGGGGAGGTTCCTAGAACTTTCTCACATGCCTTAGGAGAATTTGACTTAATCAATGTGAAACATGCTCATTTGACTTGTTTGCACAAAGTGGTTCACAAGAGTAGGGGTGCCATGGATGTCATGTTTCATATGTCACATTTACCATGCACCTTTAATTCAAATAATATTGTGCACAACAAAAGACAAGTCATAATGGATGATGTGTTCATATACCATGCATACACATTATATTTGCTATACATTTTGTGTGCTAATGGTAGTGTGCGAAAGAAGAACCACGTCATGACGAATGACGTATTCATCTACCACGCATACACGATGTTTGTTTTGTCTAGTAATGGTGCAGGAAACAAAGTCTACATAGCAACGGCCGAACAACATGAGCTGACCAAAAGAAGCTTAAACATCAAAGAAGTGTTCGTGCCAAGCATCGCTACGCGTCACGAGCTACGAAGGAAAGCACGACGAAACCTCACCAAGGTGAATTCTTTCCCTTGTGACAACCCTCTCATAAGCTTTAAGGATGGTCTACTCTTTGAGTGTTGTTTCTTCTTCATTGTCAGCTTGATGTACATCATGGAAGGAGAAGGAACACTGTGGAGTACCAACTTCAAGGGAGACGAAGTTGCGGGGCATCAAAGGGAAGAAGCTTGGAGATCATCCCTCTTTAGCATTGAAGGAGTAGAGTCGAGGACGACTCCTTTTCAAGAAGGGGGGATGATGCGGAGCATACCAAGGATAACACATCATCAAGCTATTCAACTCCAAGTGACACGTGTATGGAGCCATATGTTGCCAAGACATGGCATGAAGAGGTGGATCTTCTCCTTTACACGTGTCCCATCTAATCCTACCATGAATGGTATGCTACCTAATGCTTTGACTCTAAATATGACGAGGTACGAGGGACCGGCCAAGGTGGAAGGCAAAGGAAGCAAGAGACAGACTCAGAGCACCAAGCCCAAGGTGGAGAGAGGATGGAACAAGAGAGAGGCGCCAAGTACCAAGCCCACCACACCCGGACATTCTGGGCATCAGCCCCGGAGACTCCAGTCGCCCTCTACCCAGAGTGTGCTCCCCTTGGGATGGTACCCGGACATTCCGGGTCCAATCCCGGACACTCCGGTACCAATCCCGGAAGCACCGAGTTCCAGCTACACACCCGGACATTCCGGGCATCAACCCCGGAGTCTCCGGACGACCCGGAGTGTCAGCTCCAACCCTCCGGACGTACATTGATCAAGACATCCGGACACTCCGGGAAAGGTACCCCGGAATGTCCGGGCACCACGTCCGGACATTCCGGGCAAGGTAACCCGGAATGTCCAGGCACACTGTCTGCGTACGGTAATTTGGGCCTGAGGCCCATGTAACAAATTACCTTCTATCTCAAGGGTTTCGGGGTTAGGACTATAAATACCCGTACCCAAACCCTAATAGAGATTAGACTTGTTTTTAGACTTAAGTAGAGCTTTGCTCCTAATCTAGGGTTTCATCCCTCTAGACTTGGAGTTCCACCCCTAGGCCTTTTTTTCCTTTGGATTGAACGGATCGGCGTGTGCCTCCGAGTGGTAAACGTGGCATTCAATTGAGAGGTTTGTTGAATTGGTTCCTAGTCTCCAAAGGCTTTCCCATTGGGGTTTGTTGTTGGGGTGGGTTTCCAATTAGGCTTGCCTAGTTATCCAATCCAAATCGTGAAGATCGGGAGCCACCGTATCACCAAAGGCCCAATCAGGAGGAAACGTGGACCTCAAGTCGGTGAGTCCTGATCGAGATCGGAGTTCAACTCATGTACTACGAGGACTCAAGACATGCCATTAGGAAGGATTCCGACTCGTGTACTACGAGGACTCGAGACTAAGGTACTGCCTTATTCCTCCTATATAAGTAGCACAAGACCTCTCTGGGAGGGGAGAGCCAGAAGCTACACTTGATCCCATAGCCATAGTCGACTAGCCACCTTCGAGAGCCTTAGGCCTCGAAACCGATCTCGCCGGGTTCCCTACCCGTCGAGTCCCCCCTGTAAGCCAATCTCGTCGAGTCTCCAATTCGCCGAGTTCCCCTTGTAATCATCTACTCGATATCACATATCAATTCAATTAAAGCAGGACGTAGGGCTGTTACCCAACTCGGGGGCCTGAATCTGGGTAGATCGGTGTCGAAGTACCAAGCTGATCTGAGTTGCCGCCCCGCTACCGTATAAGTACGTGCTGTACGAGTACCCCCGTACACCATACATTGACAGCTGGCGCCCACCGTGGGGCCCTTACGTCAGCTTGAGTCTACTTCAGCATTTCTCGCCGACAAGATGGTGTACACGGGCTTTGACGACAAAGACTTCTATGATGTCTCGTCTAGATCCCGCAACAGTTGCACCAACCCCCCTTATCAAGCAGAAGCTCGCTGACTTCGGCGTCAACTCGCTATTGAAAGCAAGCAAACTCTCCCTACGGCTCTACGAGTCATCGCTACTCCACACGGCCAGACAAGCTTCAACCCGTACGCTTCTGATCCACGTGATCTATGAAGCACAATTGTCTCAAGATATACTCAGCGCCAAATCGCACCCCGACAAACTGCTGCCAGACTTGATCATCATTAGATCGAGTTACATCCTGCTGACCTCAGGCACCATCTGAACAGGAAGCGCCTCCGCTCTAATGCACAACGACACCATCGCAGAGTTCGAGGTAGCTTCCACCGGGACAACTCTCCTCGCAGCAGTCAAGGATCAAATATTCTGGACGATGCCTTCCCTGCAACTTGCTCGAGCGTTCGCTCAATCGCAACTCTAGAAAGGTTTGATACGACTTCCCTCATGTTTACATGGCGGGAACAGAAACTACACCACGGGCAATTTGTCCTTCAACCAATGTCAACACCTCTTCATCGGCTACCCCGATCTCCGAAGCCAGGAAGAAGGCCGCTCACTCGCGGGTCCTTGCCGCGCAGATCAAGCAAGCGTTATCTGACTGCTTCGATGATGTAACCCGACAACTCTACGAGGAACACGAGCGGGCACTTGCCGACATCCAATATGCTGCCGAAACCACGCATAATGAAGCTAGGGTTCTAATCAATTCTGATCTAGATGCCAACAACACCGATCCAAACGGTGAGCCAGAAAGCCGCTCTGAGGAAAGACAAGATCAGCATACTGGCTCTAGACATCAGGGGTTGAAGAGTCGACCCGAACAACACGAACCCGACAGCGCTCCCCGAAGAAGAACCGAACTCGGTCACCGTCACCTAGTTGTCGGCGTGACCGTGGCCATGAGGATCAAGACGACCACGATAACTGCCGCCGTTGTGGCAAAGCTCGCCTGGACGATCCCAGTTGGGAGGATCGCCACCGCAACAACAAACGCTGTTCCCATAACCGCGACGATCGCCATCGCCGCCGCGAACGTTATCTCGACTACTCATCAGAAGACGAAGGCTTTGTCCCCGGTATCATCGCCGGTTGTCCCACACTATCTCCCAGACTACGAGGAGCGTGGATAACCAAACATGTACGTTCCAGAAAGAACCTAGAGTACAACGAAAAAGGAGATCCACAAGAGTTCCTCATCAGATTTACACAAGACATCCTGACGACGGGGGGGGACACTACCTCAATGGCCAACCTCCTTCCTGTGTGCCTCATCGAGGATGCAGCCGCTTGGATTCAGAATGTACCCGAGGGTTCCATCCATAGTTGGGCTCAGTTCCAAGACATGTTTATCAAGAGTTTCTCCACCATTCGCGACGCCTCCACCATGAGGTCCGAGTTCAAGCGTATACGACAAGGAAGGGACGAAGGCCTTCGTGACTTCATCACCAGGTTCAAAAGCAAAGTCAACATTGTCCCAGGACTTTCGTTCACTGAAGTACTCGAAACCTTCCAAGCTGCTGTTCGTGATGAAAGATGCCTGGACCACGTCTACACCGCTCAGCCATGTAATACAACGGAGCTTATGGAAATTCTCCGAGTACGAGCAAACTACGAAGACCAACGCCTTCACAACATAGAGATCAACCGAGGCCTCCACAGGTCGGATGACCGTGAAAAACGGAAACGTTCCCCAGACAATGACTCGAGGCGTTCTCCCCGGGAAGGTCAGAGAACAAAAATGGGGAAACAGGACCCTGAGGCTGTCCTAGCCGGTTTCCACGACAGAGACATCGACCACTGGGAAGACCGACCAAACAACTGGACAATGAGACCCAAGAGGAATACCGCTAGTGAAATCTTGGATAAAAACTGGATAACAGAAGAATAGCGTACCCGGCACAACAGGTGTAAATACCACCGTAGCGGGTCCCACGGCCAGTCACATTGCCGGGAACTCCTAAAGATACTTCAAGAAGAAAGCAGCGCTGAGGCAGCTAACAAACCCAACCCCCGAGTTCAAGACAACCTGAAAGTGCATCTAGTGCCCCTAATGGATTTTGATGATTAATGACGGACAATTAAGGGACTAATGGTTTACTAAGTGTACATAGGTGATTGGTCCCCAAGTGATTGGTTGAACTAGTGAATGACGACCCCAAAAAATTGATGTTGAAGAAAGCCTTGGATCTAGAAGATTAGTGGAGATTTTCTAGTGTTTATATGATCAAAGATCATTTGAGTCTATAGGACAAGCCGCCTATTAAGAGGGGTCAGATAGTTATGCTCTAGAAAGGATCTTCTTAAGTGTTCAGTCTAAATCTCAAAGAAATCCTTTTAAAATCTCTTTCTGAAACACAGACAGTGACTCTCGATTGTACTGGTTTGAAGAATTGGTTGTACCGGGATTGGCCTCTGTTGCAAGGTTTGAGGACTTAGTAGTCCCAACCTTGAAGAGCTTCAATTGCGGCATGACCGGTCTTGAATCCGGTGCTACCGAGAATGGCCTCTGTGTTGGAGAGTTAGGGAACCCTGCCGCTTAGGGTTTGCCCTAGTTTCATATTCCGGAAATCGGTTTGACCAGTTTGGACGATCGGTGCTACCGGAATATGCTTTTGATACCCTAGACCAAGTCCTGTTCATTTGTCTTCGGTTGCACCGGTTTCGTATCCGGCTGCACCGGGAATCCTCTCTAGACTTAGGTCATTTGATGCCCTAGTCTAAGTCACTTTCTGAGTTGTCTGCGGTTGCTCCGGTTTTGTCTTCCGGTTACACCGGGAATCTCTTCTGGACTTAGGGCCAAGTTTGTCTCAGACTAAGTCCTATTCTTCATGTGTCTGCAGTTGCACCGGTTCTGTCTTCCGGCTGCACCGAGAACCTCTTCTGGACTTTTGTCTTCTGTTGAAGTGGATGTACCGGGTTATGTTTCCGGTTGGGCCTTTTTCTTCTCTGTGAGGAAGAATGCGCCATTTCTTCATACCCGGCACAACCCTCAAAGTCGGCACTACTGGGATTTGCTTCTGGAAGTTGCGCTGGCGAGCACATTCTTCAATCCCGGTATGACCGCGTTTCCTCCAGACCTACCGCCTTCGTGGTGAATCTTTTCGTTGTGCATCTGTTGTTCTTCAGATCTGACCGTTGGTTTGAATCCCGGTGCTACCGGGTTTGTCTTCCGGTTGCACCGGAAGAGAATCTTTGTGCCCAACGACTCTTTCTGTAGAAAGGCTATAAATAGCCCCCGACCCCCTGCGGGCTCGGGAGGACACTTAGCGCAAAAGGACATTCTCTCCACTGTGTGTTCCCTTTGCTCTTTGACTCCTTGAGATCCCCTTTGAGAGAGGAAAGCATTCGAGAGATTTGAGACTTGGATTGAGCATTCAAGCAAGAACTTCTTCGAGGCTAGCAGATCTGAGCTGTTACTCTTGGAGATTTGGCATCTCCTAGCCGGCTAGGCGTCTTGGAAGAGCTCCAACTTGTGGAATCGCCTCCAAAGTTTGTGAAGGTCCGAGGATCACCTCAAGATCCACCAAGAGTGTTGAGCAGATCCTAAGTGGACACAAGCTCAAGGAGAAAAAGGTGAAGACTGTGTGTCTTCGGAGCTAAGTGCTCAGCCTCTCCAAACGAAGACGCAGAGTTGTTGCCAACAACTTGAACTTCGGGTTAAATTCTCTTGTCTTCGATTCTTGCTCTTTGTTGTGTGTTGTTCTTCATTAGAGTTGAAACTTGCTTGTTTTCTGCTGCTTCATCCATAAACTGCTTCACCTATTGCATGCTAAGCAACAAATTTGTTAAAATTTGATAATCTCCTATTCACCCCCCTCTAGTCGATAAACCTCGATCTTTCAATTGGTATCAGAGCAAGGTCTCCTCTTGCTATTGATTTTGGTTTAACCACCAAGGAGAAAGGTATGTCGACTTCCGGGAACTATAGAAGTTCTTCACATAGACCTATCTTCGATGGGACTAACTATGTAGGATGGAAGCACAAGATGAGGATGCATCTTGAAGCAATTGACTTCAAAATCTAGAGAATCATTGAGAATGGATGTGATGTCGCCAATGAAGCACAACTCACTGATGCTGATAAGAAGAATAAGCAGCTGAACGCTCAAGCCTGTGACATACTCTTCGGCGCACTGAGCGATGATGAGTTTGGAAGAATCAGCTCTCTCAGAAGCGCGAAGAAGATCTGGGACACGCTTGAAGAAGTGTATGAAGGCACAGAGTCAGTCAAGGACTCCAGAACTGATGTTCTTCGAAGCCAATTCAACAGGTTCAGAGGTTCAGATCAAGAGTCCGAAGCATCTCAGACTCACAACCATCACAAATGAGCTTCGAGGACTGGGTGCAACAGACATCACCGACACTGTTATCGTCAAGAAGCTCCTCATGTCTCTTGATGAAAAGTATGACACCTTGTGCACACTCATTCAAGAAAGAGCAGATTTCAAGTCTTTGACTCCCTCTCAAGCTCTTGGAAGACTCAATGCTCATGAGATGATCATTGAAGAAAAGAAAGAGCTACACTCTACAAGATCAGGGTCTCGAAGAGCCATTGCCTTGAAGGCCAAGAAGACAGATTCCTCATCTGAAGAAGAATCTAAAGAATCAAGTGATGAAGCAGAAATAAGAGACTCTTTTGGGAAGGACCTTGCTCTTTTGGTCAGAAGGTTCAATAGGTTCCAAAAGGGTGGAAGATTCAAGAAGTACGAATTGAGAAGAAAAGAAGGCTCCTCCTCAAGAGATCCCAAGAAGAGAAAGTGCTATAAGTGTGGGGAGACTGGTCACTTCATCGCCAACTGTCCTCTTCACAAGAAGGACAAAAGAAAAGAGAAAGGTCACAAGGGAGACAAGGATGAGAAGAAGGAGAAGCCTCACAAGAAGGAGCATCACTCCAAGGCCAAACACTACAAGAAGAACAAGTACAAGGCTAAAGCCTATCTTGGCAAGGAGTGGGATTCAAACGTAAGCGACTCCTCAAGCTCCGAAGCTTCTACCTCAGACTCCGAAACAGGGATGGCGGGACTCGCATGGTCTTCACCGACAAGGGCACGGTCACTCTTTGACATGCCAATCGACAACGAGTCTCCCACATGCCTCATGGCTAAAGGGTCAAAGGTAACTTCAAAATCTCCCAACTATGATGATAGTGATGATGACCTCATGAGTGAAGAATTAGAGAACATAAAACCTAGCTATAGAACCCTTGCTAAAACTGTTATGGAACAAGAAATTATTCTTGAAGATCAAGAGAGTTTGCTTATTGATGAGATGGAGAAGAATAAGGAGTTGACTCGTGAGTTGAACAAACTCAAGTCAAAACACCTTGATCTCACTAAGGCTCATGAATCACTAGTAGAGGATCATGAGAAGCTTGAAGTTGAGTTCCTCAACAAGAAGCAAGATCTTGAGTCTCTAAAAGTGGCTCATGATGAACTTAGATTTGAGAATGATTCTCTCATTGCCAAACAAATTAGTGGAGATCAAGAAGGCTTTAATCCTCCATGCTTGAAATGCATTGCATCATCCAATGACATGTCTCCATCTACATCATCTAGCACCATACACTCAAATGTTCCATCTTCAAATGCTATTATGGTCTCTTGTTCTCCTAACACTCCATCTAAGGAGACCATAGATGTTATGAGTGAGAATGCTAGGATGAAGACCATCCTTGAAGTTGGCTTCTTCAAGTGCTGCAAAGGAAGCAAATCTCTGAGAGAGCTTCTTAGCAAGCAATCGATGAATTTGAAGAAAGAAGGGTTAGGCTTCATCCCAAGCTACAACTCGGATGGAACCAAATGGAGACCCGAGCAATATCCCAAGACCAAATGGGTGCTTGGAAGAGGGAAGAATATCGATCTCACTCACTTTAGTGGCTATGCTAGTAAAGATTATGCATCCATGCATGCTAACCATAATGCCAACTATAGATTAGCTAAAACCCAAAAGGGTAAAGTATATGCCAAATTCATTGGGCACAAGAGTAGAGATGTGACTTCTAGCAAAACCATTTGGGTACGCAAAGATCACATTGCTAACCTTGCACCCAATGTATTTGACACATCTAACAATGTCCCAACCGCTAACATTCATGGACCCAAAAAGATATGGGTACCTAAAAGAAACTAATTGTTTTGCAGAGCTACGCCTCCGGAGGACGAGAATGGGTGCTTGATAGTGGATGCATACATGCCATCATCCCCACCCACACCTTGTTTAAACTTAAATGTATGAAAACTTTATTTTATAGAATATGTACATATCTCATCCTCGGTGGATAATTTAGCAAACACCAATCAACTTATTTGGGTTAGCAAACTAGGGTTTCCGCAATATTAGGTGATCGAGGTCTGAGGTCCCTAGGTTGGAACCATTCACCCACATTACCTTCCCAAGAGAGAGATCCAAACGTTACATGAAATGCTAGCTCAATGGAGACTCCGATTTCAAACCCTAAAAGAGATAAGAATTAGGGTTGAGTAAATGGGCAAGCTAAGGTGCATATAAATTTACCAAACTTTGGGGATGGCCATTAATATGGAAATATTAGCTCCATGCCAAATTTCAAAATTTTGGAGAAGTTTAGGACCAAGTTCTAGTTCAAACCCCCTTTTGAGCCAAATTTGAATTTTAATTCAAAACTAGGTCAAACCATGTCCAAATGACCTCAAATTTTTACAGTAGCTCATAATTGGCATTTTGAAAGTTCAGTAAAAATTTCATTCAATTTGGAGTTGATTTGGAGGTGCAAATGAATTAAAAGAGGTGCTGAAGAATTAAAATCAAAAAGGAAAAGGAAAAACAAAAAGGGGCGCCGGGACGGGGCCTGTTGGGCCCGCTCGGCCGGCCCGCTAAGCCACCAGCGCCGCAGCCCGCTCTCTCTCCCCGCTCCCCTGTCAGCTGGGCCCCGGCCGTCAGCCCCCGCGCCCCCTCCCTCTCGCTGCCGTGCGTACCCCGCTCGCCAGGACCCGGCCTCCACGCCTCCGGCGCCGAGTGGCCGAGGTGGGCGGCGGATCCACCGGCTGTCCGAGCCGCGCCACCCTTTAAAAGCCCCGTTCCGACAGCCCCTCTCCCTCTCCTCACCCCCGCAGCGAACCCTAGCACCCTCCCTCCTTCTCCTCGGCGCCGAATCCCCCGCCACCGCCTTCGTCCCGAACTCCGGCGACAAATTCCTCCGCCTCGAGTAAGCCCCGGCTTCCCTCTTCTTGCTTCCGAGCTCCTCCACCCCTCCTCTGACCCGCTCCGCCCCACATTTCATAGATCCAGGCCGAGAGCAACCCCGCCGTCGCTTTCTTCTTCATCTCCGGCCAACATCCCGACGAGCTCGGAAGCACGCTCTGGTCCTCCCCCTCTCCCATTTTCTTCTCCCCGAGCCGCCCCTTGTCTCTCCTAACCTCCTCCCCTCTTCCTCCTTGTAGATCTGCGCCTGGAGCACCCTCCCCGCCGATGACCGACGCCCTCTGCCGCTCCTCGCCGCCGCTAGCCACCTTCCGACTTCCTCCGTCCCTCCCGAGCGGTGCTTTGTCACCAGGTTAAGCAAACGAAGCTCCCACCGTCCTTCCCCGGGTCCGACCTGTCTCCCGAGCCATTTCCGGCCATCTCCGGCGAGCTCCCCGCCGCCTAGCGCCGCCGGTCCAGAGAGAGAGAGAGGGAGTGAGTGAAAGAGGGAGGGAAGGGTGAGGTGGCCGGCTCTGATTGGCTGGGCTTACCCAGTCAGCTGCTGACTGGGATTTCTTTACCCAGTCAGCACTGACCTGGGGGCCCCACCTGTCATCCAGCCGGGTTAAGTATTGAGGAATCCGTGTAGCTTCTCGGGTGTATTTAGCAATTAGGGTTTCGTGGACAGAGAGAGGATTAGGGTTAGGGTTTTGTGCAGATTTTGAAACGGTGATAACTTTTGAACCGTAGATCGGATTTTAGCAAATTTTATATCGTTGGAAAGCTTATGAAATTTCCTACATTTTGGCTGAAACAAAACTTTAAAATTTGCAATGTAAAAACCAGATCCACTTAAATTAGATTAAATCACCCCCTTTTTCCTATACGATATTTCCGATAGCTCATAACTTGGCAAATATAACCCTAAATTTGATGATCCCAGTTTTATTAGGAGCATACTTCAGTATACTTGCATAACACCAATGTTTTATGCCATGACCATCCACTATAACTCGTAGTTTCCAAACCCTAACATCCGCAACCACATAAAATGACATGCATTTCGTTAGGGTGGTAACTCAACTTTAACCTATCCAACTAGGAAACCCTCATTACAGCGGGTTTCTAACCTTCTTAAGTCACATATGTAATGCATATCTAGCTTTCATCATCATGCATTCATGCTGAATCTCATTACCTTCTTTATCGTTTCCATTTTCCGGTTCCTCGTGTTCTTTATAAAAGAGCTCAAAGAAGGAGACCACCAAACTCACGATTCACCGCAAGACCAGGAACAACTTGAGCAAGGCAAGTAGAGCTTGTTGCATCTTTTAATTGTCGATGACCTGTTCTTACTTATCTATATGTTGATGTGTGGATCGTTGTTCGGAAATTGTGGTCGAGTTCGGTTCAACTAGCATGTTAGGATGTGCTGTAAGTTATGTCTAGCTGTGGTTGAAATTCACCTGATGCACTAAATATTTGAACCCACTAAGGTGAGATGTGAGAGCCGAAGGGAAAGTGTCAGATGGATAAAGTTGGTATTATTGGAGGAGTATGTTGCGACCAGGTGTATGGAGAGTGTTGTCGCGATACCAACCCTGAGGTGACTCCATCGTGATTACTCCCCTTGTCACGCGTGGACGTTAGCGACATCGAGGCTGGGGTGTAGTTGAGGTAAGTCTAAGACCCTTGGAGCCTTGCAACCTCCAAGGGATAAGGCACTCTTTACACTCAGGGTGATCGATTGCCGGTAACGATCCGAGAGATTAAATGAATGTGTCGTCATGATGGCTCACTGTCAATGTGGATGTGTGAACTATCCCAAGTGGCTGGGAAATGGCAAGAGAGTGCCACTATGTCTGTGAATTGAGGTGCACATGTGACTAGTGAGTGCCATCATGAGTATTCATTAAGATGTATGAAATCTGAACTGTGAGTTACTTTCCATGGTTACCTTCCCTCTGTTAGTGCAATGTTCGTATGATTGTACCTTGCTAGCGAGATGCACCATGTTTTATTACTGCTATACTAGTATGTGTAGGACATCTAATCAAGCACGAATAAGTCTAGCGAGTACCTCGTACTCACCTAGGATATTCCTAGGTCATTGCAGGTGAGCCAGTGGTCGAGGATTACTTCGAGGATGTTTAATCACTTGGTTTTCTTGGTTGGCTATCGACGCATGGGATTTTGGTTGGTTTTTGGTCAGCGGTCGATGCGCCGCTGTGGGACTCACTTAATTTTCTTCTGCTGTTGTCTAAATACTTTACATTTGGATATGTTTCCGGTTATCACTGAATGATGTAAACTAAATAGTTCACAACGTGGACAACTAGTAATATTATCGTATCGTAGTGCTTTGTTGTGATATCCAAGTGGTTATTGGGGCTGCTCATACACCGTGCGTGAATGAGATGAAGTGTATGGGTATGCCGTGAAGAGTTAAAGCCGTTCCTCTTATTACTAAGTCGAGCAGGAATCGGTTGAGTGACCCGCTGGCTGAGATGCTGTGCCGGCCAGGCAGGGTGTGGGCGTATTCTACCGGGCTTTTGAGCGACCCACTAGCTTTCAAGCTAGGTTAGGGTGTGGGTAGAATCGCCGGGCTCCTCCGACCTTGCTTTGCGTGGTAGAATTCGGGAACGACTCTAAACCTTCACCGAATCAGGGAATTGTATGTGGTTCTGGGAAGTTTAGTCGCTTTTGGCCGGCTTGCGTTGGTCAGGTGTCGGATCACTCTGCCTCAGTGAGTACGGCGCAGGTACCGTGCCGCCAGGTCGACTGGTCCTTCGGCCCTTGGCGACCATTCGTTCCCCTAATCATATGTAATTCCCGGGTCCGTGACAGCTTGGTATCAGAGCCGAGCTGACCGTAGGAAGCCAATTGCAGGTGGTCGTTAGATAGGACTTGGCGTTGCCGAGAAAACTATTTAAAAAGTTAAACCCTATGTTTAAAATTAACAAGTAGATTGCTTTTTATTCCTTACCCTCATCGCTCTTAGTTCTGAATGTTCTCCTCTATTGCATTTGTCTTTCCTTGTGTGGCTGACCTTATCCTCTCTAACCCTAAAATTGTATAGGATGGTGTACAACATTGTGACCGACCCGAACCAGCTGGGAAGTTGGGCCACCCTGTTATGGAGAATGTTGGAACACCTCGATGTGCCCCATGCAGACCTCCCCGCTTTCCATGCCAAGACTTATGAAGTTCACGGGAAGACGCACTTTTGGGTTGGATGGGTTACAGTGAGAGCCCCTGAACTGGTTCAAACCTTTAAGGCAGCCAGGGCTGGTGATAACAACGCCCGGCTTGAAGCTGCAAGGAGAGCAGTCCTCTACATACGGCATCACTTTGATGACATCTTCCTATTCTCCCAATTCCACCTCATTCCCCAAGTCAGTAATGGAGGCAACAGCATTTTGGTACCGGCGCCAAGCGATGACGAAGAAGATGAGACTGAGCTGGAGACTGCCAATCACATTGTCTCTGCAGAGATAATGTATGACGGGTTGTATTTGGAGTACAAAGAGGCTACTCAGGAGTTGCAACGGGTAACCAGAGCTAACCGCAAGCTCCGTTCTGAGTTGCGCCGGAAATGGCGTGTTGCGAATGGAGATGAATCATCCTGTGGCGAGAACCCTTATGTTCCGATACGAGAACTGACCCCAACTCCACCTTGTGAGCCCAATCAACCCCAGAGTTCTGGAGCAAAGCCACGCAAGAGGATGACATCCTGTGAGTATCTGCGACTCTTCACCCCAAGATCCTCACGAGGAGGTACCTCGACACCAGCCGCTCTAGCCCCCACCTATGAAGCTGCACAGTCTGCCGCTAAAGAAGAAGAGGAAGAAGACTCCTCGATACGGGTGTGGTACACCACTAGTAACCCACCGACCGATGAAGAGTAGGATGAGTGTTTGGAAACTATTATTGGAGGCTTACGAGACCGTTATTGCAACGAAGGCTTTCCAAATAGACCCTAGTAGTGCTGCCCAAATTTTGGTGTTAAGTTACAGGTCTCATTTTGTGGTGTAAGCTGAACCAAACCCTAGGTTTAAGGTATCTTTTGGAGGCATGTAATTGGGTATTAGTGGCTGCAATTTTTGGCATCTTGTAACGTTTATTTCACCCTAAGGTGATCTAAACCGCAGCCCCATCTATGAACTATGTCGAACGTGTTAATGCAATTGAGGATTGTGGTCGATCGTTCTTGCCATGTTTTGTACTTCATTTTCTCGAGAAAATGTGTATGAAATAATGTGCCCTGTTCATGAATACCTTGCTGTACCATAGTACAAATGTTTTGCTTTCCTAGCCTCTCGAGTTGCCATCTCATTCCATTGTCCTTTGGTTGCAACAGAATGGCGTCAGGAACGCGTGGAGCTGCCCGTGGTCGCCGTGAACGTGAGGAGGAGGAAGTGCCACCCCCTCCCCAGCAGCCCAACATCGCGGACCTGCTTATGACCCAGAATAGGATTCTGGAGCAACTCGCGCGCAACCAAGGCGCAGGAGGTGGACAAGCCAGAGGTGGTCTAGCTGATTTTCAGCGGACCCAACCGCCGACCTTTGACCGAGCTGATGATCCTCTAGAGGTAGATAATTGGATCTGGACAATTGAAAGGAAACTTCAGCTAGCTCAGTGTGCGGAGGATGACAAGGTCAACTTCGCCTCCCACTACCTCGAAGGCGCTGCCACAGATTGGTGGGAGAATTTCTTGGCTATTCAGGCGCAGGATCATGTGGTCACGTGGGCCGAGTTCCGAACCGGCTTTCGTGATTTCCACATCCCGTCGGGCATTATGGCATTGAAGAAAGAAGAATTTCAGGATCTCCGTCAAGGCAAGAAGTCCGTCTTGGAATTTCTCCGCGAGTTCAACCATCTCGCACGGTATGCCCCACGTGAGGTGTCAACGGATGAAGACAAGGTGGAGGAATTCATGGGCAAGCTAAATGAAGAGATGCAGGCTAAGCTCGCCGCAGTTGACGTGCGTAACTTCCAACACCTAGTAGATAGGCAATCAAGATAGAGGCGAAGGAATCAGCCCTCCATCAGACCCGCAAGCGTGAGAGGGAGTTACAAAAATCTGCGGGGAGCAGTTCACAGAAATTGCAGGTGTGGCAGCCAATACCACCCCATCCTGCGGGACAGTATCCTCCAAGGCCGCAAAGTTTTGCTCCTCATCCCTAGCAGCAAGGATATCAGCCCTGTCCCCAGGGAGGACAGCCGCGGTCGTCACTTGACCTAAGTAAGGTGCGGTGTTTTAACTACGGAAATATGGGGCACTTCACAAGCAGTTGTCTCCAATCGCGCACGGGACTCTCCTTTGCCCCCAAGGCACAGCAAGGGCAAGCAAGTGGAAGCTCTCAAGCTAGGGGTCCAGTCCCTAACAAGCCCCAAGTCTCCGGCCGTGGCAGAGTGAACCACGTCACCGCCGAAGAAGCTCAGGATGCCCCAGAGGTGGTGTTGGGTACGCTTTCCGTTAACTCAACTCCCGCCACCGTTCTTTTCGATTCCGGAGCATCCCATTCCTTTATATCCAGCAAGTTTGCACATGAAAACCATGTTCCCTCATCAGTATTGCATCATCCCCTTATTGTTGCAACACCCGGCTTGGAGCTGAGAACCGAGCACGTTTGCGAGGGTGTTAAGCTAGAGATTGGTGGAGAATTATTTCTAGCTAACATGGTGGTTCTTGGATCGAAAGGGGTAGGTGTTATTTTGGGCATGAATTGGTTGGTCCAACACAAGGCAAAAATAGACTGTGCCGAGAGGTCCGTCTCCCTTGTCGCCAACTCCGGCAAGCAAGTGAAGTTGTGTCGTCGGTTTCATCAGGGCATCTCTCTTGCCATGAGCGGCACTCAAGACCAAGGAATCGAGCTTGTTCCCGTGGTATGCAAGTACCCAGATGTCTTTCCCCAGGAATTGCCTGGTATGCCCCCTGACCGTGCAGTAGAGTTCGTTATCGATCTTCCACCTGGAACCACTCCTGTTTCGAAGCGACCCTATCGGATACCCCCGAATGAATTGTTGGAGATGAAGAAGCAACTCCAAGAGCTTGAGAACAAGGGTTTCATTAGACCTAGTTCCTCACCATGGGGATGTCCAGCCATGTTTGTGAAGAAAAAGGATTCAAGCCTGCGGATGGTAGTTGATTAACGCCCGTTAAATGAGCTTACAGTAAAGAATAAGTATCCCCTTCCCCGAATTGATGATCTCTTTGACCAGTTAACCGGAGCATGTGTCTTCTCCAAGATGACCTCAGGTTGGGCTACCACCAATAAAAATCAGATCCAAAGATATTCCGAAGACAGCTTTTACCACTCGATATGGGTCATACGAATACACTGTGATGTCATTCGGTTTGACCAATGCTCCTCCACCTTCATGCAACTCATGAACTCAGTGTTCATGGAGTATCTTGATCGATTTGTTGTTGTCTTCATCGATGACATCCTCATCTATTCCAAGTCTGAACCGGAGCACGAAGACCACTTGAGAATGGTGCTCGACAAGCTCCGTGAGCATCGTCTGTATGCAAAATTCTCAGTGTGTGAATTCTGGAAGCATCAAGTGGAGTTCTTGGGTCATGTGCTGTCAGCTACAGGTGTCGTGGTGGACCCGAGCAATGTGCAAGCCGTCCAAGAATGGAAGCAACCTAAGTCAGTTACCCAGATTCGCAGTTTCCTAGGATTGGCAGGTTATTACCGTCGATTCATCGAAGGTTTTCTCTTCCATAGCAAAGCTAATGACCGAGTTGCTGAAAAAGGATAAGAAGTTTATATGGTCCGATCGCTGTGAAAAGAGTTTCCAGGAGCTCAAGGAGAAGCTAACCACAGCCCCAGTGCTTATCCTCCCGAATGTCCACAAAAGTTTTGAAGTGTATTGTGATGCTTCTCGAATGGATTAGGTTGTGTCCTCATGCAAGAGGGTCGCGTCGTGGCCTATGCCTCACGCCAATTGCGTCCTCATGAGGCCAATTACCCCACTCATGACTTGGAGCTAGCAGCCATTGTGCATGCTCTCAAGATCTGGCGACATTACCTCATCAGTAACCGTTGCGAAATCTATTCGGACCACAAAAGTTTGAAGTACTTGTTTACCCAACCAGACCTGAAATCTTTGCCAAAGGAGATGGCTTGAGCTCATTAAGGACTATGATTTGGGTTTAAACTATACCCCGGCAAGGCCAACGTCGTCGCCGATGCACTTAGCCGGAAGGCCTATTGCAACAATGTCTCAATTCGTGAGCATCAACCACCGCTCTATTTGGAATTTCAGCGACCCAACCTAGAGATGGTGAGCAAGGTTCTCTTGCTGTGTTAGAAGTGAAACCAACCTTGGAAGACCAGATCAAAACCGCCCAAGCCCAGAATGTCGGTATGCAGAAGATAAAACAGAAAATCGAGAATGGTACCGCTCCTCTTCACCGAAGATGAGAACGGAGTCCTTGGTTTGGGAAGCGACTCGTGGTGCCCAAGGACCAGCAACTAAAGGACCTAATTCTTCATGAAGCTCATAACTCCCCGTTGGCCATTCATCCTGGTAGTACTAAGATGTACCAAGATCTTCGTCGCCGATTTTGGTGGACCCGAATGAAGCGGGAGATCGCTCGCTATGTTGCCGAGTGCGACGTGTGCCGTCGTGTGAAGGCCGAACATCAGAGACCAGCGGGCCTGCTTCAGCCACTCCCTATTCCCGAGTGGAAATGGAAGAGATTGGTATGGATTTTGTAGTAGGTTTGCCGAAATCTCCGAAGGGCAATGATGCCATATGGGTGATTGTGGATCGCCTTTCCAAGGTCGCTCACTTCATCCCCGTGAAGACTACACATAAAGTGAGCCACCTAGCAAAGTTGTATATCGCTCGAATCGTTTGCCTCCATAGTGTTCCCGTAAGGATCGTTTCAGATCGAGGCACCCAATTTACCAGCCGATTCTGGAAATGTTTACACGAGGCTATGGGAACCTCTCTGTCTTTTAGCACTGCATTCCATCCTCAAACCGGAGGTCAAGTTGAACGGACAAACCAAATTCTTGAAGACATGTTGAGGTCTTGTGTTCTCACGCTTGGTTCCAATTGGGAAGACTGCTTGCCATATGCGGAGTTTGCCTACAATAACAGTTATCAAGCTAGCCTTGGTATGGCTCCTTTTGAAGTGCTCTATGGAAGAAAATGTAGAACCCCACTAAACTGGTCCGAGACCGGCGAGAGGCAATTCTTTGGACTGAATGCAATTGAAGAAGTCGAAGACCTAGTTCACCTCATACGGGAACGTCTTCGTGAAGCTCAGTCTAGGCAAAAGAGCTATGCCGATCCTCATCGCCGTGAAGTTACATTTCAGATTGGGGATAGTGTGTATCTCAAGGTCACTCCATGCAGAGGTGTCCGCCGTTTCGCAATGAAAGGAAAAACTAGCTCCTCGGTACATCGGCCCCTATCGAATCTTAGATAAACGAGGGACCGTGGCATACCAATTGGAACTGCCTCCTTGGCTGTCTCGGTTGCATGATTTCTTCCATGTGTCCCAGCTAAAAGCTTGCCATCGCGTCCCCGAGGCGAAGATCAACCCTGAGATGGAAATACTACATGAAGATCTTACATATCGAGAACACCCGGTGTGCATTCTCGATGAGGCCGAACGCAAGACCCGGAATCGCGCCATCAAATTCTTCAAGGTCCAATGGAGCAACCATACAGAAGATGAAGCTACGTGGGAACGCGAAGATTGGCTCAAGACTGAATTTCCATCCTTATTTGTCGACCGTTAGAGATCTCGGGTCGAGATCTTTTTAAGGGGGGTAGGTCTTGTAATACCCGAATTGGATGATTAGGTTTTTGCCGTGCATTCATGCATACATGCCATCATCCCCACCCACACCTTGTTTAAACTTAAATGTATGAAAACTTTATTTTATAGAATATGTACATATCTCATCCTCGGTGGATAATTTAGCAAACACCAATCAACTTATTTGGGTTAGCAAACCAGGGTTTCTGCAATATTAGGTGATCGAGGTCTGAGGTCCCTAGGTTGGAACCATTCACCCACATTACCTTCCCAAGAGAGAGATCCAAACGTTACATGAAATGCCAGCTCAATGGAGACTCCGATTTCAAACCCTAAAAGAGATAAGAATTAGGGTTGAGCAAATGGGCAAGCTAAGGTGCATAGAAATTTACCAAACTCTGGGGATGGCCATGAATATAGAAATATTAGCTCCATGCCAAATTTCAAAAATTTTGGAGAAGTTTAGGACCTAGTTCTAGTTCAAACTCCCTTTTGAGCCAAATTTGAATTTTAATTCAAAACTAGGTCAAACCATGTCCAAATGACCTCAAATTTTTACAGTAGCTCATAATTGGCATTTTGAAAGTTCAGTAAAAATTTCATTCAATTTGGAGTTGATTTGGAGGTGCAAATGAATTAAAAGAGGTGCTGAAGAATTAAAATCAAAAAGGAAAAGGAAAAACAAAAAGGGGCGCCAGGCCGGGGCCTGTTGGGCCCGCTCGGCCGGCCCGCTAAGCCACCGGCGCCGCAGCCCGCTCTCTCTCCCCGTTCCCCTGTCAGCTGGGCCCCGGCCGTCAGCCCCTGCGCCCCCTACCTCTCGCTGCCGTGCAGACCCCGCTCGCCAGGACCCGGCCTCCACGCCTCCGGCGCCGAGTGGCCGAGGTGGGCGGCGGATCCACCGGCTGTCCGAGCCGCACCGCCCTTTAAAAGCCCCGTTCCGACAGCCCCTCTCCCTCTCCTCACCCCCGCAGCGAACCCTAGCACCCTCCCTCCTTCTCCTCGGCGCCGAATCCCCTGCCACCGCCTTCGTCCCGAACTCCGACGACAAATTCCTCCGCCTCGAGTAAGCCCGGCTTCCCTCTTCTTGCTTCCGAGCTCCTCCACCCCTCCTCTGACCCGCTCCGCCCCACATTTTTGCAGATCCAGGCCGAGAGCAACCCCGCCGTCGCTTTCTTCTTCGTCTCCGGCCAACATCCCGACGAGCTCGCAAGCACGCTCCGGTCCTCCCCCTCTCCCATTTTCTTCTCCCCAAGCCGCCCCTCGTCTCTCCTAACCTCCTCCCCTCTTCCTCCTTGCAGATCTGCACCTGGAGCACCCTCCCCGCCGATGACCGACGCCCTCTGCCGCTCCTCGCCGCCGCTAGCCACCTCCCGACTTCCTCCGTCCCTCCCGAGCGGTGCTTTGTCACCAGGGTAAGCACCCGAAGCTCCCACCGTCCTTCCCCGGGTCTGACCCCTCTCCCGAGCCGTTTCCGGCCATCTCCGGCGAGCTCCCCACCGCCTAGCGCCACCGGTCCAGAGAGAGAGAGGGAGTGAGTGAAAGAGAGAGAGAAGGGTGAGGTGGCCGGCTCTGGTTGGCTGGGCTTACCCAGTCAGCTGCTGACTGGGATTTCTTTACCCAGTCAGCACTGACCTGGGGGCCCCACCTGTCATCCAGCCGGGTTAAGTATTGAGGAATCCGTGTAGCTTCTCGGGTTTTTGGTCAGCGGTCGATGCGCCGCTGTGGGACTAACTTAATTTTCTTCTGCTGTTGTCTAAATACTTTACATTTGGATATGTTTCCGGTTATCACCGAATGATGTAAACTAAATAGTTCACAACGTGGACAACTAGTAATATTATCGTATCGTAGTGCTTTGTTGTGGTATCCAAGTGGTTATTGGGGCTGCTCATACACCGTGCGTGAATGAGATGAAGTGTATGGGTATGCCGTGAAGAGTTAAAGCCGTTCCTCTTATTACTAAGTCGAGCAGGAATCGGTTGAGTGACCCGCTGGCTGAGATGCTGTGCCGGCCAGGCAGGGTGTGGGCGTATTCTACCGGGCTTTCGAGCGACCCACTAGCTTCCGAGCTAGGTTAGGGTGTGGGTAGAATCGCCAGGCTCCTCCGACCTTGCTTTGCATGGTAAAATTCGGGAACGATTCTAAACCTTCACCGGATCAGGGAATTGTATGTGGTTCTGGGAAGTTTAGTCACTTCCGGCCGGCTTGCGTTGGTTAGGTGTCGGATCACTCCGCCTTGGTGAGTACGGCGCAGGTACCGTGCCGCCAAGTCGATTGGTCCTTCGGCCCTTGGCGACCATTCGTTCCCCTAATCATATGTAATTCCCGGGTCCGTGACATTGATCTTAATGTATTATTCACTAAAATTGATTGCCAAGTGACTAAAAGTGATGATCAAACTTAGTCTTCAAAGGAGTAAGAAAATGCAATCTATATCTTGTTGATTTTTCTAAAGGTCCTCAAGTGACCACATGTTTGATTGCAAAGTCTTCAAAAGGTTGGCTATGGCATCAAAAACTTGGACATGTAGGAATGAGGAACCTCGATAAATTGGTGAAAGGTAAACATATCCTTGGAATCACTAATGTATTTTTGAAAAGGATAGACTTTGTTGTGCTTGTCAAGCCGGGAAGCAAGTGAAGTCCAAGCATCCTTCCAAGACTGTCATGTCAACCACATATCCTCTCGAGCTTCTTCACATGGACTTATTCGGTCCAAATACCTACAAGAGCTTCGGAGGTAACGCTTACGGTCTTGTAATAGTAGATGACTTTACTAGATTCACTTGGGTATATTTTCTTGAGGATAAAGCTAGGACCCAAGAATGCTTCAAGAGATTTGCAAGAACAGCACAAAATGAATTTGAGTTGAAGATCAAGAAAGTGCGAAACGACAACGGGACGGAGTTCAAGAACACAAATGTGGATGACTTTCTCGATGAAGAAGGCATCAGCCATGAGTTCTCCGCCGCGTACACACCTCAACAAAACGGTGTTGTTGAAAGGAAGAATCGAACCCTAATCGAGATGGCGCGTACAATGCTTGAAGAATACAACACGCCAAACCGATTTTGGGCGGATGCCATCAACACCGCTTGTCACGCCATCAACAGGCTCTATCTACACAAATTCATGAAGAAAACATCTTATGAGCTACTGACCGGTAACAAACCAAATATTGCATACTTTCGTGTATTTGGATCTAAATGCTATATTTTAGATAAGCACCGCACATCTAAATTTGCTCCAAAATCACACGAAGGCTTCTTTCTTGGTTATGGCTTGAGTTCGCACACTTACCGAGTCTTCAACAATTTCACACAAAAAGTTGAAGAAACGGTGGATGTGCAATTCGATGAAACTAATGGCTCCCAAGTAGAGCAATTGCCAAGTGTTGCAGATGAGCTTGTTCCCACTGAAGCTTTAAAGAATATGGCTATTAGGGAAGTAAAGCCAGTTGAAGTCAAAGAGAGCACTTCATCTCTAGATGTCATGCCACCTTCTTCAAGTCAAGATCCCCAAGAAGGAAATGATGACACTGAAGCAAATGCCGAAGATGAGGCTCAAACAAGACTTCAAGCTCAAAGTGGTCCACATCACCCAAGGCTCATGAAGCAAATCCAAGACAGTCATCCAGTCGACAGAATCATCAGTGACATAAACAAAGGTCCACAAACTCGCTCACGTACTAGACTTTCAAACTTTTGTGAGCACTACTCGTTTGTGTCTTCTTTGGAACCAACTAGGATCGACGAAGCAATGGATGACGAAGACTGGGTGATTGCGATGCAAGAAGAGTTGAATAACTTCGAACGCAATAAAGTGTGGACGCTAGTTGATAGACCGAACCCCAAAGAGCACAATGTTATAGGAACAAAGTGGGTGTTTCGGAACAAGCAAGATGAAGATGGTCAAGTGGTGCGAAACAAAGCACGTCTCGTCGCCCAAGGCTACACGCAAGTGGAAGGTTTGGACTTCGGTGAGACTTATGCACCCGTAGCTAGACTAGAAGCTATTAGAATCTTGCTAGCTTATGCAAATCATCATAATATCTTGCTATATCAAATGGATGTTAAAAGTGCATTCTTAAATGGTAAAATTGAAGAATTAGTATATGTTGAACAACCTCCAGGTTTTGAAGACCCAAAATTTCCTAATAACGTGTATAAACTTCACAAAGCTCTATATGGACTTAAACAAGCTCCTAGAGCATGGTATGAATGTCTTAAGAAGTTTCTACTAACTAAGGCCTTTAAAACTGGAAAAATTGATTGCACTCTCTTCACCAAAGTAATGGATGGTGAACTCTTTTTATGTCAAATATATGTGGAAGATATTATTTTTGGATCAACTAACCACAATTTCAGCCAAGAGTTTGGAGAGATGATGGCAGAAAAATTTGAGATGTCCATGATGGGAGAGTTGAAGTTCTTCCTAGGTCTTCAAGTGAAGCAACTCAGAAATGGAATCTTCATCTCCCAAGAGAAGTACATTCGGGACATGCTCAAGAAGTTCGACATGGAGAAAGCAAAGGGAATACGCACTCCAATGCAAACGAATGGCCACCTCGACCTAAATGAAGACGGTAAATCTGTTGATCAAAAGGTATACCGTTCTATGATTGGTTCCCTGCTTTACCTTTGTACATCTAGGTCCGACATTATGTTAAGTGTTTGCATGTGTGCACGTTTTCAAGCCGCTCCTAAAGAGTGCCACCTCACGGCCGTCAAGAGAATTCTTCGATATCTAGTTCACACTTCCAACTTAGGGTTATGGTATCTCAAAGGGGCTAGTTTCAATCTTGTTGGATATTTAGATACGGATTATGCAGGAAACATGGTTGATAGGAAGTTCACCTCCCGAACATGCCAATTCCTAGATAGATCCTTAGTTAGTTGGTCTTCCAAGAAACAAAATTCTATTTCCCTATCCACCGCCGAAGCCGAATACATATCCGCAGGTGCTTGTTGCGCTCAATTATTGTGGATGAGGCAAACCTTGAAGGATTACGGGATTATTATAAAAGAAGTGCCTCTTTTGTGTGACAACGAAAGCGCAATCAAGATAGCCAATAACCCAGTCCAACATTCCCGCACAAAACACATAGACATCCGTCATCACATCATTAGGGATCATGTTGCAAAGGGTGATATTGTTATTAGTCACGTGAGAACGAATAAACAATTAGCGGATATCTTCACAAAACCCTTACATGAGCATAGGTTTTGCGAGTTGCGAAGTGAGCTAAATATCTTGGATTCTCGAAACGTAACTTGAAACCATGCATACATGTTCATATCATGACTTGATGATGAGGCTCTAGATGTAAACACATTAAAAGAAAGTATCATTCTCTCAATGAATGTGTACATCTAAGAATGTGAGAAAAGTAATATATATGCTTATTGATGAATATGATTCATAGAACCCTCTTCACAAAATTGATATGTGGTTCTAAATCTATACATTCATACATGGTGGCCTCAAACCACCACATTTGATATAGATCTTATCTAGTCTTGGTCTTAGTCCTATTGGTCATCCAACTTATAACTAAATTTCTTCAGTTGGTGTTTCTCTAAGTGGATGACAAAGGACCCTAATCTCAGATCTATCTTATATCTTATCTAAAGTCTTCATGCTGTTCTTCACAAGTGCACTGTTGAAACTTATTCCGGTACCACCGATTTCCTCTTCCGGTGCTACCGCGATACTCCTCAGAGTCAGTTTCCTCTTTAAAAGCAAATTCTTCGGTCTTACCGGTTTTCCAAACCTGGCACAACCGAAAACACTCTCTGTTGAAACTCTGAAGAATCATGAGTTGAGTTCCAGTACTCAAAACCGGTGCTACCGCGATTCATTCCGGCACCACTGCTTTTGATGACTCAAAACGGTAGATCTGGTTTCTTCGCAAACCGCATTTTCGGCTCTTCCGGGAACCGGGGCTATAAATAGACCCAAGTTCTCCTCCCTAACGCTTGAACTTCCAGAAACCTAAAATTTCTCAGCGCCGCCGCTATTCTTCGTCCGACCGCCGGAACCACCACTTTCCACGACCGGACTCACCGCCGTCGCCGGACTTCTTCACGTCCGCCATCGCCGTAGCAGCACCGCCGCCGCCGAGTTAGGGCACGGCAGTGGAACCCGCGACCTCCTCTTCGCATCTCCCGTCACGCGAGTTCAATCCCCACGGTACATTTTCCCTCCAAAAATCTAGTACCTGTCAAATCAAGATTTCCCTAGACTTTTGGCGCGTTTTTAGATTCCGTTCAATCCCTGCGCCAATCAGATTGAGTGGTTTGTTCTTCAACTTTTTCTGGTTCAACCGAGTCTTCAAACCGGTAGTTCCATGTTTGTGCTCTGCAACGCTGAAGCACAAGCCCGGCACTTCCGGAAGTGAAACCGGTTGCACCGACTTTGAAGAAATCACTCATTCTTCAGCTAAAAACATTTTCTTCAAAATTGTGTCTACTGAGTGCTCTTGTGATCTTATCTTCTCTCTTCTTATCCCATATGCTTCACAAGTGTCAAAATGAGTTTAGATCAAAGCGACTCCAATGCTGAGTGCAGCTATGATATCCAGATCAGCGACAGTGACCCAGACAGGGCCTCCAGCAGCTCAAGGGAAAGTTCTCCTCCTCCTCCTCCGACCAAGAAGTCAAGGTCTCAGCCTGGTTCTTCAGGAATCACAGGCAAGAGAAAGAAGCTGCAAATATGGCCTTTGAAGTGCCTAAGGAGTTGAAGATGCACACTCCTCCTCATGAGTCTGCAATGGAAAGAAAGCACAGACATCAGAGGATCAGAAGATATTGGGAGAAGCAGCAAAAGGAAGGCAGATATGTAACTGCCTACTGGAAGAATGTCTTCGAAGAAAGAGCTGCTAAACAAACCCCCTCTAAGTCCAAGAAGCCATCTTCTTCAACTCTTGAAGAAGTCAAGAAAAGGAAAGAGGTAGCCAGTGCCTCAAGAGTCATTCTTCAGCAGAAGAAATCACCTCCAAAGGAGAGAAGGGTAGTGGCAAAAAGAAGTGAGAGCAGAGCTCAAGCCGCTTCAAAATCTTCAGCCCCCAAGCCATCTGCTACTCCTGATGATGAATCAGATTCTAACATTGGGGATGATATCCCAATTGGGCTCAGGGCAGCCATGAGAATGAAGAAAGCAGAAGAACAATGGGAAGCTGGAAAAGCCCAGAAAGTTAGCCAAGAATTAGAGGTCAAAGAGAGAGCTGAAAAGGAAGCTCAACCTCAAGCTGGCCCAGTGGCCACCCTCTTTGCAGCAGAATTGGCCAAGCACGATGCTCTAGCCCTGGAAAGGCTAGAAATTTATGAAGCCGCCAGAAAAAGCCAAGCCAAACTTGATGATTTTCACAAGCAAAAGGCTAAGAGAGAGGAAGAATTGAAGAAGCTAAAGTCTGCTCAAGGCAAGAGCAAGGAGAGCTTCCAGAGATACAAGACTCTTATAGCTGTACAAGCTTCTGAAGAAGAAAGAGGCAAAGCTCTAGCCAGAGATGCCACCCTTGCTGAGACAAGGAAGAAGAAAGCAATGAAAGAAGCTGCAAAGATCAGAAAGGAGAGAGCAGGTAGATTGTCTAAGCCTTCTCAGCCCTCCAGCTCAGCCATCAAAGAACCTCAGGTTCAGATCCCCTCACAACAAGCAAGTCCAGCAGGGACCTCTGCACAGGAAACAACCCTAGCTGCTCAGGTTGAAGAACCTGTAGCACCAGTTGAAGCATAGGCTGCAGCTCAAGTTGAAGAGCAGCCTGTAGAAGTTACAAAGATTCCTCAAGCTTCAAGTGCTGATATTCAGCGAGAGGAATCCCAAGCTAAAGAACCAAGATCTCAGCCTGAAGCTCAAGTTGAGGCTCCAACAGCTGAAGAGCCAGAAAGCCACCAGGTTGAAGAGCAACTAGCCCAACCTGAGGAATCAAGAGATGAACCCCAATTTGAACAACCAGCTGAAGAGCAGCCCATTTAGTCTGAGGAGGCAGTCCCTGAAGAACAAGCAGCTGCTGCTGCCAGTGCTGAAGCCTCTGAGTCCTCTGGAGCTCAAGTTCATCCTCAAAGATATGAGCGAAGAATGAGGAAGTAGACTGTCACTCCCAGACCAACTCCTCCAGCAGAGAAGAAGAAGAAAAAGGCTGATAAATTGCCTCCTAGGCCCAGTCAAAGAACAAGATCTTCTCTGAAGAAAGCAAGAATTCATGAGGACGAAGAATATATTGAAATAAGGGAGTAGCAAAACCTTGAAGACAATGCCACACTAGTTGTGTTGGCTCCCACTCAGATGATTCCTCGGCAGGGCAGAAGGCCCCAGCCAGTTGTTGAATACAATAAGCTGACCAATGAAGAGCTAAGAGAGATTAGATGGGATGTAAATCCCTATGAGTTTGCCAGGGATGCTTCAGATCCCAGATTCTGGGCTAGGACCCAGCAAGACTTCTACCAGACTACTCTCTTCAAGAAGAACAGAGTCTTCAAGCATCAATATGTCGATAGAGCATATCTGGAGAAGCACAGGTGCTTTGCTCCTATATTAGATGCTCTTCATCAAGTTAACCTTGAAGACTTTGTAACCTTTCAGCAAGACTGGAATGAAGAGCTTATCCTTCAGTTCTATGTCACCCTGTACATCTCAGGCAGTGAAGCTCATTCAAATACTTGGAAGCTTGAGTGGATGACAGGCCATTCTAGATATGAAGCAACCTTTGAAGAGTTTGTTGCCAGAACGGGGCTAGGAATGGACATAAATTCTGAAGATGCAAAGATCCACAATGAAGACATTTTACCAAAAGAAGGGTTGACTCCTCTGTACTATGAAGACAGAGAATTTGTCCTCGGCAAAACAGCTAATCTCACATATGCTGCCAGGACTGTTCTGAAAATTACGAGAAAAACACTTGATCCGAAGAAAGGAAATCAAGATGAGATTCATCACAGAGCAAGGAACCTTCTATTGAAGATCATGACCCACATTCCCTTCAACATAGCTAACTTCTTCAGCAACTTCATGTGTGAAGCCTATGCAGATCACATCAAGCAGCTGCCTTATGCCCCATATATCATGAAGTTCATGTTAAACAAGACAGAGATTGCTTTCCACTGCAACACAACTCATACCAAGTTTACACCCTCCCTATATGAAGACTTGGTGAAGAAAGCATCTCTTGTCAAAGGCAAAGGCAAGGCCCCTGCTGATCCAGCTCCTCAACCCTCAGCTCCTCAGGCAGGTGAAGAAAGAGTTCCTCTGGCCAGTGATGATCCTACTTTTCATCATTCTGAAGGCCAATCTCAATCGCCTGAAGCTTAACCCCAGGCAGCTCCATCTCCAACAGATCTTATTCTTCAAGAGCTTCGCCAAATGAGGTCTGAGCTGCATCAAATGAAGAAGGAGCAGAAATTAGCAAGGCATGACTTAAATGCACTCTTCAACATGGCCACTGTCTCCCAAATAGCCGATAGAGAAGCGCTCAAACGCTCTTGGGTACTTCTGAAGAAACACTACTCTGCAGAAGAGCTTGCAGCACAAGGCATCAAAGAATCCTACTCTTGGTGTGCTCATTCTCTGTCTTCACCTCATTACCGAGTAACCCCAAGTCCAACAAACTCCTCTGTCGAGCCAGATGAAACAGCAACTTCTCCATCCATGCCTCCATCAGCTCAAGCTCCTCAGCATTCTCCTCATGCTTCTGCCTCTGCAGCTCCTCCAACAGTCTGAAGTTTTTGGTTATTTGATGCCAAAGGGGGAGTGATAGAAGCTTCAACACAAGGAAGTGGGAGCGATGAAGAAGAAGAAGTGTAGGATTAGAAGAGTTACAAACCTCAAATTTTTTGATAATTCTTGTATTGGTTTGTAAACTCTAAGTGGTGATACTCTTCAGTGTTATTTCTTTACATACTTTGAGTAATTTTCATGCTTTGATTAATGCTCTGATTAATTGCCATGCATGTTTACTTGCTCTAATCACCACTTGTGCATTGTTCTATTATCTATTATTCTCATACAATGCACTGCCATGGATTTCAAGATATAGGGGGAGCTCCTCAAAACTCCTCAAAGATGTGCACTTGTATTCAAAGCAATATTAAAACAGTGCACATATTTAGAGGGAGCTATCTCTATATCATGAAACCCAAAACACAACTCTTTATATCCAATTTGAAGCTTTAATCGGGTTGTCATCAATCACCAAAAGGGGGAGATTGAAAGTGCATCTAGTGCCCCTAATGGATTTTGATGATTAATGACAGGCGATTAAGGGACTAATGGTTTACTAAGTGTACAAAGGTGATTGCTCCCCAAGTGATTGGTTTAACCAGTGAATGACGACCCCTAAAAATTGATGTTGAAGAAAGGCTTGGATCTAGAAGATTAGTGGAGATTTTCTAGTGTTTATATGATCAAAGATCATTTGAGTCTATAGGACAAGCCGCCTATTAAGAGGGGTCAGATAGTTATGCTCTAGGAAGGATCTTCTTAAGTGTTCAGTCTAAATCTCAAAGAAATCCTTTTGAAATCTCTTTCTGAAACACAGACAGTGACTCTCGGTTGTACCGGTTTGAAGAATCGGTTGTACCAGGATTGGCCTCTGTTGCAAGGTTTGAGGACTTAGTAGTCCCAACCTTGAAGAGCTTCAATTGCGGCATGACCGGTCTTGAATCTGGTGCTACCGAGAATGGCCTCTGTGTTGGAGAGTTAGGGAATCCTGCCGCTTAGGGTTTGCCCTAGTTTCATATTCCGGAAATCGGTTTGACTGGTTTGGAAGACCGGTGCTACCGGAATATGCTTCTGATACCCTAGACCAAGTCCTGTTTGTTTGTCTTCGGTTGCACCGGTTTCGTATCCGACTGCACCGGGAATCCTCTCTGGACTTAGGTCGTTTGATGCCCTAGTCTAAGTCGCTTTCTGAGTTGTCTGCGGTTGCACTGGTTTTGTCTTCTGGTTGCACCGGGAATCTCTTCTAGACTTAGGGCCAAGTTTGTCTCAGACTAAGTCCTATTCTTCATGTACCTGCGGTTGCACCGGTTCTGTCTTCTGGCTGCACCGAGAACCTCTTCTGGACTTTTGTCTTCTGTTGAAGTGGATGTACTGGGTTATGTTTCCGGTTGGGCCGTTTTTCTTCTCTATGAGGAAGAATGCGCCATTTCTTCATACCCGGCACAACCGCCCTCAAAGTCGGCACTACTGGGATTTGCTTCTGGAAGTTACTCTGGCGAGCACATTCTTCAATTGCAGCATGATCGGTCTTCAATTGCTGCATGACCGGTCTTGAATCCGGTGCTGCCAAGAATGGCCTCTGTGTTGGAGAGTTAGGGAACCCTGCCGCTTAGGGTTTGCCCTAGTTTCATATTCTGGAAATCGGTTTGACCGGTTTGGAGGGCCGATGCTACCGGAATATGCTTCTGATACCCTAGACCAAGTCCTGTTCGTTTGTCTTCGGTTGCACCGGTTTCGTATCCGGCTGCACCGGGAATCCTCTCTGGACTTAGGTCGTTTGATGCCCTAGTCTAAGTCTTTTTCTGAGTTGTCTGCGGTTGCACCGGTTTTGTCTTCCGGTTGCACCGGGAATCTCTTCTGGACTTAGGGCCAAGTTTGTCTCAGACTAAGTCCTATTCTTCATGTGTCTGCGGTTGCACCGGTTCTGTCTTCCGGCTGCACCGAGAACCTCTTCTGGACTTTTGTCTTCCGTTGAAGCGGATGTACCGGGTTATGTTTCCGGTTGGGCCTTTTTCTTCTCTGTGAGGAAGAATGCGCCATTTCTTCATACCCGGCACAACCGCCCTTAAAGTCGGCACTACTGGGATTTGCTTCTGGAAGTTGCTCTGGCGAGCACATTCTTCAATCCCGGTGTGACCGTGTTTCCTCCGGACCTACCGCCTTCGTGGTGAAGCTTTTCGCTGTGCATCTGTTGTTCTTCAGATCTGACCGTTGGTTTGAATCCCGGTGCTACCGGGTTTGTCTTCCGGTTGCACTGGAAGAGAATCTTTGTGCCCAATGACTCTTTTCTACAGAAAGGCTATAAATAGCCCCCGACCCCCTGCGGGCTCGGGAGGACACTTAGCGCAAAAAGACATTCTCTCCACTGTGTGTTCCCTTTCCTCTTTGACTCCTTGAGATCCCCTTTGAGAGAGGAAAGCATTCGAGAGATTTGAGACTTGGATTGAGCATTCAAGCAAGAACTTCTTCGAGCCTAGCAGATTTGAGCTGTTACTCTTGGAGATTGGCATCTCCTAGCCGGCTAGGCGTCTTGGAAGAGCTCCAACTTGTGGAATCGCCTCCAAAGTTTGTGAAGGTCTAGGGATCACCTCAAGATCCAACAAGAGTGTTGAGCAGATCCTAAGTGGACACAAGCTCAAGGAGAAAAAGGTGAAGACTGTGTGTCTTCGGAGCTAAGTGCTCGGCCTCTCCAAACGAAGATGTAGAGTTGTTGCCAACAACTTGAACTTCGGGTTAAATCCTCTTGTCTTCGATTCTTGCTCTTTGTTGTGTGTTGTTCTTCATTAGAGTTGAAACTTGCTTGTTTTCTGCTGCTTCATCCATAAACTACTTCACCTATTGCATGCTAAGCAACAAATTTGTTAAAATTTGATAATCTCCTATTCACCCCCCTCTAATCGATAAACCTCGATCTTTCACAACCCGAACTGAGAAGAGTATCCGGAGGATGAGGATATCCACGTCAACAACGTCCGCTGAAGCAACGACATCCACTGGCTTGTGAACACACCAGACCTACATCAAATCGAGGACACCGAGCAAGTCGACATTACCGCTGACGCTCGGGTTAATCACATGTGGGGCGGTTCGGCAACGTACGACTCCAAGCGACAAGCCAAACAAATATCACGCGATGTTCTAGCCATCCATCCGCGTCCCATGCCTTCCAAGCTGAAGTGGGCTACAACCACCATCGTGTTCAACGCAACCGACTGCCCCGACAATTGCCCCTACCCGGGACAATACCCCCTAATCGTGTCACCCCGGGTTCGCAACATCATGCTACACAAAGTTTTGGTCGATAGAGGTAGCTCTTTCAGCCTTATTCGACTCTCCACACTGGACAAGATGCAGGTTCCCCGCTCCACGATTAGGCCCGTTGTCAAGCGCTTCTACGGGATTGTTCCAGGATTAAAGCACAACCCGATCGGGCAAATTACGCTACCTCTTACATTCGGAACTCGTAACAACTTCCGGACAGAAGAATGCATCTTCGAGGTCATCAACTTTGACATGGTCTACAACACCATACTTGGATGACCTCAGCTGGTCCAATTCATGGCGATCCCTCATTATGCATACCCTATTATGAAGATTCCTGCGGCACACGAGGTCATTACAATCAAAGGATCACTTCCTTCGACTGTCGAATGCGACATGCAGAACTACGGCCTCAGTGCTCAACAAGACAACAAAGAAGCCGAAACCTCCTCGCCCGCGACTGACAACTCAGGACGGGCCAAGTCGAAACTCAAACTATCGATTCAACCGCATAGCGAAATCAAGCGAATTCCACTCCGAGAGGATGAACTCGAGAAGATGGTCAAAATCGGGTCCACCTCGACCCAAAATAGGAACTCGCGCTCACCACCTTCCTCCGGGCAAACCCAGATGTTTTGCCTGGAAGGCGTCCGATATGCCAGGAATCCCAAGGGAGGTGGCTGAGCACAAGCTAGACATCGACCCGGCGATCAAGCCGGTCAAACAAAAACTTCGCAGGTTCAGCCCGAAATAGCGCAAAGTCATCGAGACGGAACTCAAAAAGCTAACCAACGCCAACTTCATCGAACCGATCAAGTACCCGACATGGCTAGCCAACCCTGTGCTAGCTAAAAAAGAAAACGGCCAGATGCGCATGTGCATTGATTACACGGATCTCAACAAAGCTTGCCCAAAGGATAACTTCCCATTGCCTCGAATCGATCAGATTGTGGACTCGACCTCAAGCTGCACCTACTTATGCCTGCTCGACACATACTTGGGCTATCATCAAATTCGTATGCGGGACTCAGATATCCCTCATACTGGTTTCATTACCCCTTATGGCACTTTCTGCTACAAGACAATGCCATTCAGATTGAAGAACGCAGGCTGCACCTACCAGCGGACTATGCAGATAGCCTTCGCAGCGCAAATCGGGCAAAACATGGAAGTCTATATCGACAACTTGGTGATTAAGTTGAAAGAAGAACAAGACCTCATCACCAACTTATCTGAAACCTTCGACAATCTCCGGACAAATAAAATTATACTGAACCTAGAAAAATGCGTATTCGGCGTCGAGGCTGGCAAAATTCTGGGTTTCATGCTTTCCCACCGGGGCATTGAGGCTAACCCGAAGAAGATTGAAGCCATCCTCAGTATGAAGTCACCTACCAACACAACTCGACGAATGCACAGACTAGAGGGACCTAATACGCCAGTACTTACTTAACCGACTCAAACCAGCAGAAGAAGAACAAGCCGAGAAGATCTCCCACAAGGCCATGTAGTACACAATGATTGACGACACCCTCTACCGCAGAGGAGCTCTCGGCGTCCTCATGAAGTGCATACCTATCGACAAAGGCAAGCGGCTACTTGAGGAAATCCACAGTAGACTGTGTGGTGCGCACTCCGTGTATCGCACACTAGTCGGCAAGGCATTCCGACAAGGATTTTACTGGCCAACTGCGCTGTACGACGCGGCTGACTTGGTCCAAAAATGCAAGGCCTGTCAGTTCCACAAACAGCAAGCACACCAGCCAGCCCAAGCTCTTCAAACAATAACACTATCGTGGCCTTTCTCAACTTGGGGGCTGGATCTCCTCGGGCCCTTTCCTCTAGGACGCGGGGGTCATAAGTTCTTAATAGCCGCCATTGACACATTTACCAAGTGGATTGAGGCAGACCTCTCCAGCACCACGACGGTAGTGGCACAAAGATTCATGCAGCGGCACATTTTTACTCGCTTCGGAGTACCCAGCCAGATCATCACTGACAATGGACCACAATTTGCAGCAGCCGACTTCATCACCTACTGTGAATCCTATGGCGCCAACGTTTGCTACGCCTCAGTAGCTCATCCCCAAAGCAACGGTCAAGTTGAACGTGCAAATGGCCTCATACCGGATGGGATCAAGAAGCGAGTATACGACACACTGCAACGTCAGACCAAAGTCATGGGTGACCGAGTTGCCCAACGTCCTCTGGGCACTTCGTACAACAACCAGACCGAGCAACCGGAGCAACCCCATTTTCTCTTGTCTACGAGGCGGAGGTGGTACTCCCATGCGAGATCCGGATGAAGTCTCCCCACGTAGAGCAACATTCTGAAAATGAAGCGGAGACACAGCGGGTCAACGATCTCAACCTCCTCGAGGAAATGCGTAACTGTGCATACCTGCGGGCAGCCAAGTATCAACAGGACTTACGTCGGTACCATCAACGCAACGTCAAGCATCGACACCTAGAGATCGGCGACCTCGTCCTCCGATTGGTCCAGTCGACTCAGCACTGAAACAAATTATCCCCCAAGTGGGAAGGACCCTACACCATCGTCGCCAACCCACGACCAGGTGCTTTCAAACTCGCTGACAACAGCTCCGTATTACGCAACACATAGAATATTGATCAACTATCCAAGTACTATGCATAAGCTTCCCGGGAGCTCTAACCCCGGAGGACTTCCCTTTTTACCCCGTACCTCTACGGATGAAGTATCTACATTTTTACTAAGTATCTTAGCATCCATCAGATAAATTACTGGTTTACTTATGGTACTCAAAAACGCCTCTAACACGCTTTGCCAAAGGACTCAGGGGCTGGCATGTATACGAGTCTGCACCTCGTCTCGCCTCCCCAGGCCAAGGCACACAAGCGTTCAACAGCTCAGGGCACGGCACGAACACGAGGTCGCACCTCGTTCCGCCTCCTAGAGTTTGGTCGCCGTAGAACCGACTCGTATGCGCTCCGGGGCTGGCACGTACACGGGTTCGCACCCCGGTCCGCCACCCCGAGTCCAGATAGCTGTCTAATCCCTTGCCAAGATAAACCGAGGAACGAGGCAGAATAGGAGTTCCAGAACTCCATCGCCCCCTCCGATCGCGACAACAACCCATGCCTTGCATCTGTCGAAAGTCTGGCATGTATACGACGTTTCTTAACTCGTTCCACCTCTTCATGAATGCAACGGCCGACAGCTACCTCGCATCTGCGTGGGGCTAGGCATGGCACGAGTTCCTCAATTCGTTTTGCCTCCCCGATTATGGCAACCTACCCTAAGGCATGAGTACACACCTCGCACAAATAGTCGAGGGCTACCACAGCGAAGTTTTTTCAGACTGTTCATCCGAGTTCCTGCTAACTTGCACAAACAGTCGAGGGCTACCACAGCGAAATTTTTTTAGACTGTTCATCCGAGTTCCTGCTAACTCGCACAAACAGTCAAGGGCTACCATAGCGAAGTTTTTTCAGACTGTTCATCCGAGTTCTAGCTAACTCGCACAAACAGTCGACGGCTACCACAGCGAAGTTTTTTCAGACTGTTCATCCGAGTTCCTGCTAACTCACACAAACCAGTCAGGGGCTCGGAGGCATATAACACATTACACAATCCTACGGCAACACAGTTATGTAGAAGAACAAAGGAGCTTGTTACATCAAGCATAAGACGACAGACAACCATAAAAACTATATTGCATGATTTAAGGTTCTTTACATCACAGAGACATACGACTAAGGGAGGAAAGTCTAATCCCCCTTCCCGGCAGAATCACTGCCCCCGGTTACATAAGCCCCCTCACTGTCTTCGGACACGGTGGGAGCATCCTCCACCGCCTCAAAGCCGGCTTCACTGAGGAACTTTTCTACCGGCTCATGCCAGTATTCGATCCGCGTATCCTCCGCTCCGGGTCGTGGGGGCATAAACTCGCCGAGCTCCAACTCCAGCAGATTCGAAGGAAGTTCCGGCGCCAAGTCTTTAGCCAAAGCCAAAGCATAGGATATGGCCATGTTGGCCATACTCTTCGCTCGCGCGGATGCATCCTCCTTGATGAAGCCCAGGAAGTCGCTCAGGCATGCTTGGGACTCAGTCACGGCCTTCGGCAAGTCGTCCGAAGAAAACTTCGTAAAGTCGGGACGGCCGGTGAACTTCAAACTCGCCATGACTCGGACGAGGAGGGAGCATACATCTGTGGCAACCCGGGTTTGCGCCTGCAAGCATTCCCAGGAGAGTTCTACATTCTTCTTCACTCCCTCGAGTTCCTCGCAGACTAGCTGGTGAAGATCAGTCGCCGACTTGGTCGCCGCGACAGCCGTCTCCGCACGGATCGAGACCGCAACGAGCTGCTCCCTTAGCTCGATGTTGGCGATCCGCAACACCTCGAGTTCCTCGACCTACCTGGCCCGAGCTTCGGCCTCGTCAACTCGATGAGTTGCCGCAGACAACTGGAGCGCCAGCTCGGTGTTCACGGCCCGCAGCCGCGAGACCTCTCCTTCACTCCCATGGAGTCGACTAAGGAGTGTGTCCTCTCTGGCGGCCGCCACACAAGTCACACACTGCTACAGGGCACACAGCAAGACAGATATTCAAGAAAAGCAACTACAGGAGCCGATTAGTCAGAAGCCAAGAAAGATATCACTCACCTTCATCCACGTCAGGGCGTAGTCGATGTACGTTCGGTACTCACCACGAGGCAGTGGGCGTCTCGACTCGCCATCATCAACCTCCGGGACGGCTTCCGGACCAGCGAGTCTGGGTTCCCTCATGCCAGTGGCAGAGGCCACAAAGTCCCGAGGCACTCCCACAGGAGGGCCGCCACCGGAGGATCCAGCGCCTACCTCCAAACGCCCCTCAACGCTGCAAGGCTCCGCTTCTGGGATCACTATGAGCTCCTGACATTCAGGGGGGAGCGCGACGATGATGCAGTTGGAACAGGTGCAAGGCTAAAAGAAATCCAGAACTTAGAACCCGAGCAATAGCAAGGAGAAAAAGGAACTCGAAGCACAAGATAAGGGAGAACCCTACTTCGAGCTGAGCGGGACCGCCCTCTTCGCCAGTTGAGGAACTAGAAGGCCACTTGAGGGTATATCGCTATCAAGACAACAGGAACCAAGGTCAAAGAACTCGAGCAAAGCAAGTCGACACTAACTTCTCGAAAAAATGAAGCAAGAAAACTTAACTGGGCAACCTGACCCCTTCCGCTTGATGCCGCAGATGACTTCCTGCCCTGGATGGTGGGGCCTTCCTGGTCCGGATCGCCCCGACGTGCGTCGACTCCTCCACGAAGACATCGGCACCTTCCCACGGGCTGAGTCCCAAGAAGGGACGCTGAGTGCAAGCCAGAAAGAGCTAACACCATTATAATCAACTACTCGAAGACCAGAAGGAATAATCAAAGGGATACTATAAGGAAACGCTTACCGAGATGATCGTGGCTCTCGACATCTCGTCCCGGTAGGCAAGCAACTCAATCTCCGGATGAGCCCGGGACTACCAAGGCGAATCCCAGGCACCATCGTCACCCCATTCGGCTTTGAAGAGGTCATCAACTCGGCCCCGGACTTCCGCTATTTCATTACAGAAAGACATAAGGACGTGAAAGAAAAAGAATTCCAATAAAAATTCGAGTTGTCAAGGAGAAGAAGCCAAGAAGTGTACCTTCATCCACCAGTAAGAGGCCAACTTCATCCGACCACCCAGGAACCCTCGGGTTCCCAGCGGCGCGATACGACGGGTGATGAAGTCACCAACATCATGCACGGCGGTCAAGCTGTCCCGACGAAGCTCGGCAATACGATCCTTCACGGCCCTGCTCCTCTGCGTAAGTCGAGGACGGTCCTTCCACAAATCCCGTGGGGTCGGGATCTCGCACCTTGTCGCCGGGTCATGGGTCGATCGATGGCAGAAGGCCCAATTGGAGGCCTATTTCCCCCACGAGTCCTTCGGGGAGAAAGGATGTAGTTCGCCTTGACGTCATCCCGAAGAGAGAAGCGGCAGGCGCTATGAACTTGGCCGGCCGTCGACACCTTGAGGGTAAAAAATATCAGAATGACTCGACATCCGGAGTCATCCCGACAAAGGCTTCGCACAGATGGGCGAAGACAGCCAAAAAGAAAATCGATTTGGGGGGAAGGTTTACCAACTCGATCTCGAAGAAGGATAGGACATCACGCAAAAACTTAGACATTGGAAGTCCGAGCCCGCATTTGACGAAATCAAGAAAGACGACCAGGTCCTCCTCCGGTGAGAATGGATGACTCCGGTCAGCGGGAGCTCGGAAAGCCACCGAGTCAGGTAGCTCTCCGTCGTGCACCATCCGCAACAGATCCTCCGGGGTAACCCGGGAGGTAGGCAAACCAGCCATTCCAGGGCCAGATCCTGCTCTGCCTCCCGCAGTGGTCGACGGCGCCAACGGTCAGGCCTGTTGTGGATCTTCCATCACCGATGCTTTACCGCAGGCTGGGTCCCCGCCGCCACGGCTGCTGATAAGGCCTCGCCCGTCAGAACCTCGATGGACTTGTCCGCAGGCCCCTCCGTCGTCATCCTCGGTTCCATCGTCGTGGTTTCACCGGAAGAAAGACCTCTCGCGTCGGGAAAAGATGTCACACAGATGACGGGGAAACCTCAGAAACTAGCTGCCTCGCCGCTCACCGCCCGAGAGAAGGAAGGGGGTGAGAAGACGAAGTGCGGTGAGAAATTGGGAACTGTGAGCAAATGGAAGATAGGAAAAGTAACTGGCATCATTTAAACCAGCCCATACCAAGGCGCCGAAAGCGCACTAACCTCGGGGCTATCCCAACTGATCCGATGGTTCGGCGCACTTCGCCTGGGAATCACAACCAACCCGGTGTACAAACCGGCATAGTACACAAACAACGTGGGATCATGATATCACCATCCGTGAATTCCGCCGGATAGGTTCAGATTACCATAAGGGGCAAAAAGCCTACCAAGTTATATTGCAGATGAGCGTCACTTGGGCCTATTTTGCTTGAATCTCGGCTTCATCATGCATAATGATGGAGGGCATGATGATGGGTAGTACTACTACCGTATAAGGGCCATGAAGTCTTACTAGGCCCCAGTGAAAAGATGTGGCCCAAAGGCCCGATCAGGAGGAAGCGTGGACCTCAAGTCGGTGAGCCCTGATCGAGATCGGAGTTCAACTCGTGTACTATGAGAACTCAAGACATGCCATTAGGAAGGAGTCCGACTCATGTACTACGAGGACTCGAGACGAAGGTACCACCTTATTCCTCCTATATAAGGAGCACAAGACACCTCCGGGAGGGGAGAGCCAGAAGCTACGCTTGATCCCATAGCCATAGTCGACTAGCCACCTTCGAGAGCCTTAGGCCTCGAAACTGATCTCGCCAGGTTCCCTACCCGTCGAGTTCCCCCTGTAAGCCAATCTCATCGAGTCCCCAACTCGCCGAGTTCCCCTTGTAATCATCTACTCGATATCGCATATCAATCCAATCAAAGCAGGACGTAGGGCTGTCACCCAACTCGGGGGCCTGAACCTGGGTAGATCGGTGTCGAAGTACCAAGCTGACCTGAGTTTCTACCCCGCTACCGTATAAGTACGTGCTGTTCAAGTACCCCCCGTACACCATACATCGACAATTCCATTACATAAAAAAAGGCTAGTTCATGCATATACACATAATGAGAAGCAAAAGGAAATAAAAACTATCTAGATCCTCTCCAGCAGGAGATCTTCGCCTAGAGGTTCTAGCTTCAGAGGGGAGACAGTGGCAACTTTGAAGAAGCTCACCATCTTGGCACCCCACCGGATGTACTTCACGTGGAGATGCAAGACGGCCTTTTTGTTGGTGCAGCGGACAAGGATATGCCATAGCTTGTGATGAGCTTCGAGGACAAAATGGTGCCATGAAAACTTCTTATGCGGGATACACTGGACGCTATACCCACCGGAGTACTGCACGGGGTCAGCGTTCCTCGGTGTCACCATAGTGTCGAACTCCAGTGCTTCATACGTCGCGTGGGAGATATCCATGTTCAGGCGCACGCGGTCCTCATGGATGGGTGAAGGAGGCGACGCTTCACGCTTCCGCTTCCCCGAAGAGCTCCCTGCAATGGCCATTGCAAGAGATCGAGGAGGTGGCTGGAGGGGGAAGGAAGAAGAGGATTGAGAGAGCAGGTGGCTAGAGGTGGCATTTGGAGGAATGAAGAAGAGACATCGAAGAGATCGAGGTGGCGGTTTATAAGGGGACTCTTCGTGTTGCCCGCCGCATGTGAATTTGAGGTGGTTTCATTATAAAAACTGCCTCGGATATGAGCCTTATCCAAGGCAGTTTGTTTTATTCCCATGCCTCTGATATGTTCGAGGCGATTACCTTCTAAAAACTACCTCGAGGTGGTTTCCCAAAAAGTCCTTATCAGAACCGGTAGAACAATGTTAATCGTCTTAGATATCAATTATTCGAGGCACGTCAGCCCGATCGCCTCGAATGAGATTTTCTGTACTAGTGTATGCTTGGAGATCTATTTGAGGATAAAAGGGAAGGAAAGCTTGCTTGCTAGCAGGGTAAGAACAGTGGATAGACTGGTGCTACTAAACTCTTGTCTAAGTAATAAGCCTATATATATGATGTCCTTTCTAGGCTGCCTAAGGGAGTGTGTAAGTAAGGCTGGAACCGAGCCAAGCCGAGCCGGCTCGTGGCTCAGCTCGCACTGGCTCACAACGAAACGAGCCGAGCTAGGCTCGGCTCACTAGCAGGAACGAGCTAGAGATGGAGCTCGGCTCGGGCTCGCTCCCGGCTCGAGCCGGATCGGAACGGCTCACTGAGCCGGGCTCCACTTAACTATGCCCGAGCAACCCACTAGCACCGGCCCGTACCAGCACTCAGCGCACAAGCCACAATCACCCGCACGACTAGGGTTCGTGCGGGCGCGCCACCGCCATCGAGGCCCTCCGCCGGACGCTGCCATCACCAAGATCCTCTCCTGGACGCTGACGCCAGCACTTCCTCTGCCGGACACCAGACCCCCGTAGCAGCGCTCCGCTGGACCCCCGCAGCGACCCTCGACCGGACACCACCACGGGTGCCGATGCCGCTGCTTCGCCGTCGAAGACGACGCCAACGCCACCGCTTTGCCGGTCGAGGACGACGCCAAGCCTCCGCCATTCACAGCAAGAAGCTCGTCCTTCGGGCTTGGGTGATTGATTGAAACAATTTTTTTTGGTACAGATGCTAATTGCTAAAGATGAACCGACGAACAATGCAATGGAGTCTGCAATTTTCACACTTCACTCTTCAATACACATAAATAAATCAATGAACTTGTTAATCAATAAATGTGTGCGATTACAAAGTTTAATAAAGTCTAAAAAATGTCACTAGATGCCTCACTGGCATGTGGGATCTCGACCCACATGTTAGTCTCAAGCAAGTGGCATTCTGAAAATTGCCTACTTTGCAATGGTATCTAGAGCAAAACAGTGCATGTTTGCTGTGTAATGAATATCTTAGTGATAGAAATTCCTGCTAATAGAAAAAGCAAAATACTGTACATCTAAGATCAGATTTCTTATTAAGTTGTTAGATTTGACTTTAATCTGTAGGTAAATATCAGGAGCGTCGATAAAACAATAGTAATTGGACCTGCCCTCTCATTATCTTCATTTGTTTTTATTCTTCAGGCTTACATTCTGTTCATTGGTTTAGCGATTATTTAATGTATTGGCGATTTGGACATCATTAGGATTTTTTTTAAGTATCAAACTTTTGAATTGTGTAACATTGGTAGTGCCCTCATCATGGACCCAGAGTGGCAGCCCAGTGAGGGGTCACGGGCAATCGCACGTGGAAGAAAGGGAGGCACCACTGGCGGCCGCATTGCACGCGCCATGAATGCCGGTGCAATGTGGCTACCTAGGCCCGGCGTGGTCGTTGCTTCTTCTAAGACTCAATCTTTTGAGACACCGGCATCTTCTGCACCACGGATGGTATAGTTTTCTTTTTGCTTTTTTTGTATGTGATTATTAATTTGTATAAATAAATCAACGTTGTGCACCTTGTTCATGTGAGTAATTGTTGTATGTGTCATATTGTTCATGCGCATAATTGTTAAATTGTTTTGATTGCTTTCTTTAATTTTTAGCTGATGCAGGATGAGGATGATGAAGAAAATTCCTATGATAGGAATGATGGCATGTCTGAGGAAGACATTGGAATAGGACAAGATCCAGAGGTAGAGGAAGAATATATTAATGTTTCTAATGATGGGAATTCTGGGAATGCTAATTGTTCAGTACCACAAAGAGGAAGAAAACGACAAAGGGGAGTAAATGTTGGACCGAAGGTTGCTGTTCAAGTTCAATCGAGTGGTAAGTAGACTTTAGATGTTTGGAACTATTTTTAGAAGGTCCCATTGCCATCCACGAAGGAGAAAGGTGTGATGATACTAAAAGCTAGGTGCTTGTTCTGCAAGAAATTATACTCTTACACACAAGGAGGTTGTACTTCTCATCTTGGGAGGCACAAAAGGGCATGTGAGGCATACAAGAACATGATGGAAAAGAAGGAAAATCAAGCGCTTCTCAATTTTGCTCCATCAAGTGCAAGTGATTCTGGGATTCCTATTGTGCATTCTCCAAGTGAGTATAATCATGAGCAAACTCGCAAATTACTTGGTAAGATGATAATAGTTCATGAGTATCCATTTAGGATGATAGAGCACACATGGCTCAACATCTTGATGAAGTACTTAAATCCTTCTTATCAGTTTATTGGTAGAAAAACCATAAGAAGTGAGTGTCTAAAGGTTTCTGAATCTGAGAGAGAAATACTCATGAAGAGTCTTAAAGATGTGGACAGCATAGCTTTAACCACTGATCTGTGGACATCCAACCAAACACTTTCCTATATGTGTTTAGTTGCACATTATATTGATAAAGATTGGAATATACAATGTCGTGTACTAAATTTTATTGAGTTAGACCCTCCACATACTGGTCATGTGATATCTCAAGCTATATTTGATTGTGTGACTGCATGGAAGATAGAGGACAAGATCATCTCAATCACTCTAGATAATGCATCCAACTATGATGTAGCTGTCCGGGCTTTGAAGGCTAAGTTTGCTGCTAGAAGCTCACGTTGTTTCATTGCAAAATATTTTCATGTTCGTTGTTGTGCTCATATTATTAATTTGGTAGTGAATGATGGGATAGCAAACATATCACATTTGATAACCAATGTTAGAGAATCTGTGAAGTATATAATAGCAAGCATATCACATTTGATAACCAATGTCGGAGAATCTGTGAAGTACATAAAGAAGTCTCCATCTCGCTTGCACAAGTTTGTTGAAATTTGCAGATCTCTTGCATTGACCATTGAAGAAGGATTGAAACTTGATGTGTCCACAAGGTGGAATTCCACATATTATATGTTTGAAAACATGCATTTCTTATAAGGAAACATTAGTGACATATGCTAATTCAGATGCAAACTATAGATGGGAGCCCACATAGGAGGAATGGGCAATGTTTGAAACCATTCAACCAATACTTGCTTTGGCAGAAGTCACTACTGTATTTTCAGCTTCCACATATCCCACTTCAAATATCTTTTATCCCCACATTATCAATGTCAAAATTGCATTAAGAGCTGCTTGTGCTTCTAGTAATGAACATTTGAATACTATGGGCACTGCAATGATGGAAAAGTTCAACAAGCATTGGGAGGAAAAGAATAATGTCATAATGGTTGCAACTATTCTTGACCCAAGGTACAAGCTTAAATATATTGAGTGGGGTTTTAAGAAGATTTATGAACCACAGAAGGCTATGTCAAGTATGAAGATGTCAAGAATGAATTAGAGAAACTATATGAGAAGTATGAGATGGACCATAGGTATGATAAGGTGGCTTTTCAAAAATTTGGTGCATCATCATCTTCCACGGTGGATACAAGTAGCTCTTTACCCTCTAGCTCAAGTGAGCTTTAGTCCTTCTTGTTTTCATCTTCTATGGAGCCAACAAAGAGGGAGCTTCTCATATATCTAGATGAGAAGAATGAGAGCTTGGCAAACAAAAGTTTTAATTTGCTTGAGTGGTGGAAGTTAAATGCACATAGATACCCGGTATTGTCAAAGATGGCAAATAACTTCTTGACTATACTAGTCACCTCTATGTCTTCAGAGTCCACTTTTAGCATCGGGGTTAGAGTTCTAGATGACTATCGAAATTCTCTACGACCGGCTATGGTAGAGGCAATGGTGTGTGCTTCTAGCTGGATTAGAGGTGCACATAATGACAAGAAAGCTGTTATGTCAGTGGTATGTTTATTACTAATGTTATAATTTATTTTATATTATGATTGTTATCTTTATCTTTATCATGCATAACTCAATTAATATGAATTTATTTAGGAAGAAGATGATGAGGATGATGTCGAGCCCATTCCATTTCCCAAAAAGCGTGGTGGAGAGTAACTAGTAGATGCTATAATGCTAGTACTATGAAGTTCACATATAGAATATCTAAAATACAAATGCATATAATTGATGTATCACTCTTTTACTTGACATGTAGTATGTTCCATCTCTTCGATTTGGATTTTGCAAGAATGGAGAATGAAGGATAAGAGTAGAGCTTCGTATTGATAGTCGCATGACATGATGTCATTTTGTGTTATTGGATGTTGAATTATTCACGTTGAGAGTTTGAGACTTTACATTTGATAATTTATTGGTCATGGACTTGGTGCATGTTTGAATGTTATTGTTCACAACTTGAGACTTATTTTATGTGTTGATTGCATCATTTTTTGTGTTATATGTGCTTATGAATTGTATAATAGTTCAATACATGTATGTGGATTGCCAGTTTTTTAGCAAAGGTCATGCCAAAAAAAATTTATGCAACGAGCCCAAACAAGCCTACGAGCGGCTCATGAGCTTTTTGGCTCAGCTCATCGAGCTTACGACCTGAGGAGGAGGCTCAAGCTCGGCTCGTTGCATCTCCGAGCCGAGCTGCGAGCCTCGAACTTTTTGTCCAGCCTTATGTGTAAGGGATTAGATTTTTTTCAAGAAAAGGTTGGTGAGATTAGATTTTTTTTTCAAGAAAGGTTGCTTTGGCAAGAGGATACGGGTTCTAGAAAAATTCATCTGGTTAACTGGCATACTATTTGTAAACCTAAGAATATGGGAGGTCTAGGAGTCCTTATACTTGGGCTTATAAATATAAGTCTATTGGGAAAGTGGCTCTAGAAGCCGGAGAGTGGGCAGGATTTATGGCAAGATATTTTGAAGAAAAAATATCTAAGATACCAAACTCTGACTCAGGATAGAAAGAGCCAAGGACAATAACAATTCTGGTCTAGTTTAATGGATGTTAAACATATTTTCTATTATTTTTGCAAAAATAAAGTTGGAAATTGTGAAAACACTAGATTTGGGGAAGATCACTGGCTAGGAGAAGCTCCTGGTTGAGATCTTTCCAAGACTTTATGCCATCACTTTCTCCCAACATGTTAGTGTCAAGACAGTAATCGCTCAAGGGTTGGGGAGTCTAAGCTTCATAAGAATGATTTGGGGAGTGTATAGACATGTGGAAGGAATTGCAAGTTTTAATTGCTGGGTGGTATTGACCGAGGAATCGGACTCTGTTATTTGGACTCTAGGCTCTAAAAGAATCTTTACAATGATATCCTTTTATTCACAATTAAACTCCATGCATCGCACCTCACCTAAGCATTTCCTATGGAAAATCAAACTTCCCTCAAGAATTAAAGTTTTTTGCTGGTTATTGCTTCATCGGAGCATTTTTACCAGAGATGTTCTTTTAGTGAAAAGAATGTTTATTCTATCATTGTGTGATGAATCTATCGACCACCTGTTTTTTGGATGTTCTACATCTTATCTGGGGGCAGCCCCGAGCATGTGCTTTTGATTTTCCTAGCATACCTAATGATCCGTCTCATTTATGTGACAACTTGATATATTTTCTAGTTGTTGGAAGAAAGTTATAGCAGTTGGAATTGTGGCTACAATCTGGGCCATCTGAAAAACAAGGAACGGTGCTTGTTTTTGTGGCCACTTCCCTACTGACCCAACTGATGTGATTCATAAAATTTGTTTCTAGATTGATCATTGGGTGCTTCTACAGAAGGAGCAAGACCGGGAGGCTCTCCAACTAAGATCCAGAAGACTACGTGAGGTGGCTGGCGTGGTGTTTACTCGGGCATAAGACTGGGCTCCTGTTACTCCGAGGATTCAATATGAAGGCGGGGCTCATGGACTAAAGAGCTGGAATGAACGTTGGTTGATCGGAAGGCTTTATTAAATTCCGCTGCGGTTGCCGTATAATAATCTACATGCTAGGTCCGGTAGCTGTTCTGGATAGCAAGATCTGCGATGTTATCTCGAAGAACATGGCAGGAGCTCTGCCTTTCTCATAGATAGAAAGAACAAGTACAAAATAAAGCGCGATTTACAAAGGTAGAAGGGGAAGCATCGGCATAAGCCATCGGGAAACTACCTAGCTAAACTAGGTCCGAGCTAGCACCGAGGATCACCGGCCGAAGCCACAACAGTAAAAACTACGAAAACCTGTAACAGGACCCTACAACGAGCTGCTGGGAAGCTACCTAGCTAAACTAGGTCAAGAGCCAAAACCGACGAGGCAGCAACATTCAACGCGGCCAGCCCAACAAACATAGAAGAAGCCAAGCTCAATGATTGCCTGCAATGTCATCGTCCCCCGCTCATCGCGCTCACGACTCAGCGGCTTCGACTTCACCTCAGCAACCAAAAAAACCAACCCTTCTGCCGTGCTGAGACCAGCCCGTCACGGACACGCTCGCCAGAGCGATCGACACCCGAAAGGGAGGGCCTGCGCCAGAAAGAGGGGCGAGGTCCAGAGACGCCTCTCCGGCACCAAAAGGACCGACGAACGCACCGCCCAATGCCATCTGCTCATCAGCTTTGCCAGCTATCCCAGGCCCCACCACCTGTCGAAAGCCAGCCCACGCGCCGACGTCGATTACCGCCAAACCTAGGACTCCAAGGCGCCGCCCCCAAGGGGGAAGGGACGCTGAGATGCCATCGCCGCCCGAACCAGCAAGCCGGTTCTTCGAATTTCTCCGGGAGATTTCTTGGATGGTGAGATCCAAACGACAGCGCCTTCAACAAGGAGAACGACGCACCAAAGCGCCGTCACTGTCGGCATCCGTCAAGGACGAGGGCTTTCACCCGAAGATCAAACACCACCGGACCCATCGTTAGCAAGCATCGAGGAATCGACACAAGGGACTAGCGTCGACAGCCTACCCCTGTACTCTACACCTGAACCCTGCGAACTGGACCTCCTACACCTGTATACCTGTACATCGGCTCAGGCCACGCCGCCCTCACAGCCAACCCCGTCAGCGAAGGACGCACCCCCCTGCAGCCGCGCCTGCTGACTCGCACCGCCGCGCGGCCGCACTCGGCACCACCACCGCGGCCAAGGAGCCTTCCCCGGGGACCAGAACGCGCGGGACACCCCTACGGGATCCTGCCGCACGGCTTTCCCTGGCGGAGGACTACAGCACAACTCAAACATCCGACGTCCTCACCGGCGTCCTCACAAGAAAAGACCTGCCGTCTTCCTCTTCACTACCGAACGCCGGAGCTCCCAGGTCTGGCTATGGCAGGGCCTCGCGCGCCCGAATCCGCGCCAGATCCGGGCGGCCGGAGCAACGAGGGGGCGGCGGCACAGCAGGGAGAGCAGCGGCGGCGCCAAATCCGGGCGGACTCACCGCCGGAGCCGGGGCGGGTCGACGAAGCCGAGGGAGGAGGAGGAGCGAGCGGAGAAAGAATGCCCCGCCGTCGCCCTCCTTGCTGGCCGCGCGGCTTTCCGGCGACGAGCTCCGGCGACGGCGCGGCGGGCGCTGGGGGAGGCGACTCGGCGGCGCGACGGGCGGAGTCGCTCTCGAGTCGCCCTAGCGGGGCGACGCGAGGGCCTGTTGGAGTTTTTTTTATGCCTGTTATCTGGACGTATCTGCCAGCCCTAAAAGTCTGGAAAGATTCTTCTTCATCTTCTGTTTTGCTACCTTTGTTGTTTCCTTGATGAAATCGGGAAAAAGAATCCCTTTTATAAAAAAGAGTATCTATTTCCTCGACCTATATACATATTAAGTGTATGCAAAACACCCCAAGGTCTGGCCCAACATTGTTACTTAAAGCGCCAACAAGGAAGCGTGCAACACAGATTTTGGAAGAACCGGTGAAATTTGGTGGTCTTGCAAAGTTTGAGTTTTGCTTTTAAATATTATTTTTTTATTCAGAAATTTTAAAAATAATATCATTTAAAAAAATAATAAAACTGGCCTCAATCGCCACCAGCCCTGACAATTAGGGCGTAACCGCCACACGCTGTGGCGATAGGAGCCAATCGCCAGCCGCACCGACGATTCAATGTGGAATCACCAAGCCGCGTGGCGATTGACCGTAATCGCCACAGAGGATGGTGATTGGGCCTAAATCGCCAGCGCACGTGGCGATTGGCCCCTCTGGTTATATAGCCAGGGCGTTATCGCCACGAGCGCCCTGTGTCCTGACAGTTACGGAGAGTAACTGCCTATCGCAACCAGGGATGGCGATTGCAGCCTATCGTCACCCCGCATGGCGATAGCACTTAATACCATCGGTGCAACTGGCGATTGACCTCTATCGTCACGAAACGTGGCGGTTGCGCCCTAATCGCCACAGTTAGTGGCGATTAAGGCCAATTTTATAATTTTTTTGGATGTGGTATTATTTCTGAAATTTTAAATAAAAAAATAATATTAAAAAAACTCTGCAAAGTTGTTCAATCTATTTCTATTGTACCTAACATATAAATGGTTATAGTGCCGTAGAAAACGTGCAGTCAAAATTTTTTCCTTTTAATTATCAATGTATAAGAAATACTTAGACTCCTTATGTGAGAATAATATCAGTAGATTTATATGTAAAATATTATTTTGATAATATAACATGTTGAAAGTTTTTTATTCACATATTCAAGTCTAAACGTAGTACATTGTTAAACGAGGGAGTAATATCGTAACACACCGTACTCTTTTTCTCTAAAAAAATAATCTCCCTGTCTAATCACTATCACACAATCATAGTCTCGCTGTATGTACCACAGTCGCTCTACACGGTCAAACCTCTCGCGTCGACGCTAAGTAACCGTGAAAACTCGCCCGTTCGGCCGAAACGCACCACCGGCCGGCTAATCTGTACCGTCCATTCGTCTCCCTGTCCACCCGACTCCGTTCTGCGCCGTCCGATCAATCCAACGCGTCTCGCTCGCGTTTGACTCGAACCAGTCCACTATCTGACTAGCCCCGTTTCTATAAATTTGCCGCTCCCTTCTTTGACGTTTTCCATTTCCTCTTGCGCCCGGCGTTCTTGGTTTCTTGCATTGATCACCATGGTGGATTTGACGGGGTATGGTGGTGGAGTTGCAGACGCCGGGTTCAGCGGTGTGGAGCGGCTCAGGACGGCGGAGCGGCAGATGACTATGGTCGGCAAACGGAAGGTCGGGGACCAGCTGAGGGCGTCCAAGTACCGGACGGTGTTGTCCATGGCCAGCCGCACCGGCCACGCACGCTTCCGCCGCGGCCCGGTCGTGCCGGCAACGGCGGGGACATCGGCTCCTTCGGAGGCGGCGGTGGATTTGGCGAGGTGCGACGGGTTCAGCGCGTCGGCCTCGGCCAGCTCGTCGTTCCCATCGTCGGTGACAGGTACTACCGGCGAAGGGAGCGTGTTGAACAGCCACGCGCTGCTCTCGGCCGCTGCAGGCGCTTACTCCGTCACCAGCAAGCCTCTGCCTGCGCCGACGCAGTCTGCTTCGGATTACTCTCCCGTGCTCAAGCGCAACTGCAACGACGACAACGCCCACGGCGGCGGCCGCTGCCACTGCTCCAAGAAACGGTAACAAAAGATTTAACATGCGGAACGCGCAGAGTCTGCTCGATCGACGAGGTGCATTTGTACTAACGATCGGTTCCTGTTCATTCACAAATTTCTACCGCGCAGGAAGTCACGGGTGAGGTGGAGCATCCGCGTGGCGGCGATCAGCTCCAAGGACGCGGACATCCCACCGGACGACTACTCGTGGCGCAAGTACGGCCAGAAGCCCATAAAGGGCTCGCCTTACCCGCGGTAAGACCAGTCACCTCCCCTCCTCCTTACGTAACGAACAGTCCGATCAGAACCCGACGGCAGCCGACCTGCCATGCTCATTCGTAACTCATCCCTTGGTGACGCTTGCTTGTACGCAGCAGGTACTACAAGTGCAGCACGGTGCGCGGGTGCCCGGCGCGGAAGCACGTGGAGCGCGACCCTGGGGAGCCCGCCACGCTCATCGTCACCTACGAGGGTGACCACCGCCACGACGTCGACAACGCGGCCGTGCCGGAGCGCAGGACGGCTGGACGTCCTGTCTGATCAGTTAGCTGATTTCCCTTAAGTTCTTGGTGCTCCCACTGTAGTTTCGGCTTTGAATGTTTTAGTCTTCAGATTGATTATAGTAGTAGTAGCCCGACGTAGTCGATGTTGGTTGTAGAGGAATTCAGGGAAGTAAAAGAGATCACGGCAACCTGGAACATGGCGTCTGGAATCTTGACCAGTGTGGCAATGTGCATAATACCCTCGTTGATTCAAACTCAGAAAAATTTGACCAAAGATATTTTCCTATATATTAAAGCGAATATATTAAAAAAGTATTATCTCTGTCCATAAATATAAAACGTGCACAGAATTTAAGATTCAACTTTGATCAACAATTATATCAATAATATTAAATTATATGACACAAAAATGATACCATTGAATTATATTCAAACGTATTTTCAAATAGTATCAATTTTATGTTATATAATTTAATATTACTGATTTAATTATTGGTCAACATTAAACTTTAATTTTCGTGTACGTCTTACGTTTATGGATGGAGAGAGTATCATTATATTTATGCTAACAAACACTTTTAAACGTTTAATAGATGTATAAATATAAAATAACAGTGAAATTTTAACCATGTAAAATCAAACAAGAGCAAGTATGTGGAAACGAGGGAGTAGATGAGTACCTAGTTACCTGCTACGCGTTAATTCTGTGTCTTAGCGCGTCCGGTGGACAGGGATGCGACTCTGACGGTGGGCCTCTGATAATTCTAGTCTTAGAGCATCCACACAAGCTTATGCATACTATTCTGCATAGCCATATTTGGGGAATTTGCTCGAAAAACCGGGTGCAGCAGCTTCTGCAACCCGTTCTGCATCACTGTTGCCTTCCGCATATCGCCTCCGGCGTTCCCCAAAGCTAGCGAACCCTTCTCGTTCTGCATCTCCACCAACAGCCGCTCCGAGCAACCTCCGCGGCTCCATCCCCGCCATATTCGTCGCCTCCCGTCCGCCCTACTCCACTCCGCAGCCCCCGCAGGCCACCATCCGCTCGGAAGCTCCGCCCGCCACCGACCCTGCGGAGCAAGTCGTCGGGATGGTCCCGTGAGCGCAGATCTAGCCGGTTGCGGTGGAGGGCGACGGAGCCGATGTCGAAGCCCACATCCCCGTGCATCCCCCTCGTCCCCTCCGGCCGGACCGACGGTACAGGAGCTTCGGCACCGTCGGGATCCACTTTGTCCCGACTCGGTACCGCTGAATCCCTCTCCTGCCGCCTCCGCCATCTTCTCGGTGAGGTAGGTCTGCTGGGTTTTCCGTTCGAAATGCCTGCTGCTGGTCCGGGTCGAGGTGACGCTGGTGTTCATCTCCATTATTAGGTCGATCTGCTGCTGCTGCTGTTCCAGTTCCCCTCCTCCGACGGCGTGCTACTGGTCTTCTCCCTTGTCCTCTCCTCCGACTGGATCTGTAGGTGTCGGTGCTGCTCCAAGTCGTCTCCGCCGACACACGTGCTGCTGCTTCTGCCTTCTCCTCTGCCGGCTTCTACTCGCGCCAGTGCAAGGTGATGAACCCCTTCCTCCTAGTGTTTTCCTTGTTCTCCATAGCTAAAATATGTGGAGGTGTTCTCTGCTTTCTGTGACTGCGAGGGCTGTTTCTGGTCTTTGGCCGCATAAATTAACAAGTATGTATGTTGGAGGATTATGACATGCATTAATGCATTCAGAAAATTGTTGGATTAATACGATATTTAACCACTCAGCATCAGACTCTTTCGGCTAGGAGGAATGCAAAAAAAGTTCAACAAAAACATAGTGTCAATAGAGGAAAAATGAGCATTTATATAGGCAATACATTAGTTCTTCATGTAATAGCAGGTCAGAGCAAAGCACTATATGTTATGTTTGAGTTTTTCATTTACAGAACTTAATTTCTAGTCATAAAGCTACACATTCATTTTAGTAACATACTTGCATGTTGTGACAGAAAATCAAGATGTTCATTAATGGTCAAGGATCAGAAAAGTTCAGTAGCTCAAATAGACCAAAGCATCTTAGATGCTTCTCAAATTAACCTGCACTATGAATTAAGCTTACCTTTGACTTCATGTATATACAATTGCTCTAGGGAAGTTGCTTGCTTATACGTTCTTTTTTTGCAAATGAGGTTGACATTTTCCAATTGGAATGTACACTGGAACCGGCTTGTTACTATTTTGTGAATGTTTGGGTAAATTGGCTGAAGTGCAGATTTGTATATACTTCATGTGTATCGATTTACAATTGTTACGCAAAACCTAACGTAATGAATGTATCTCTTGTACTTTTCTATACACAGCATGGAGAACGATCCGAGTTTAGAGCTTGAAGGATGGTGTTGGACAGTAGAAAAAATAGAGAGTCTAGCTAAGGACATTAAGGAAATAGTGGATCATAATCTTGCTCTGATTCTTGTGCGTATGCAGCTGACATGAATATGGTACTATTTCAAATAGAAAAACTAGCTCTTGACCTAAACCATGTTTCCATACAATCGAGCGAGTTCTCGAGGTACAAATGCTAGCAAGGAGAGATCGTGCCATCGAGGAGGAAGAGAAGGGCATAGACCTCGAGGATCTTCCAGCGATCGACTACGAGTCAGATCACAGCGGTAGACGCGATGACTACGAGTACCTAGAGGAGGAGAGGCTTGTACTCTGACGAGTGCTTATGATAACTACTATGTCTTTAGGTTATATTTGGTTATTATGTACTAAACAAACTTCTCCACTATGTACTAATGAATTTGCAGAACTACGTGTTGTATGCAATTTAATGTAATATTATTCAGTTGCTTGCTTCCTTCAATTGTTATAATAACTTTCTTATAGTTCCTGTTCACAGAATATATATAATGGATTCATTTTACGTAAACTTGTTGAGTGGGGAAACTGAGGTAGGCAACTGGGAAGAGAGCCTACAGGGTAACCTATTGGGGAACAAGACAGCCCAGTTGAGGAGATCCATGCATCGAATAAGTCAATTAGCAAGAGTCTAAAAACTTTAATGAGAGGGAGGACAACATTTTGGTCTCGGCTTGGTTGAATGTTAGTATGGATGCAGCGAAGGGTAATGAACAATCCCGTTCGACATACTGGAAAAGAATCCATTCTTATTTCCATGAAAACAAAGACTTTGAGTCAGACCGCACCCAGAATTCACTGCTTCACCGCTGGTCAACCATACAAGAGCATGTGAACAAATTCTGTGGTTGTCACGATCGCATTGCGAGAAGAAGGCAAAGTGGGATCACAGAACAAGATAAGGTATATTCGTACTTTCGAATCCCCAGTTCAATTATACTACTTGTGCGAAGTGTATTCTCCTATAAATATTGGATATTGCAGATTGTTCAGGCTTGTGCACTATACAAGGAGGAAGAGAAGAAATCTTTTCAGTTCCTCCACTGCTGGAATGTTCTGCAACACCATCCGAAGTGGACAGACAAGTTCTCCCAGAAGAAGCAAAAGGTGAGCAACAGCTCTTCTCCTGCAACATGTAGCGCTGCCAATAGCATTGCAGATGAGACTGATACTCCAGGAGAGGCTCCAAGTCAAGAAGATGCATCCCTAAAGAGGCCGATTGGAAAGAAAGCGGCGAAAGCTAGGTTGCGGCGAGGGGAAGCATCTACATGCTCGGAGGGATCATCAAAACTTTACATGGAGGCATTGGACAACATTTGGTCAAGGAAGAGTGAGGCCGATCAAGTCAGAGATTTGAAGAAGGAAGAGCGATATGAACGAGCCTATGCACTTGAGCAGGAAAGGCTACAGCTAAAGAAGGAGGAGTTAGAGTTGAGGAGGATGGTCGAAGAGGAGAAGATTATGAACATTGATACCTCCATGATGGCTGGTAACCTGAGACAGTACTACTTGTCTCTTCAGGATGATATCATTGCTAGAAGGTGCAACAGGTCAGGCTGACTTGTTGAGACTCTTATGTTGCTCTAATATCCGAAGTCGAATGAACTCTTATGTTGGTACAAGAAGTATGTCATTTGAACTCTAGTATGTCATTTTAACTCTTATGTTAGTTCATGTTGTATGTCATTTGAACTCTTATGTTAGTTCATGTGCGAAACATTTGAACTGTTATGTTGGTTCATGTTGTATGTCCTTTGAACTGTAATGTTAGTTCATGTGCGAAACATTTGAACTCTTATGTTGGTTCATGTTGTATGTCCTTTGAACTGTAATGTTAGTTCATGTGCGAAACATTTGAACTCTTATGTTGGTTCATGTTGTATGTCCTTTGAACTGTAATGATGTTCAAACTATGTGAAATACCTTCGTGAAATAGTAGGGATACATTGAAATAGATATACATTGAAGTAGGGATACATTGAAATAGATATACATTGAAGTAGAGATACATTAAACTAGGAATACATTGAAATAGATATACATTGAAGTAGAGATACATTAAACTAGGGATACATTGAAGTAGGGATACATTGAACTAGGGATACATTGAACTAGGGATACATTGAAGTAGGGATACATTGAAGTAGGGATACATTGAACTAGGGATACATTGAACTAATCTCCTCCGAAATGTTGCCACATATGCTCGACTAAATCGGCCTGCAACTGAGAGTGAGCCTGCCTATTGCGAATAGATTGATAGGTTTGAATGAACTCCAAGAGTTCAGGGGTCTCTTCATGCGACACCGTCACATTCTCTCCGGCTCCTTCAAAGTTGCAGTCCTGTGCGGCTTCGTCCCCTTCGTCTTCAATTATCATGTTATGCATGATAACACAGGCGGTCATGATGTCTTGCAGCGTTTCTTGTTCCCAGTAGCGAGCAAGTCCTCTTACAATAGCGAAACGAGATTGAAGAACTCCAAATGCTCGTTCGACATCTTTCCTTGCAGACTCTTGGGCTTGTGCGAAGTACCTTTTCTTATTACCTTGGGGGCATGATATTGTCTTCACAAATGTCGCCCATGCAGGATAAATCCCATCTGCGAGGTAATATCCCATTGTGTAGTTGTGACCATTCATATTGTAGTTAACATCTGGAGATTGTCCTTCAGCTAACTTCGCAAAGATAGGAGACCGATGGAGCACATTAATATCATTGTGTGACCCGGGTAGACCAAAAAATGCATGCCAATCCAGAGGTTTTGCGCAGCCACAGCTTCAAGAATGATAGTGGGCTCGTGTACATGTCCACTATACATGCCTTGCCATGCGGAAGGGCAATTCTTCCACTTCCAGTGCATGCAATCTATGCTACCTAGCATACCTGGAAAACCTCTTGCCTCTCCAATTTCAAGTAACTTAGCAGTATCTACCTCATTCGGAGATCTCAAGTACTCATCACCGAATACTTGAATAATAGCTTTCACAAATCTTTTGACGCTCTTAATAGCAGTGCTTTCTCCGATACGGACATAATCGTCCGTAGCATCAGCTGCAACTCCATAAGCAAGCATTCTAAGTGCAGCAGTTATCTTCTGAAAAGAAGATAGTCCTAAAATACCAGCACAATTTCTGCTTTGAACAAAATATGCATCATGCTTTTCTACCGCGTTCAAATGCGAAGAAATAAAGGGCGACTCATTCTAAACCTGCGTAGGTATGGCAAACTGTCGGTACAATTGACGTTCGAAAAAAGTACGATTAATCAATAAAGAAATCGGTGACGAACCTGCGCCGAAAGAATCTTGGGCCATAGGTAGGATGATCTGAGAAGTAGTCGTCGTAAAGTCTTGCATGGCCGGCAACTCTATTGCGGTGAACAACTTGACGCCCAACCATGGACCTCGGTGGACGTTGAACTTGCGTACGTACGAATTGTTGGTGGGCTGCTTGGATAGTCTGAAAGATAAGTTGGTCGTCGTCATCGGACGACGACGAATCTAGCAGAGTTTCCATGTAAAAGCTTGGATGAGGCATGGTGGACGATGACAGGGTAGGAAGTCCTAATGCCTCTCGTGCTAGTTGAGAAGGTGAGAAGAGAAAATGGGTATGGTATGGATGGGAAGGATGGATGAGCACTGGGTACTGCATATATAGGCATCAAAATATAGCCGTTGGGAATATAGCCGTTGGGAATATAGCCGTTGGAAATAAAGCAGTGGGGAATATAACCGTTGCGAATAAAGCAGTACGGAATATAGCCGTTGCGAATATTTCCATTCGAAGTTTGCCGTTCAAATTCGTCCGTTCAAAAATTTTACTGTTCAAATTGCGTCGTTCGAAAAATTTGAATTTGTAATAAAACGCCATTCGAAATTTTTCCGTTCGAAATAAATCAAGGTTGAGGATGAAGTGGTAGTTATAGTATATCAATAAAATATAGGATGGTGGGATATAGGGAATGAGTTTTGGAGAAGCTTGTGCAGTGAAAAGAGAAATAGGAAATGGATCTTTTGGAGAAGCTCCCTATATAGAGATATAGGGAACCAAATATGGGGAAGCTTGTGTGGGTGCTCTTAGCACGTCCGGTAGACAGGGATACGATTTGACAGTGGGCCCAGCAGCCGATGTGGTGAGTTGATCGCTTTGTGGACTGCTGATTGAATGGATAACTGCTACGGGCCCCGATGTAACTACGCATGTGCGAATCTTTCAACGTAAAGTTAGCTTTGGGTTCGATCGATCTCACTCCTCCGTCGGTCTGCTTTTAAATTTGCTGATTGGGCAACTGTATTGCTTCATATCCTCATAAGGAAATGTTGATGTTGGTTTCCACGCACGGGTCATCAGTGGCGGAGCCAGGATTGGGGCAAGCCCCGGGCCATCAGCGCGAGGGAAAAACTTAGCGTCTATAAGGCTATACTACCTCAAAATATACCCCATACGAAAACATACAAAATATGGCTCAACTGCACAATAAATTTAGAATTTGAACTCAATGCTTAACGATCCAACAAAATAGATAAAACATGACAAAAACTACAAAGAACAGTACGGGATACAATGAGTACCAAATCAATGGTTTGCTTCATCGGTGCCTCCCATAACCTGATCAACGGTAGAAGAAGAACCAACACCTTCAAGACATCAAAGATATAATTTCATAAGAGAAGGTATAAACATCAAAGTGAAAGAATTAACATTGATACAAAACTAAAAACTTACTACTACGACGAGGTAAAATCCTTTTGCGACACTTATAGGATTGAAAGCGATACAAAATAGCATCATCATCAATACTTGCAAATACATCTCGCTCAATATAGCACACCATGCTAGAATTCATCCAATCATCACCCATCTTATTCCTCAATTCCGTCTTGATAATACTCATAGCTGAGAAAGCTCTTTCCACTGATGCGGTTGCAACTGGCAAAATCAATGCCAACTCAATGAGGCGATATACCAAAGGAAACACGGTGTGTCTATCAGTCTGAACCATCTTCACAGCAAGATTACCAAGATCATTACAACTCTTAAAATCCGGATCAGCTCTCACATCAGCAATGAATGTTTCAAGCTGGTTTCTAAGGACAAAAGAAATCTCATATCTGGAGAAGTCATCAGCATACAGCTCAGCAAGTTCAACAAGTTTGTCTTCATCAAAATTAGCAAATGAATTCCTTGGATCAAGACAAGCAATGCATCTCAACAATGAGTAGATCTTTCAGCAAAACGGTTATTTAACTCAGTAATAATTTGGTCATGCACAACATTGAATATTTCATATCTGAAGCGATGATAGTAAGTTACCATGCTACCACCACGCCCCCTTGAACGACCTCGAGCGGGTATTGTATCATCCATGTTAGGCAATATAATATTATGTTTAACACAAAAATCATTTGTGTCTTTCAAGTGTTGATCCCAACCATTTTCTCTTATATCTTGAAGTTTCTGCAATGTGATCCCAATCAAACTCACTGCACGAACAATGTTTTGATCTTTTCTTTGCAAGCATTGTGACAGCTCATTAGTCTTGCCCAATAGTTTGATCATAAGATGCAATATGAAAACAAATTCAAAACTTTCCATCTGAGAAATCAAGCCACCTGCTGTGGTTCTTTGTGTTAAATTTTCTGCATCATCATGAATGTCTCTAATACTTGCAAAACAGATTTCCATAGCATAATAAACCGACACAAAGTTTTATGATGCGTGCCCCACCGTGTATCCCCAGGTCTTACAAGATTGGTTGCTTGGTTTTTCCCTCTTCCTGAAAAAATTTCCCCAGACTCCAATTGGCTCACAATAGTGTCATGTTGTTCTTGGGCTAGTTCATCATGTCTCTTACAAGAAGCATTGACGGTGTTGACAATTAAAGTTATGTGGTTAAAGAAATCCAATACAGAGGAACAACACTTGGCAACAGCAACAACCACTAACTGCAACTGATGGGCAAACAATGAATGTAAAATGCATAAGGATTTTCATCTAGTATCAACCTTTGCAATCCACGAAATTGCCCTCTCATGTTAGAAGCTCCATCATACCCTGCCCTCTCAATTTAGACATAGATAAGCCATATTTAAGAAACATACCATCCAAAGCTATCTTTAAAGAAGCTGCTCTTGTGTCACCAACATGCTTAATCCCAATAAATTGTTCGATCGTATACCCATTCTTGTTGACATACCTACAAGTAACCAACAATTACGTATTACTATTAGTAAAGAACAAAACAACAATTAACATAAAAGATACTAGTTACTAACCTTAAAACCATAGCCATTTGCTCCTTTATAGATGCATCTCTGGACTCATCAACAAGTAAAGAAAAATTTCTATCTCCAATATCAGCAATAATGGCTTTGGTGGTCTCTTCTGCACAAGCTTGGCACAATTGCAATTGTATCTCATGTGAAGTCATCAAATGGTTCCCCCCCGCACTATCAAGCAAAGTCCTAGCATTTGGATCCTTCTTCTTGTACCAACTCATCATCTCCAAAAAGTTTCCCCTATTCTTTGAGCTCGAACTCTCGTCATGACCACGAAAAGCAAGACCTTGTAATAGAAGAAATCTGATAACACCCAAATAATTATAAGACGACCTCTATATTCTTCTTCACTCTTTTTAGTACCACGATCCATCACATGTGCCACGCATTGCCTTTGATTTTTGAAAGCCTCATAATGTTGTCTAGCTTTATTGTGAGCACTATCATGTTTACCAACATGTGTATCAAGAACACTAGGTCCATCCTTCCAATTTCTAAATCCTACCTTTGTGAATGCCTCAAAACCAAACTTCTCAGCTCTAGGTTGCTTAAAAAGAAAGCAATAGAAACAAAAGGCCGCATCTTTAGCAACACTATATTCCAACCAATCGGAATGCTTCTTGAACCAATTAGCATGAAAGCTTCTTTGTTTCGAATAATTTCCTTGGGGTGTTTTTTTAAATGTATGACCAGTTGGTTGGCATGGACCCATATTTATATACATCCTTCTAGCAACATCTCTAATGTCTGGATCTAAACTTTCAATAGGTTTCCTAAGACCAGGATCAGGTTCGATATCACCTTCACTCAATTGAACACAAGCAGGAGCAGGAATACATAGGTTGTTACTTTCTTGAGTTGAGATTTCACGCGGGTTGCTTGAAGTCGAAGGCGGTGGTCCCATTTCTGCGGTTGTTCCAATTTGTAGTGTTGATTCAGTCCCTCAACTGCTTGATTCCCTCGAGCTGAAATGATAGGGGTAGACACCCCCGTTGTGGACACCGGTGAAAAAATCATTTCATCTTCAATTTCTACAAAATGAATCAATTTGAATTCCATCAACACATTACACATTATACATATTGACATACACACTCCATTTCAATCCAATTTTAGTTCAACATTTCAATCATCCATTTCAATCTCTCTGAACATCACAGCTAAACAATCAATCGATGACCCAGATAATCCAGCAGACCTAGGGACTAGGGTTTACCACTTTACCTGTAGAGCGAACTCGGTGAAGGACTTGGTCAGCGCTTTCGTCGGCGACGGTGGACTGATTGGGAGCAGCTGAGCAGATGGGCGGAGGTAGAGGCGTAGAGCAGAGGCGACGGTGGACTGATTGGGAGCAGCTGAGCAGATGGGCGGAGGTAGAGGCGTAGAGCAGAGCGTGGGGGAGCGCGGCGGCGGTGTTCAGACTCGGGGAGCAGGCCAGCAGGGGGCGGACCGGCGGAGCAAAGGGGAGCCCGGGGCGGCGGTCGGCGGGGCGCCGGGGCGCACCACAGCGGCACGGGCGCACCACGCCGACGGCGGCGGCCGGCGGGGGCGAGCGGGGCGAGGCAGACTGGGCCGGCCGGCCGGAGCGGGGCCAGTGCCTGGGCGGGGCCCGCGGGCGCGGGGGCACGGCGGCGGCCAGTCCTGGCGGAGGCGGGCGGGGGCGGGCCGGCCGCCGGTGGAAGGCGGGGCGAGCCAGCCGCCGGCGGAAGGCGGGGGCGGGGGCCGGGGGCAGACCGGCTCACGGCTCACAGCTCACCGGCACTGGCCGGGGAGGCGGGGGACTGAGCGGGAGCGGGGGGATCGGGGACGGACAGGGGGCGGGGCTAGGGGGGACGTCGCCGGCGGGCCGTGGGCAGGGAGGCGCAGTGCAAGCGGCCAGGCGGGTGGCTTCCGGCGGCGGCGGACTGGCGGTGGCCAGGCGGGTCGTCTGGTCGTGCTGGCTGGCTGCCTCGGCCTGGGCTGACCGGCCACGCCCTGGGCCCATATAAATTTATGGCTAAAAAAAAGCCACGCCCCGGGCCTGGGCCCTGGGTGCCCGGGGCCCAGCTCTGCCCCTGCCGGGTCATGGCCCAGAAACTACCAGGTGCACCACAGAACACATGCTCTCAGACGGAAAAACTAATATTTCGATGTGAATACAAAAAAT
>JAGXJF010003925.1:0-38416 GCA_019208055.1 Stipa capillata | reverse complement strand
GACGGTTGGCCGGCAGGGGTATATTTTTGCAATTTTCGGTACCAGACATATAGAACGATTATTTGATTTTAAAAATAATATTTAAAAAAAAGTTCGCATATCCAGGGATGTTAATTAGCTTACTTGTACCATCCCATTTACATACACTGCAGTTGTTTCTTGGTTAATGCGACTCATTTCTTGCAAGTTATCTTGCATAACTAGAAATCAGATGACTTCTTACTCTCACTGTGGTATATATGTACATGTGCTTGTTGTTTGGTATGTAATGCTGAGGTGACTTTTTTAAATATGGGTCAGGCATGGACCAGGATCCGAAGGAAATTAAGGAAGGATGGGCCCGGACAATTAATGAAGTAGAAGGGATAGCGATGTCTTTAAAGAAATTAGCTCTAGATAACTACGAATCTTTGTCGTGTCCATTAGCAGCTGACTTAATATTATCCTGACAACAAGTTGAGGTCTTGTGATGGGCTGGATCAGGTTGCGATGCAGTCCACGGACTTCATTCCAAAAGCCTCTCAATAGAAGAATGGAAAGAACGACTTCGAACTTCAACTTCTAGAACCTACGATTAAGCAGTGACTATGAGTCTAATGATAGTGGTAAAACGTGATTACTATGATTACTGCTACGAGGAGGATATGATCTCGAGTCTTGTACAAGTAGTACATGTATTAGTAGTACTAATATTTGTGCTTAAGTATGTGGAACCTTTAATGTGCGTATTGTACAAACTATATATATGTATGTCGAACCTGAAATGTGCGTATTGTATGAACTAATATAGTAATGCGGAAGTTTCGTGTTACTTTCACTCATTTATAATTCTGTAATGGCATTGATTGATTTCTCTGTCTTCTATGATTCGTATGATGTTCGACTGTTGTCAACCATATGAGTACTTATGTTAACAGAGCAACGATGGATGCCTACATAAAACTCGCTCAGCAAGGGAAATGACAACATCGCTTGGGATGATACCCAGCATTTTAGCCCTATTGAGGAGCAACATTTTTTGCAACTGAACAAGCAATTCCGTCTAGTAGACCGAATAACAAGAGAAACTAGAATTTCAATGAGAAAGAAGACTTGTTGCTTGTGTCGGCTGGCTAAACATTAGTAACGGATGCAGTACACGGTAACGAGCAGTCTCGCTCTACCTATTGGAGTAGGATCCACCAGTACTATCATGAGAACAAGGATTTCGAGTCGGATCGCATTCAAAAACTCCTTTCTAAAACGTTGGTGCACTATTCAAGAGAACGTCAACAATTTGCTGTGGATGCTACAACCGCATTGAGCGTAGAAGGATTGAGAATGAGAAGTGAGGATGCACAAGAAGACTCCAAGATTGCTAATGAGAGAAAGTCAATTGAGGTAAGGGAAAGGAGTTAGAGTGAAGATGATGCTGGAGGAGGAGAGGATTATGAACAGAACACGAGTGCTATGTCATGAGCACAGAAAGGAGTACCAATAGGCCTGCAGAACGAATCATTGCTCGGCGACGCCGCTGAGGTGGATTAGTGAACTTATGATTAGTTACTCTTGTAGTATGTGATGTTTGAAACTTACGATTACTAGTTGTGTACTTTGTGCTATCTGAACTTATGTTTCCTCGTATGAATTATCGGACGTAACAAAATATTTATTGCATGAACTTAGGAGTACGAGTACGAATTATTATTTGAAGAATAATATAGAACACATACATAAAACAACTTCGTAGCCGCATACAACATCGAAGCCCAAACAACATGCACAACTAGAAACCTACATGCCTCCGTAGCGTTCCAAAGGTGCTCAACTAGATCAGCTTGAAGCTGAGAGTGAGTTGCCTGCTTCTAATAGCATGATGAGCTTGAATGAACTCAAAAATCTCAGGCGTTTGTTCATGAGAAACAGAACACCTCCTACTCCTTTGTAGTTGTAGTCTTGTGGCCTCCGTCCCGCTCATCTTCGACGATCATGTTGTGCATGATGACACAAGCCGTCATGATTCTCCAAGTACTGTGGTCCCAAATCTTGCTGGTCCTCGAACATGGCAAAGCGAGCTTGTAGAACTCCAAAGCTCGTTCGACATCTTCCTAGCTGCTTCCTGGGCTGCTGCGAAGAGTTTCTTCTTATTACCTTGTGGAGATGGTATTTCTTCACAAATGTCGCCCATGTAGGGTATATGCACATCTGCAAGGTAGTATCCCATGTGTAATTGTGTCCGTTGAGGTATAATTTACTTCTGGAGCCTGGCTTTAGCTAGACGTGCAAAGAGAGGTGAGCGGTGAAGAACATTCATGTCATGTGAGACCTGATAAAACAAAAAAGCGTGCAAATCCAAAGATCTTGTGAGCAAACGGCTTCAAGAATGATTGTGGGCTCGTGCACATGGCCGGTATACATACCTTGCCGTGCCACAGGACAATCTCTACGACAATGCATGCAATCAAGCTCCCCAGCATTCTCGGGAACCTCTTTCCTCTCCAATAGCAAGTAACCTAGCAGTGTCATATTGTTTGGAGACCTCAAATATTCATCTCCGAAGACTTGTACAATAGCTTTCACAAATCTTTTAAGACTCTCTATTGCGGTACTTTCTCCAATCCGGATAATCGTCACGTAACGTTCGCAGGAACTCCATAGGTTAGCATCCGGAATGCTGCTGTATCTTCTGAAGAGGTGATAACCCTAGGACGTCCAACATATCTCTTTTCTGGACAAAATAGTTATCATGGCTATACTACAGCATCCACTATGTGGGAGAAATAGAGAACGAGTCATCCTAAACCTGGATGAAAAATATGATGAGTCCTACACAGGACGAACAACAGAAAGATGAATACGAATCTATGATAACGGTTGCAAACTGCGGCGAAAAATAGTTGGGCACATATGTAGGAGAATCACGAAAAGTAGTCTTCGTACAGTCTAAATGACCGGCTCTCTGTTGCGATTGATACGCATATCGGGGATTGAAACCACATGGCGTGGAACATTCCTAAGCTGGTAGTGTGTCGCGTTATGAGGCTGTAGCAATGAACAATCATCGTCATCATCTGACGACGAAGAATCAAAGATGGGGTGCATGCCTGAGCTTGGGTGACTCATTGTGATTTCGTGGAGGTGGAGAGGAGTGATGCAGGAAGAAATGGAGGTGGAGAGGACTGCTGCAGAAGATATGGATGCCAGGAAGAGCTATGGCTTGGATATATAGAGTTCAGAATATAGCCGTTACAGATATTTCTGTGTGAAATTTGGCCGTTACAGAGATACGCCGTTAGGAATATAGCCGTTACAGATATAGCCGTTACAGATATAGCCGTTAGGAAATATAGCCGTTACAAATATATCCGTTACGAATTATAGCCGTTAGAAATATACCCGTTAAAATTTTACCCGTTACAAATATAGCGTTACAAATAAATCGGTGGTACATATACGATTTACAAATATATATTATGGTAGTTATAGGATACTTGATGAAATATAGAGAGTGGAGATATAGAGGAGTGAGGTTAGGGAAGTGGGTTGGAGGAGAGAAAGAAATTTTAGGAATGGATCTGTTGGGAGTTAGTGACTCCCAAATGGGATTTGGGAAGTGATGAAATTAGGGATGTGGGTGGAGATGGCCTAGCCTGAACAAGAAGTAGCAGCAGGAACAAGAAAAGTAGTGTATATCACGGCATGTGAGCAACTCAAACAGACTCTACTAAATCTCACTTCTTATATCTCTATATAGAGAGCTTTTTCGAAAAAAAATTCTCTCTATTTCTCGCGCACTCCAACTCGACTCCCTAAATCTACACTCACTATATTCCACACATCTATATTTTATTAATATAAACAACTAATCTCTCATGTTCTCTTGTGCTCTCTACCTCGAGCCTCTTCTCCCTGCCCGATCCTATGCCCACCCGATCCCCTCTTCCTCCCCATCCCATCCCCTTCATCCCACAGGCCACGCAACAAACTCTCCATCTTCCTCCTCCGTCGCTCCTCCCACCCAGCACATCACTGCTCACCGCTGCCGCCCCACAAGCCCGTGCGGACCTGCTGCCTCATCTAGCACCCCCCACAGCCCACACCACGACCCCTCCCATTCAGATCCGGCCGCCTACCCCTTCCCCTCTCCCTTCGGCCAGCCCAGCCCTGGCTGTGGCCCTTCCCCACACGCTCCAACGCGCAGAGCCGGGTCACCTCACGTCGGCATTGCGTGAGGGGCCATGGCACACAGAGCTTGTGTAGGTGGCAGTGAGACGTGTGTGAAGCACGAGATGCCGACTAGAGTGTGAATAGTTGGCTAATATTCCACCTTTTTAGTCTTTGTTTGAAGTTGTCAGATTAACTCACAAGTTAATAGTGGACAGCTTGTGACACAGGGAGTGACATAGTAGAAACTAAAATAACTGCACAGAGTGCACACAGGAGATAGACACAGTGGAGAGATAACCTGACACAGGTGCTCTACTAGACTAACTGTGACACAGTGTGCTAGAACAGGTGAATACAAGTGAATGAAAGCAGCTGAGTGACAGATGATCGACACCACACAGGTATAAAGATAAACTCAGCACAGGTGAAAACGGTAAGCACAGCAGAACAAGTCTAAGAGACACAAGCAAGCAAGAGTAAACTAGATAAGCATGCAATACAGGACGTAAAGGAGACTCGAGAGATTTTTCACCGAAGTTTCCAACTCTTGCAGAGAAGTTACGTCTCACGTTGGAGAGACCACTCCTAAGAGCTGGCCAGCACTGAATCGTGCTTACTTCTCCGAGTACCTGATCTTCAGGACGCTTCATTCTTGCTTGTGGAGATCCTTTTGCCTGCAGCAGGTAGACCTCAGAACACACTCACAAACTACTGGTTCACCCACACAAGCTCGGTGATAACAGCAACTCCTACACCCGTCAGGAGCAGACAAACTCAAGACGTAACAGATGATCACCAGCAGCAATCTACGTGGAGGAACCTGTTGCTCGTGCTCTAGCTCACAAACACACTCGAACTAACCCTTAGGCTCTCGGGCTCTTGTGGAGTGGTCGGAGACTTTGTAACGGTCGTATGTGAATCACAGATTGAGCAGATTGAGGACAGAGTCCTCCCCTGGCCTCCTATATATAGGGTCCACAGGCACCTGACCGTTACCATGTTGCCACGTCGGATATAAGTGAGCACGGTGTCAACCTAACGGTGACACAGCTACACCCTACGCCCCAAACTGTACCGGCTCAGGCAGACCGACACCTGTGTCACCGGCGCGCACACAGGTGACCCTTAGCTGATAGCAAGCACTACACAGCCCGGTCCTGGCACATGACATGCCCTCAGCATACTTCAAACTCTAGTACCTATAAGAGGAGAGATATCAGGACAGACTTCTGAACTCAGCACACGGCTATCGCAGTGCAGGTACCTTAGCATTCTCAAATTCTCCCCTGTTACAGAGATGTACTGAGTCATAAAGCGGAAGGCCACTGGACAACAGCTGTGTCACACAGGTGACTAAAGCTTCTAGGGTTTTCACACAGCTACATACTTTTGTCGACAAAGCTATTGACACAGGGGCAATTGGCCTCAAAGCAACCAATCCCCTGACCAACACGCTGAGCCAAGGAGCAAGGTCCCTTAGACAACAAAAAATGCTACTGTTCATCCCTCTTGATAGTACGGGTTGGTTCCTATGGACTCAAGAAACTAGCAAATCTAGGCATCATCTGCCACCAAACTGAAGTCACGACCTTGACACATCAAGCCACCATCACCCTGGCTGGTAGCTCCCTGCACTAGCACCGGCTTCTTCTCAGCTGTGGCACAGCTCCTAGCACAGCCATCTCTTTGTCCGTTAAACCACCTTGTACCTTTTTGGTGGCCATACTTCTCTGGATAACCCTTCTTCAGTGGAACCTGTAAGATCTGCTTACACTCAAATATAAACATTAGATGTCCAGTTTAGGTTGCATTAACATCACAACCATGTTGGGGCCTAGATGACTTTCAACGTGGCGCTGTGGACAGTGAGCGAGTGGCGCACAAAGCTCTCTAGGGGCGGCCGTCACCCTCGCGCTCTCTGTCCTCGCGGCATGGGAGGCGGATATCGACCTGGCAAATGATGTGCTGGCACTACTCGCCTTTCGGCATCGTGGAGAGCGCCGACCGTGGAGAGAGAAGCGCCGCGTGGGAGACATCAATCCTCAAGAGAGAAGGAGGCCGCGGTCTTTCGGCGTCGATGGTGAGGAAGGACGGGGAGGCAATGGCGGATGGCGAGTTTCTTTGAGAGTGTCACCACATCTGAGAAAGCGACAGGAGGCAGATAGCCGAGAGCAGTAGATGGATGTTGAATGGCGAGCAGCTTGGAGAGGGTTTTGCTCCAAATTAGCCAAACTCCGGCATGATGATGAGCTCGTGATGGGGTTCGACTGGAGTGCTCTTAGTATGAGGCTCACATGTAGTTTATGGCAAAATTAGTTTCACATAGGTAGTTAGATAGAGTTGGTCAGTATAATATAGTCTTGCTGTTCTAAATGAGCGTTCAGTATAGGGGACCTCAAGGCACCGGGACCAGATGGAATGCCTGCAATTTTCTTCAAAAAGTTTTGGCATACAGTGGGAGATCAAGTCACCAAGGAGGTTCTAAATACCCTAAGGGGGGAGTTATGCCGGAAGGATGGAATGACACCATGGTGGTCTTGATTCCGAAGAATGCCCATCCTGAAAGCATGAAGGAGTTGCGTCCTATAAGCCTTTGCAACGTAATCTACAAGGTGATGTCTAAAGTTATTGCTAATAGATTGAAAACTTTCCTTCCCGATATTATATCTCCCAACCAAAGTGCTTTTGTCCCCGGTCATTTAATTTCTGACAATATCCTGCTAGCCTATGAACTAACTCATTTTTTACAGAGAAGAATAGATGGAAGAGTAGGCTATGCAGCTTTGAAGTTGGACATGAGTAAAGCTTATGATCGTGTTGAATGGGGTTTTCTTCATGACATTATGATAAGACTAGGGTTTCGTCAAGATTGGGTCAATCTGGTAATGAAATGTGTTACTACTGTTAGATATCAAGTGAAGGTGAATAAAGATGTGACAGATATAATCCTTCCCCAAAGAGGTTTACGCCAAGGTGACCCTCTATCGCCATACCTCTTTCTCTTATGTGCTGAGGGGTTTTCTGCTATGCTTTATGAGGCAGAGAGAACGGGGAGATTGAAGGGCATCAGAATATGCAGGGAAGCTCCGAGTGTAAGTCACCTTTTCTTCGCGGATGACTCCCTTTTACTTATGGAAGTAAATGCAGGCAATGCTCAAGTGATTAATTCCATTCTGGAGTCTTATGAAGCATGTTCGGGGCAGATGATCAATAAGGATAAATCGACGATTCTTTTTAGCAAGAATACTAAGACTAGACAGAGGGAAGAAGTGAGAAACATATTGAGAATCTCTTCTGAAGGCCTAAAAGGGAGATATTTGGGTATGCCTGCTTACATTGGGAAAGCAAAAACTAAAACCTTTCAGTATATTAAGGAAAAAGTATGGAACAACTTACAGGGATGGAAGGAGAAATTGTTATCTAGAGCAGGCAAAGAAGTATTAATTAAGGCAGCAGCTCAGGCAATCCCTGTATACTTTATGGCTTGTTTTGACATCACGAAATCCCTATGTGATGAGCTTAGCTCAATGGTTAATAGATACTGGTGGAGTCAGGCGGATAAGGAGAATAAGATCCATTGGTTATCCTGGCAGAAGCTATCAAAACCAAAAAGAGATGGTGGTTTGGGGTTCAGGGACTTGCACTTCTTCAATATTGCTATGCTTGCAAGACAGGCATGGCGTCTATTACAGAACCCGTCATCCCTGTGTGCTCAAGTACTTGCAGCTAAATACCATCCTGGATGCAGTATTTTGGAAGCAAGCCCCAGTAATGGTATGTCTTATGCATGGTGGAGTACTTTGAAAGGTGTCCAACTTCTGAAGAAGGGAGTCATATGGAGAGTAGGAGATGGGAGAAACATCAATATTTGGTCGGACCCTTGGATCCCCCGAGGCTCAACTAGGAAGGTAACCTCTTTCAAAGGAAATCACCTGGTTTCAAAGGTCAGCGAGCTCATAGATTCAGTCACAAATTCATGGGATGTGGAACTAGTTAATCAGACCCTTAATGTGGAAGATGTGAAGATTATTATGCAAATCCCAGTTCATGAGCATACTAAAGATTTTATTGCGTGGCATTTTGATGAGAAAGGGATTTTTTCTGTGAAATCTACATATAAGTTGGCAGTGGACTCTGCTTGCTGGGATTCAACTTCTAGGTTGACATCTAGCTCAACAAGTAAAGGTGAAAATCACAGCTTCAATTGGAAAAAGCTTTGGGCTTTGCCTTTTCCGAACAAAGCACTGCACTTGCTATGGAGAATGGCAACTTTTAGCCTACCTTTCAGAATAAGGTTAAAACATAGAGGGTTGGATGTCGATATCTCTTGTCCCTTATGCTGCAGGTTTGATGAAGATGGAGGCCACTGCTTCTTGAAATGCAAAAGGGTGAAGATCATTTGGAGAATGGCCCAAATGGAACAGACTAGATTGAAGCTCATCCACTGTCTTGATCCTCAAAGCTTATTTGAAGTTTTCCAGCTGGATGAAGAACAACAACTGAAGGTGTGTACTCTTTTCTGGGTTTGGTGGCATGAGAGAAATAAGGTGTGTGCAGGTAATGAAATGAGTGCCCCTCAATCTATTCTATCTTCTATTAATTACCATGTGCTGGAATTTAGGAATATCAAGCAAAGGAGAATGACTTTGAAGCAACCCTCCATCCAAAAGTGGTCTCCTCCCCCATGTGAATTTCTAAAAATTAATACTGATGGTGCCTTCTTTGAGGCATCAAACATGGGTGGTTGGGGCTTTACAATTAGGAATGATCTTGGTGAGTTAGTTGCTGCAGGTGCAGGTAATCTGAGGCATTTAGCAAATGCTCTTCACGCAGAAGCTCTAGCTATGTTGAATGCTATAAATGCTGTAGCTGAAATGGGTTGTAATAGAATCATCCTGGAAACCGATTCTACTGTGCTGAAGAAGGCGATCTCTTCGGATGAGTACATTTTAGCTGCTTTGGGCTCTCTTTTCCAGGAGATTAAGTTTCAATTGAGGTTTGCTTTTGATGTTGTAAATTTAAGTGTTTGCTCAAGATCTTCTAATGTGGCTGCGCACACTTTAGCTGCGCATGGTGTTGATCTTGGGAATAGTAGCTTTGTAATTTGGGTTGGTCAGTTTCCTAAATTTGTAATGAATTATGTGGCTAGTGACCTTGCCAGCATATCTAGTTAATGGAATGCTTGCTCGTTCCTTCAAAAAAAAATATTTCCACGAATCACTAAATGTTTTTTTAAGTCACTCAGATTTTGTAGCCATTGAATCTCGAGATCCATCTCAACCATCCCTTAGAAACACTCCACCTCCGAAATCCTAACCTTGCTCTCGATCCAACCGCTTGTCCCACCTACTCATCACCGTTGACGTCCCTATCTCCGGCGAGGTCATTGTCGCCGCAATTGCCGCTCCACCCTCCGACCCTGCCCATCGCCGCCTCGCCGCCCTGTCCTGTCCCGGCTGCCCCTAACACCGATCCGGGCGCCATCTCTGACCATCCTTCTAGGCCCAGGAGGCAAGGGTTCTTCTTCGGCACTAGTGCCCCCCCAAGCCTAACCCTAATCCCTCTCTACTGGCTTCTCCTCCCTTGACGTCACCAGTGAGCTCTATCCTGCAACGCTAACCACTCTGGTGAGTTGCTCTCCCTTAGCTCCACCATTGTCTCCGCTACTATGCCACTGACGGCTTCGCCCAGAAGCTTCGACGAGCTTGTCGCCGCCGCTATCTATCGCCGAAGCAGAGGAAGAAGATGGGGAGGAGGAGGAAGCACGAATCGTGAAGCAAATACAGTGGATGGAAATTCGAGTGATGTATGAGAAGAAATAGGATTTAAATATTTAGTTGAACGGATGGTCTTGAATCAAAGGGGCCAAAACAAAAAACCCGCACAATCAAAAGCTAATAATTCAGTAGCGTTAATCCTACAATGAGTGCATGGGAAAACTGCAAACACCCAAAGAAAAAAAAACTTGGGAAAGACTAGGGATCGGATGTCCAATCCTGTTATTAGATCGGACATTCATGGAAACATTTTCCCTATGTGATAGGAATATTTAGTTAAAGTATATACATCAAATTTTTTGAATCAATGTAAATAATTTTCTCATGTAACAATTTTTGTGTGATGGAAATATTTTTCTATGCGATGGAAATATTTTTTTCATGCAAACAAAAATCAGACTTCAAATATATAGAATTTTCCAAAAATCTCCTTGCACCAAATGAGCAAACGGTTGGGGAGCAGCAACTTGCTTCTCAAGATTCTCCTAATTAGCTCCTTCAATACATTCACACTCAAAGAGTGTAAATTGACATTGTAATTGCCCAGTTTTCTCAATATTGTAATTAAGAGTCTTCCACATGAACTATAAAACTTGATATACATTTCACAAATTTGGAGGCTTTAGTTTGAGTTAACTTTAACTTGTATTAAATTTGGTCTTAATTTGAACTTTAGATTTTATTTGAAATTTGGGGCCAAGCCATATTCCACTTTTCTTCCTTTCTTATTTTCTTCTTTCCCTTTTCTTTCTTCTTCTTCCTTTATTTTCTTTATTTGCCTCGTTTCTCCTCTCTCTCTCTCTCTCTCTCTCTCTCTCTTTCTTTCTTTCTTTCTTTCTTCATTTCCTTCCTTCTTCCTTCCCCTCCTTGTAGAGCTGTATCTCAGGCTAGACAGAAAGCTCGAGGCTCACGACTCAGCTTGGCCTACGACCCGAACCGATCCAAAAAGCTCGTGAGCCGCTCGTATGCTCGTTGCATAAATTTTTTTGGCATAATCTTTGCTTAAAATCTGAAAATTCACAAGCATACATTACTATATGGGTTGGCCTAGGTGGTGGTTGTGGAGATATGTGTCTGATGTTCTGGACATATCTAATTATGGATTAGCTTTCATTAATACTACTAAGGGTGCAAGGGGAGCTACTCCACGTCATTTCACTATGCATGTATTGTTCACTGGTCTCGCTTGTCAGCCTCCACTATTTACTCTAGGTCCAGCGGGCCCCGTAGGCCGTATAAAGCCTCACAGGTGCCCTACAAAACTCATTTTGTAGACCTGTATGGTCCAGTTCTCTCATCCCATCCCCAAAAAAATCCCATTCCCATCCCTTTACACCCAACATTACCTCCTCCACATCCTCTTCCTTTGCCTCCCCAGGTGGCCACCTTGCCACACTGTGCCCCTCTAGCTGCGGCTCTGGCGGCAATAACAAGGGGACCTTGGGAATTAGCAAAGCAAGATGGCCACAGCTAACTGGTGGCGACTGCCGAGGACATGTGAGCAGAGGAATGGGGTCGAGCCGTGGTGCATGACATGGGAGGTGGAGGTGGATGATACCTTGCCGAGCATGGTTGCAGGATGACGACAAGCTCAATGAACGATAGCCAGATCCAACCACACATTTGACTGGTAGCGACCCGACCTAGCTACGCCTCTAGGAGCTCCAGAGTGAGCTTGAGAAAGGCCTATATCCGAGTGGCACGACATCCCAGAGACGTATCCGATCACGAGGACAATAGCTTGGAAGGCGCAAATGGCCTACCTTCACTGGCCACTGGACCAACGAACGATGATTCGTGTGGTTAGCCTTCACTTGGCTAAAGGCCAGGCACGAGTAGAGCGAGGATGATTACGTTTGGATTTGGGTGTGGCTGTGGCTTGTAGAGAAGAATGAGAGTGAGAGAGAGAGAGAGAGAGAGAGAGAGAGAGAGAGAGAGGGTGCTAAGAGCAGTGGAGGAGCAAGGTTTGCCCAAGGGAGCCAACGCTACCGGGAGGAAGCAGGGCGCGACGCAGTGGAGTAGATCATACACGGCGGCTCGGGAGCCCTGCTGCTATGTAAAGACCCACCTGCGTAAACATTTGTAAATAAGATCTTTGATGATCAATATGTAATAAACTGATATTTCCCTCATCTCATTTCAGCATATAGGACAATTAAAATGGTTCAAATCAAAAACCTTGCAAATTTGATCTAGAATCAACTTAATTTTTTTTTGTGAAACCAAAGTGTTGTTTCAATAATTTGTCCTAAACACCTCAAAGAAGGCCTCTGAAAAATTTCAAGTAATTTGAAATTAATTTGCATATCTAAATAAAATATTTTTCAAACTATTTCAAAATGGGCAGAACTGTAATATCTTAAATCAAGGAACATTCCCTTATTCAAAATTTATAAAATTTTATATATGTTGCTTATTTATCTTCCTAAATCCAAATATAAATTTTTCAAAAATTTTGGAGGCAATTTCACCTACCTACAGTTCAAACCCAAATTTGAGCAAATTAGCATTTGTATTTAAGTAAACCCAAATTTGAGCAAATTTGCATTTGCATTTGAGCAAAAATTATTTAGTTTAATCCAATAAATTTATATAGGTTATAAATAATTTAAATACCCTCTTTGAAGCTTTAAAAAATTAGAAACTTAGGTTTGAACCATGTGCTAATTCAAAATGTGAAGCAGAAACAAAATAAAAATAAAAGAAAAGAAGAAGCCATAAGCCTCATGGGCTAGCCTGTGGCCCATTTCCCCTCCCACTGGGCTGAGCCTAGCATCAGCCTCGCCCGCATAGCCCCTACTTACCCGCTTCTTCTCGCGCAGTTGGCTCATGGGTATGGCGCGCCTCGACAGCCACCTGCCCTGTCACTCCTGCTGTCGACCACTGTTGCCTCCGTTGTTGCGCCAATGCATCTGCACTTCACCTTGCATCACCAGACACCCATTTTCCATGGAGGAGAGCCATTGGACACAACCCTTATGACCTCGGCGGCCTGTCCATCAGTTCTGTCTTGCGTTGCTCCATCTTGCCTTCTCAGTTTTGTCGCTGTGAGCCCTTATCACCTCACCAGCTTCATCATCACACTCCCCTTGCTTCCCTGCACCTTCCAACGCAAGAATTGAGCTCTACTGTTGAGTTCCGTGCTAGGAGCACTGCCAGCACTGAGAGCTCCAGCGAGCCCTGGCGTCAGTGTCACCATGCAATCTCGCGTCTTGCAGTGAGTTAGCCCTGTGCATCTGGTCCATTCGCTCTGCCTCTTCTCCTAATCTCATTTCTGACCTCAGGGTGGCCTTTTATCTAGGGAATAGCTGAGGAGCTTGTCATCGTCTCCATCACCGGCGAAGATCCACCGCTAGCCACTCGGTGTCCACGGTGAGCTCCAGATCTATCTAGATCCTTTTCTATGCTCTCGAAGCTCCACCTTTCCCCTCTGACTCTCCCTTTTCCTTGCACAAGCACCTGAGGCCGTCCACGTCAACCGCAGACCACCAAAATGAGTCGGCCCAAGCACTTAAGTTTTTTTTAATTAAACATGTTTATAGATATGTGAGGCTGACGAGTAGGACCCATTGTTCTAACAGTCACTTCATTCAAATACTGAAAATATTAAAATTCTGACATGCAGGACCCATCTGTCACAGACTATGTTAAATCAATAATATAAAATGATTTCCCGATATGCATGACATTTGGGCCCCGGGTCTGCTGACCAATTAGCCCTTAACTAGTAAAGGCTAACCCCAGGTCCCACATGTCATCCACTACGGTTAGATGAGGTTGAGTATAAAAAGTATTTCCCTATTTATTTAAATGAGAAAAAGATAGAAAATGCTAAAAATGCTTTAAACTTGTAAAAATCATATAAATTGATATGAACTCCAAATGGATGTACTTACATGCATGTTACTGTTATGGAAAACTTCAAAATTCCAAATATGCCCTTAAACTCTAAAATTTTCATATGAAACTTAAAATTTTTATAACTTAATTCTAGAACTCCAAATTTATTGAAATCAATTTTATTAGCTTCATAATTTAATTTCCTACATGTTAGGATGCATTTCATTCATCATATAGCATCTGAAATTCCTAGCATTGATTTGTTGCCTTCTTTTATCGTTTTTGGCGTTTCGATATTGTTTCGATAGAACCCAACAACGAGAATTTTTACGAGATTGGTCCTCAGCATGATCATGAGGAATACCAGAAAGGCAAGCATGCAAGCTTGCTAAGATTCCTCATTTAATTTATGTTATGGTTGTGGATGAGATATGATGCTTGATTACATGTTTTAAGTGCTGATTATTGTGATGGATGAAATCACTAGTATGTTAGGGTTTGGTTATGGATCATGATCAGTAGGTTATAAAATTAGGGTTTGGTTATGGATCATGATCGGTAGGTTATAAAATTAGGGTTTGGTTATGGATCATGATCAGTAGGTTATGAAATTAATCTTCACTAATGAAATATAAAATGTAATAAGTGAGATATGAGAGCTGAAGTTTTGCTTCCATTGATGGATCGATGGGCGACGTGAACGTAAGCACCCCAGTCGTCCAGTCGATGCCGGTGTTGTGGGGCTCTATCCTTCACCCACGGTGAAATTATTATGTAGGAGTGTTGGGTGTCATAGTTAGCCAACTATGAGCTAACAACACTCTAGAACACTTCTAGATTGAGAAAAAAGGTGTTAAGTCTTGTTTGACTTAACAAATTGATGAATTAAATCTTGGTTGACTTAATTAAGATGAGCTTAAAAATCATCCTGCGAGTACGAAAGTACTCATGAGAATTTTATTCCTAAAATGTTACATGTGATCCTAGTATAGGTGATTTCTACAATGCCGATAACGTTGAAACTGACGTCTAGTTGCTTAGTTTGTTCTCTTGATCATATGTGGGTTATATGTGGCTTTTGTGAGATGGTAGCGGTTGCCATCTCGAGTATATTATATATGTTTCCATTCCGTACTTCTTTTGGACGTAAACGACCTTCGAGTCATGTTGTTTGTAACATATTTAACTGTTCTGTGTATGAGACATGGATTATGTATCATGTAACTCTTTCTGTAAAGTTTATGTTGTGATATGCAAGTTGTATGTGGCACCGCATACACCAGTGTGTATATCTTTGAAGTGTATGGGACAACTGTAAATAATTATGTTTGTTCTCATGTTTCGTCAAGTGCGATGGTTAAGGTTGAATGACTCGCCAACTGTGATGTGTTTGCCGGACAGACAGGGTGTGGGTGATTGTACCGAGTTCTCGAGCGACCCACTAGCCATATGGCTAGATTATGGTGAGTTTACAATTACTGGCTCCTTTGAGATCATCTTACTTAATGTACTTGAGAATGACACTAGGTCTTTACAGGACTTTTGGAATTACATTTAACTCTTCTTTTGATGTGTGTCCTCGCCCGGCTTGGCCAACGGTGGCGCATACGCCTGAGGTGTGTATGAAATGTTGGTTTGGTGTCAGACTGTCCAACGGGATGGATGCTTACGTTCTTATGCGTATGGTATGTTAGACGGTTACTTAGATATTCAGATGACACATCATATATAAGTCGACTGTAATTCCAGAGTCCTGACATGATATATCGCTTCCTTACAGTTGGCCTTTTGCATTTTCTGGGAGATTTGGGTTAGAGAGATTGAGGCCATTTGTGTTTGGATCGGAATGAAGAGAGACAAACACATATATTTTTCTTTGGTATAGAGAGAGACATACGAATGAAGCAATTGGAAAGATAGAGCATCACAGAAATGGAAGGCAGAGGAATAGGGAATTTTGGGGCGAAGTAGATAGAGTAGAGATAGCATCAAGAATAGATGGGCAGTGGGGGAAGAGAAGAATGCTGGGCTGACGTAGGTGGGTCCTGTGGAGACGATATGCGTTGTCTGTGTGGTTGTTGAACTATATTTTGGTGATAGTTATGGTATCTTTTTTGAACATGTGAAAAGTTGAGGTATCTGATTGAGTACATAATTTTTTTGTTACGATGCATTCAGAAACATTGTCTGAATTTTTTTCCAAAATTATTGCAACATATATACACATGGTATAGTTTTTGACAACGTGCAAAATTGCTTTTCAACCAAGAGCAGCTGAGCAATTATCCCCACAACGTGGGGCTACTAGTTGAATATACTCTAATCAGCTTTACTATTATTGTTGTGATAATATGGTATGTGTAAAGAGTTTGAAAAGTTCAACCTGTGTATAAAAAGCCAAAAATTAATGATGGTGATATTATGATGATTGCTAAAATTGTTTTGTGATGCGTTGAGCGTAAGAAGACCCTGGTGATATGGGAGTTCCTTCACATTGTATACATAGATAAAAAAGATATCACGACGCAACCAAGATATTGAACTAGACCATAAATATTTTGCAGCCTCTCGGTACTTTTGGTAGGAAGCGCTAGGCGACGAATGAAAACGCTAGTTTAAAAAGTGTGCTAAATAAGTCGAGTCCATGTTGTAATGTGCCTTAAAAATGGACATATTGTACCACGCTACCACCAATGGTGTTGCGCCTATCGAGATCAAAAAATGATAACGTATCTCTATTCTCAAGTTCACTTCAATCATTGTGCAATCATCAACACACGACACAATCATACAGTATTTCATAGCGTCTTCACCAAAGAATGCTTGATTCGCTTCATACCGCAACCACTTGAGAAGATGCCAATTACCTGTCCAGGGACCGGAGTTTCAGCGAGCAAACATGACCACCGGATGGCTTGATTTCGTCGCAGCAAACAAACTTGTGTCCAACGATATATTTGCGTTTTTCAGTTGAGTGTCACGTCTCGGCAATTGGCAGCCACCTTTTACACCCTCTAAACATAGGGCCCGCATAGGCTGAATCCAAATAAACAAATCCTTAGTTTGCCTCTTGTTCCAACACCAAGATGGGTGCTGTTCTCATGACTTGATACTTGGTTCAATTACCATGCTGAAAAGGATATGAAATAATCGTCGTCGATTTACTCCATTTATGATATGTTAGAACTTTATTATCTCCTTTGCTTTGACCCAATAATGCCTTGCAACAATCACACATACTACAATAAATATTTACACTACCATTTCATACGATGAAAATGATAAAAGCATACGGTTGATAATCTCTCGATCATATGACGATGAAAATGATAAAAGCACACAGTTAATAATCGTTGATCATATGACCAACAATCATGGGTCTGTCTGGAGGTGAGCCATCTAGTCTTATAAATCCGCGCAGGAAGTACTAACCAGCGATCCATGGTTGCTAGCCAGCAACAATTTTTGGTTACCTTCGGAAACTGATGTGGCCAGGAGTGGCACGGAGTGAAGAAAATTGAATGACTGATCGCATGAGATGAATGAGATGTTATTCATGGAATTGAGAGTGATCCATGGCTGTTTTCTCAACTACTTGAGCATGCTAATCTGACACAAATAGTTGTTCTACAAGGCACGTCGATTAGTCAATACCACCAATGATGAAACATCATCAATAAAATCTTGTTGGCACCGTCTGGCCCGGAAAAAAGTCAAATAAATACCATATTAGGATGTCTGGCAATAAGAATCATGTACCAGGAAGCCGAACAAATGCTCATATTACAAGGCAACTATTGCAGCACCGACATGCTGCGGGTCATAAGGGAGCAATTGTAACACTGAAATGCTGCAGGTTCAGTCAGAGAGCAAACTTCCATCTACGAATTAGTATGGTGGCACTCTACCTATGAACTCAAAATTGCTTTGTTCAGCCATCTTGGAAGTCTCAGTGAAGGCTTGATTCCAAGCTTAGTCAGGAAGATTGTGTAAATTATATGCAGTAGGAAGACAAAGAATCCACAGTTAAGTAGAAGCTGTCACAGAAAGGAAAAGTTATGGCTGAAAATAGCTTGTTTTATATTATAAGCTTAACCAGTCAGGTTGAAACTTACCAGTGTCCCGAAGAGTACATATATTGCATCCATGGAAGGAATTGTGTTCACACCAGCTGCCGCCAGAATATACGTCAATGAAGCATGTATATTAACTGTTATCTGAAATTGAGCAGAAGTTCAGTTCTCTCTCTCCGCCCTCGATCTTAATGTTGAACAGAGAAGTAGAGATACCAATTCAAGAATATTCTCTCTTATCAAGAACGATGATACTAAAACATATCCACAAGCTCCCACAGCACGGGTCTGCAAACAAATTGCCAGATTAGATTCAATTTAATGCATGCACTGAAAATAACAAAAGCATAGATCAAGTCCACTAGAAATGACCACTCGACAAAATCCCCTCAAACTAAGACTTGGATCTAGTGCCTAAGCTAAACTGGCTGTTTTTCTCTGCCTACCATATCAACCTGAATTCTGATATTATTTGGCTACCCTCTCTCTCCTCACAGGGACATGGGCTTCTGCACCAGTATATATTAATCCTGCCTCTGTTCTTCTATTACGAGGAAGTTTCGTTTGGACAACTGAAAACAACATACGAAATATTTGTTCCTGGTTCCTTTTTTTTCTTTTTGAATTTGCTTGGTAACTTTGTGACAAGAACTAGCACCAAGATACCCCTTCACTGTGCAAAAAATTGTTCTTCAAAAGGATATCTAAGAGGTGTAAAAGAAAGAAGAGAATTTGTAAACATAAAAGTTGTGAGCGACAGTTTGATTCAATTGTCATACACAGAAAAGGTCAACGGTCTAATTCTATGTAGAATCTTCTAAAAGGTTCATGGTGAGGTTGTCAAGTTCAGGTCAAAACCTATGTGGTTCATGGATTTCATGTTTGATGGAAACATAAAATATCTAGAGTGTGAAACTGAGGAAAGAGAATTTACAATCGAGCAAAGTATTATGGAAACAATCCAATTGGTCTCCAACCTGATGCAAATACATAAGAGAATTTTAGTGACATCGCCAATTAGGAAAGCAAAAGCTTCAACTTTTAACCTTTGTATTCCTCACCTCCACATAGTACCCATGGCTAGACCAACTACTCCATGCATAAGCTGCAGAGAACAAGTGCAAGGAATGTAAGAATGTCCTCAGTCATCAAGAATGCAGGGTTCTTTTAGTCTTTTAAGTCTCATAGAAGATACATAATTAAAATGGCCAATATAAACATACAAGCTAATGAAAAAGAAGCAGCTAAAGTCACCAACAAAACCGAAACTAAAGTACTATAATGAATTAAGGAATACTATTGCTTCATGGTTGATAAATGATAGCCTGTACTGTTGCAGTTCCCAATCTGTGAATTTAGGAGTAGTTTTACTTGGAAATTGTTTTTTTTTAGTGCCAAGCTGTACTGATTTGTTGTCCTGGAATAAGATGCTATTATTCATTCCAATGATGGTGTTAAAGCCCCCAAGTCAATACTCAGCACAGCAACAAAAGCTGTTAACTGAAGGTCAATATGTGACGTTAATTTTAAAAGTTTTGGACTGCAAAGATGCCATCACTACAACTAAGATATGATTCAGAAGGCAAAATAGAGATACTTACCAGATAAGTCGATGCTTTCACAGGGCCAGACAATGTAAATAACAGTAACACAGTAGCCACCTGGAGATGCAATGCAAAAACAAATATATAAAATATGATAAAAATATAAATCAAGTGGACCATTTGGTTAGACTTACCATAGTTTTCCTGCCAGCTTCTAGTCCCCATCTTAAGGAGGAGATGACTATCGGCAATGGAAAGAAGCAACTAAAGTAATTCTGCATCAGCAAAAAAAGACAGCTTTGTTTCTTCCATGAATTAGGATGAAAATATTACAATTGTTGAAGACTGTAGTTGCAAATAATAATGAAATATAATTTACAAGGACAAAAGGGAAAAATGATAAAACTCACCCATATACTTGTTTTGAGTGGGATCGGAGACCTACTTCAGACAGTAATCACAGAAATTATGGCTATGTATGAATTATGTACTACTTAGGGAGATGCTCAGGAAGAAACTTCTTTTTTTCAAGGACGAGCTTGTTTAGTTCAAAATATGGCTTCACAGTGCCGTCCCTTAACTATTAAAATGCAGATCCTGCTATTGGACAAACATCACAAATTTATTGAAGTGATCACAGCGCGATAATTCTAGGCGCAAAGCGCAACACTTGCTTGTGTACGTGAAATTCAAACGAGCTGAGTCAAAAGAAGCATTCTTGTTAGTACTTTGCATTTTTCAGTTTCCGCCCTTCCCAGACGTTTTATATCTAATTCCTTTCCCAATATAAATTCACATGTTAGACCAAGTGACCATGCTCTAAGCAAACCCCTCATCGGATGTTTTGAACTGTAAGATCAATTTAATCATGTACACAAATGCCGGCGAGACTGTGCCACTAACAACACAAATTAGCAAACTTATCTATGATGCCTTAAAATGTTCCATGTATCAACAGTCAAATAGTAGATAGGTTCACAAAACAAACTGGAAAGCATTGCACAACGGACGGACAAAAGGAAGCAGACCTCGATGGCGAGGAGTTGCTGAGGAAGTATGCGAGGCCAGCAACCGACGCGAACATGGCGCACTCCACGAGCTGCCGCGTCCTCGCGAGCGCCTCACCCAAGTCCTCCTCCTCTCCATCCACGCCCAGTCGTTCCTCTCCGCACGCCGCTTGGCTGACGGCAACCAATCGCGGAGGATTTCGAGCCCGGAGCGCGGTGACGGCGGATGGAAAGGTCAGCTCTGGGCGCGGTGCGGCAGCCAACTGGCGGCGGAGGGCGGGGTGGGGCGGCAGCGGAGAGAAGTTGGGGCAAGGGTGGAGGCGAAGGCTAAGCATAGTCCTCTATCCGCTCCCGGCGGCGATGTGGCCGGAGGAGCGCGACTAGGATGCGGCGCCGGCGCCGGTCCAGCCGCAGCGAGTAGGGAGGTAGGCGCGTGTTGGGGAGGCCGTGATGCGGTTGTGATAAGGATCGGACGGTGACGGTTAACTCTTGCGATGATAAGAGGGCACGACAACCCGTGACCGACCCGGCCTAAACCAAAACGAAATGCCACTGCTAGTGCTGCCGACTGCGTGTTCCGCCGCTGCGGCGTCGGCGTCGGCGTCGGCCGCCTTCTCGCGGCCGTCCCGGCTCCGCGCATCTCACGTCCTCTTCGCCTTCCCTCGCCTAAGGAAATATGGTCGCCAGGACCGCGAGCCCGCGACCACTAGCTTCGACGAGGAGGATGCGGAGGAGGAGGAGTACGACGACGACGACGAAGAGGAGGAGGTTGACGAGGATATCTTTCTGAAGAATCGGCCCAAGCCGGCCGGTTTCGGCGCGGGCAAGACCTACACCACCGACATTGAGGAGCGGCTTCTCCGGGAGATGGGCCTGGGCGGCGCGGGGCGGAGGAGCGAAACGGCCCCGGCGAAGCACCTCAAGGCCGCTGACGCGGCCAAAGAAACCGGCGCAGGTTAGCTTCAATTCCTCTGCGCTGTTATCAACTCACCATCGCTCTGCTTTGTTTGAGAAATCGTCAGCCAAGTGATCAATAACTAGGAATCCTCAGTTGCAGAGTTTCTGAGGTTCTAATAATGCAAAATTGTTGAATGTAATGAGATAGCAAAATGGAACTACAAGATATATGAAAACCATTTTACATACATTAAGGTTCTGAATCGGTTAAGGGAAGTGGAGATTAGCTCAGCAGCATCCTGCGAAGAGGAAAATTAGATATATAACATGAGAAAGGATCCACTAAGCTAAATGTCATCGCCAAACCGTTCATTGTGGAAATTAACATTACTGTAGAACATGCCTTCATATTTTTTCTTGAAAATGGTACAAGTACTGACATTTGTAAAGAAGAGAGTAGCTCCTAAATTTGAAACGAGCTATCACTTGTCTGTTTATCCAGTCCCCACCACCATGAGGTCGTCCCCTGTGAGAACCTCCGCCACTGAGGCAGGCTCCTCTGCTGTTGCCGTATCCTCAAGGATAGCTCTGATGATGTCCAGCAATCTAGGGGGCCAAAAACATATTTTCACACATGGTAGTGTTATTTCTATAATGCATGGTGAATGTGATGTTATTTGGCAGTTGAGCATCTTCGTGATTTTGTTTCACTAGTTCCACTTCTTTGCGCATGTACTAAACTAATTTGCCCTTAAGAAAATGCCATCTATGTCGTGATCCACCACCAGATAGCAACAAAGTAATGCATCAGATCGTGGATTTCTCAATTAATAGCTGGCACATAATATATATTCTATTTAATCCATCTAAATGTTGTGAATTAATAAAGACTCATGCATTGTCAAAATGATATAACCATTTTCATATTTCTTTTATACCTACTCTTTTGAGTCTTAAATCTTCAGCCAAAATATGATGCTCTTAAAACTAATTGACGTTGCTCCCGTATGATATTGTGAATTACAGTAAAAAGCCATTCAAGTCAGACATGGTACGTTGTGGGATATGTTTTCTTCATCACAAAAGCTAATACTACAACGTCCTACAGAAATACTAATAAATTCCATGATGTCAGCATTCAACCTGATAAAGATAGTTTCTCCCCATGTGCAACTTCCCATTTTAGATCGTAGAGAAAAGAAATAACTTACATGTAGTAGGTACTTACAAGGGCCAAAGACACAGTCTAATTAATTAAACACAATATGAGGCAGAAAATGCAATGATCCTTTACCTTGCATTGAACAACTTCAAAGATTGCTGATAAATATTAAGGTCCCTACAAGCTACAAGCTGATAATTCTTAGAATTGCTCAGTTGTTTCCCTCTAACACCAACCAGTATTGTTGTCTTATGATGTTACTGTTATGAATAGTGTTTGTATATTGAGAGAGCCCAAAGGGCATATATATAGTACAAGACTCAAGAGACACACCCCAAACCCTAGACACAAGCACAAAGACATTTACATTAATACCCTCTCTCTCTCTGCCCAGCGCGTGAATGCAATATCATTGCATTTGAAAATGTTTTCACTACAGAATAGGTAAAACATCCGATATCTGAAAAGTTACCTCACTACATGGTCTCCACAAACTTTTTATACACCAAATCTAACTTCCACCAATGAAAAATCATGTTTATAAACTAACTAATGAAATTTCATTAAGCCTCAAAATGAGTGTTGATATGATGCAATTTATCTTTTGCTTTCAGCGGAACAATATATGGAGATAAATAGTTTTGCTATACATCATTGTTATCTTCTCTCCTTAGTAGATAGCTCAGCTGCCTCAGCATTGCATTATGGAATTTTTTTGAAATTGTTGTCTCTTCATTTAGTTATTTAGCCACTGTGGAAGGTTTTGAAGAAAGTACTGTTGAACATAAACCTTATTTTCTTGATGAATTCTCTGTACTTTGTCACAGATCTCAGTAATAATGGTGTTCATGTTCGTATCTGGAACCTCCCAAAAAGAAGAACATACACAAGGACCTGAACCTAGCTTTCAAAGGGTTTCCTGGCCTGATAACTATAAACCCAGGAATTTCTGCAAATAAGAAGACTCGTGATCCTATTTGTAAGGGTTTTGCATTTCTCAAACTGGAGTCTGTGGAGGCCGCAACCAGGTAATTATTTTCATCAAACTCTTTTAACATGCTCGTACAATTCTTTGTTTCTTTACCCTTTCTTTGTGATATCCATCAAAATTCCATGTGGAATGTGGCTTTTCCTTATTTTATTGCTTTATACCTGTAGAATTCTGGAGAACAGTGCTGTTAGCTTATTATTGATCTCTCCAGTATAGCATTTAGAAAACACACAAACCATGTTTGTGCTTCTCATGTCATCAATCAACAAAGTTCTCCTGGATCGCATCCATTAATTTCATACTGCTGCTGCCAGCAGGCACGGGAAAAACATGTGATATCTACTTTAAAGTATCATATCAGTTTCCATTATTGAGTTTTTGGCTTGATTCCAACTGTTGGTATCATGGGGTAAACCGTAAACACCACCAAGAGGACAGCTGGGTGGTGCTGGCTTCTTCAGAGGAGAGAGGAGACCAGAGATGAGGATGACTTGTTTATTATGTCTTTGCTTAATTAAAAGGGATGGTATGTGTTGCCTTATATAGGGCCGGTCCCTAAGACTTAATCTAATCTTTCCGACTAATAATGACTACATTCTAATAAAACCTCTTGGGTAAGGAAAGGTATAACTAATTATGATGACTAACAATTTATTCTCCTCAATCTGTGGGATTTCTACTGCTGCTGAATCTTCCTTGTGCACATGCCAATGTACACTGGCATGCACATGACAGTTGGTTATCTTTTTTATGACCGGGAAACAGTAGGGGAGACCCCTACTGAGAGTTGGTTATCTTGCTCTGTTATTTATCCACTTCCAGTTGAATTGGTAAGCCTGCTGTATGCCCTACTGACTGAGCATTGCCTGTGCTTTTCATAGTTCCAATCCCAAGAAATTTTACAGCTGATGCTGTGGAATCGTCATCTTATTATATCATGCACATCTAACTCTGATCAACACGTAAACTCACCATGTTCAAGTATGTTGATCAGCCAATGCAGCACATACTGCAGTGAATAGTCTTGATTTAGTTCGAAATTGTTATGTGCATGGTTGGGTAAGGGCTCGAAGGCCAACGATAGGACGCTTGCCATTTCCCTCCATGGCATGACAACGGCGAGGATGAGCTCCTAGACCGGCAGCGAGAGAGGAACAGGGAAGATGAAAAACCATTTACAAGGCCTACTACTGTATAATCGCTACAAGGTGAGGCAACCTAGTGAGTACCTGTTACCGATTTTTAGAACCTTGATGACCATGCTAAGGTCGGCAGCGAGAGAGTAATAAGGAAAGACTTCTAGTCTGTTGTTGCTTAATGAAAGGATAACAGTGCCTCTTTTATTTATATGGGGATCCTAACAGATTGGTTCTAGAGACAAATCAAGCTACACACTAGAGATAAATAACATCTGAACTGAGTGAATAACTTAGCTACCGAGCAACTAATCTAGCTGGAAATAAGGCTGTTGCTTTTGCTGAGCTCTACAGTAAGCGCTGTTGTGCTGCAGTAGCCAGGTCTGCTTCAGTGCCTTGCTGGGCCTTGGGCCTTAACAGAATTTTCAAATACTTGATGCTCCACTGTCCAGAATCCAACTATCCAGTCCATGTAAGCACTATTACATATCCTTTAAAGTAGGCGATACATAGAATGGACTTCCTGCCCATTATGTTTTTTATGTGAAAGAGGATCCTAACTTCAATTAAGTTTCTGTCAAGTTAGTGTTTGGATAGTACATTGCTTTGAGCACTCTTGCACATACGGAGCCAGGATTAGTCAGCAATCACCACTTTTGCTTTTGCCAATAGTGAAATGTTAAACACATCTATATCTTTGAATCCAACACCTTCACAACCTTGCAATAGTGAAATGTTAAACACATCTAGGTGGAACTCACGACCTCGGAACAGTGTCTCATGAGCCATAGGAGAAGAGGCGCCAATGACGAAGACGGTGGAGCTGCCACTAGAGAAGGCACCGGAAAAGAAGGTGCCAGCAGTGGCGGTGACATAGAAGTCATGGGAGTAGCAGTAAAAGTTGGAAAGAAAGTGGTTTGACAAGAGAAGCTGGAGAAGAATCAGGAGAAAGACGAGGGTAGAAGGGACAAGACTCATCAAAACATCCCGGGAAACTCGCATCCGTCGGCTAACAAGATCTCAACAACAATATCCCTTATGCTCAGAATTATAGCCTAAAAAACACACTCATCAGATTGAACGGCCAGCTTAGTGCGCTCATGAGGTGCAAGAAGCATATAGCATGCACAACCAAAGAGGTGAAGACTAGAATAATCGGGTGTCCTGCCACAAAGACGCTCCACTGGGATCCCACCCTAAAGAGGAGAGGAAGGCTGAATATTAGTTAAATAAGTGGCAGTGGAAACAATCTCAGCCCACGCATGAGGTGGAACACTAGGGCCAAGCATAAGAGCACGAACGGTCTCAAGAAGATGACGATGCTTATGCTTTTTGAGCATGGGTATCAGGACAAGAAAACTAAGAGAGTACCCTGCTCAGCAAGAAAATGGTGAAGAGCGCTAGATAGATACTCCCGGTTGAATCGACAAGAAAAACTTGGATAGGAGAGTCAACTGAATACGAACCATGGTGGATAGGAGAGTCAAACTGAGTATGAACCATGATGGCAAAGTTCTCATACATGTGCACAACCTCGCTAAAGACATAAAATAAATCTAGGTGGCGAGAAAAATAGATGAATGAGAAGAACATAATAGCGATGACCCCTTTTGAAACAAAAAGAGTCGGACCCCGTACATTAGAATGAACAAGATCAAATAGATGTTGCAAGATGGACTCACTAGAGGATAAGGGATTTGTATCTGCTTGCCAAGCCTACAACCACGACAATTAGCTAAAGAGAGGACCAGAGACAGACCCTAAAAGCCCACGACGAATGAGTGAAGAGAGACGCGAACCTCAGATATGTCCCAAACGATGGTGCCATTGAACAAAAGACGAGGTGGAGGATGCGGTGAAGGCACAAGTGGGGAGATAGAGATACAGGCAGGAGGAGCGGAAGGTAGACGAAGCAAATCAAGCTCCCAAAGACGATGTGAGTCATGACGGCATGGACCAGCCCTAACCAGGAGAATTGAATCAAGAATGACACAACAACCATGATCAGCATGAGCTGCATGTTTAGTATGGGAACATAAGATACAACAGGAACATGGAAAGAAGGAGTTGAAAGAAATATGATTAAAGCTATATCTGACTGTATTCGCTCTTTGCACCCTTAGCTTTTGCCACTTGAGCATCGTGGTCATTTTCCATGGAGAAAGATCTGTGTCAACTCGTTCGTGAGATTCTAAAGAACAAGAATGCAAATGCTTTGTCGAGCCAAAAAAACCTTGAGTGCACAACATAAGCAAGTATGGGAAAGCAGGGAGATATTGCTGAAGCCCCGGATTGGGGTGAATTCCTGAAGCTGTAGGTTATTGAAATGAATCAAGTACTGGAGCAAAGCTTAGCTTCTCAAGAATTCAGGCATGTTTGCTAATTAATTCTGTCTTTGACCACACAGATCTCAGTATAATACATTTGCCTTCAGCTCCTTCTGAACCTGCCTTAAACACTCCTTGCCATTCAATGAATACACAGACTACCATCTCCACATTCCAGCCATATCACTCATTTCAGATGCTGTGCCAGATTCATTTGTTCATGCACAATATATTTTCCTATTTGTTCAGTTCATTTAACATACATTACATTACATCGATGATGAATTGATCTTGTTCCTGTATATCTTTATTTTAGAGTGTTGGAATGGTGCTTGGATAAATTCCTGAGACCTTGCACACTCATATTCGTTGTGCAATTTCTCTCAAACCCCGTTGGCTCCCTTTTATACCTTTTGGTTTTGTATTACTCAAAACATGTTGTACGTTGTGTCTGCAGGTTCGTTGAACTATACTCTCATAAAACTCTGTCATTCGGCAAGGTACAGAAGCCAATCAAGTGCTGTATTGTTGATGGACACAGCTCTACTGACCCTTCAAATCAAGCATCCAGTAGTCAGGCACCAGGGTTGAACGGCCAACGTTTGGTGGCCGTAAGTTGAATGGGACATTGATATGGCATCCAGTAGTCACTCTTACTTCTACAGATCGAGAATTCTCGGAAGAAGGTTTGCTACATAGATATTGGCAGTCCAATGCTTCGTTCAAGATCGTTAAGAAACAGACAGTTTGCTCATCGTTCCTGTTTTTGCAGATGATAGCATTGGCATCAGCAGGAAGGCCTACACCCTTTTCCGAAGGTCTTATTTAGATAGGCAGGGATTAGACTCAATTCCCTCAAATGTGCACTGGTTTTAGTTTAATTTCCATACCCATCTGAAGGGACTGTTCAGTTAGGTCCAATTGGTCTCGGTTGGACAGGGAGATTTGAATCTAAATTCTCAATATTCCTAAAAATTCCCAGAGCAATGCCCTCATCCAAGCAGCTCCGAGGGAGCAAGGGAACTTGAAAGAACATATTCCTGATGATAAACGGTTGATGTCTGTAAGTAGCCTAGCAATAATGTTGAGCTGTATCAGTGCATGTCATCCATTGAAAGCTATCAAATTAGAATATAGCTATTTGCAAATTTCCATACATGCTACCTAAATTCTTTTCAGATGTTTGCTGAGATTTTATGCAGCAAAAATGACCAAATAATAAAATTACAAAAGATATCCTCTAACCAGTGTTTTTTTTTCCTTTTGATAGGTAAGGGATGGTTAACTAAAAGCTGTCTCGATAGGAAAAAGAAAATTTATAGACAGAATGTAAACTCTTCTATTAACCCATAGTCAGAGAATATCGGTCGCTTCTTAGAGTACCGCTACCATGGGCCGTCAGAGCATTGTGCCACTTATTGTACTCCCGTACGACAATTTTTGTTGTAAGAAGATGACAGGGGCTCTGGACTCGATTATTTGAGACTGGGAGAAGCATAAACTCAGTTATGCCCTTGGATAAGGAAAGAAAGAGGAAAATAAATATTTTTTACACCCGAAAAGTTAAGAAATCGTAGGTATTCTCATAGTGGGTCAAATAAAAGCCTCGAACAAATATTTAACACTTTATGTAGTAAAATTCAGAAGTAGCATACATGTCAACTCACACATCAGGGTACCCACCGGGGAGTAGTCGTAGGGCCTGTTTGGTTGGGCTGTGGCTGTTGACAAAGCTGCTGTTGGCTGGCTGTCTGGAAAAGCTGTTGTGGCTGTGAGAAAGTGAACATGTGGCTTTTGATTTATCCAAACAATCTAAAGCATTTTGGAATATGAGTACAGAAACATCAGCGCATTACAAAAAGCTGGCAGAAGGCAGGTTTTCCAAACAGCTGAATTTGCACTGTAAAGCCCACAACTATCGTTAGTAAAAGCTACTGAAAAGCTGCTGAAAAGCCTAACCAAACACCCCTTTAGTCATATCCTTCCACAGCATGCTACGGAAGCTGGGCATATGATTCAATGGTGATATGTCCATCTCTCGCTCTAGCATCCTTTATAAGTGTCGCTGGTTGTTGTAATCAAGATAATGATTAGAGTTGTTGACATTCATCAGGTTGCACAGATCAGAGCTATCTTCCTACGCCGTGAAGATTAGACACCCCGTATCACCCATTCTCGTGTTGGCAGGAAGATGAGGCCGGATCGATGGGTTTTTCCTAGAAAGGGCCTACATTGAGATTTGGTAGATCAAGAAACTAACGACTTTCTTTTAAGCGGATGCGCGGGGCACTTCTTCTAGCAAGCCATATGGTCCAAGTCCACTCTTTGCAGAATGTGATATACATCACAGACAAATGATAATTTGGTAAAGGAAATGTGAGAGAGGAACTTAGCCGAAGCGCTGATACTGGAGCATTCAGTGAGAACTATGTCTACGTTTCCGCGGCAAAACTTGTCAGCCAAGAGCTAACTACTGAGCTCATAAGATTCCAAGAGAACCGAACAAAGTTGCGCACAAACTAGCTAAACAATCTAGTAGGTGTCAAGTGCACATTCAAGCTTGTAATTTCTCTTGCCACAGGTTTGGTCATTCGGAAGCTGCTTGTCCAGTAGAGGCAGCCTTCGGATGCTTTAAAGGCCCAGTTCTTTTCGGCTTCTCCAGGAGCTTCTCTCAGAAGCTGCCCTCTTCCAGCTTCTCCCAGAAGCCGCCTCCTCAAATTCGTCGGGGTTTCTAATTTAGACATACCATGACTAGTTTAGAAGCCCCGACGAATTTGAGGGGGCGGCTTTCTGGGAGAAGCTGGAAGGGGGCAGCTTCTAGGAGAAGCCCCCGAAGAAGCCGAAAAAAACTGGGCCAAAGTTGCTCGAGGTTTCAGAGAAAAAGGAGACACAGTTGGCTAGCAGCTTACCTACATTTATCCATAGGGAGCTGCGCCGAGCCAAGATCCCGAACGTCAGCGTCAACCTGTTCCTGTTGGCATGGGCAATGTAGGGTCTCCAAGCGAGGCACGCACGAGCAATGTATCCGTCGCCACAGAACACCGGATCATGACGGGGTCCCAGCCCGTTGGCGTCCCTCCCGCCTCAGGGCCAACTGGTGGCTGCCGCTTCGCCGCCCGACCTTGTGTGGCCCCGCGTCGCTCTCCTTCCTGCTTCCAGAATCTCTCCTCCACCATACTCATCCACACCAGCGCTCCGCCTCGCTCCTTGCACGCTTGATAGGCTGATACCTCCCGCCCCTCTCTGCCTCCCTTCCCCGAGGCCTCCACCTCCTTCGCGTGAAGCAGTAAGTGCAGGGCGCTATCCTTCTTACCGTTCTTTGCGTTGCTATGCAGCAATGGATGGATACTGCGAGATCCGATCATCAGTGTGCAGCGTGTATGATTGTGCGCCGGTGTGTCTGTTTTTTCTTTTTCTTTTCTGTATCGTCCTGGAGTTTGTAGATTCTGGAGTGCTCCATCTAGGTAGATGATTCTGTGCGGGGCGACGCCCGCTACCTGTTCGCCGAAATGCCTAGCAGAAGCGCCACGAGGAATTTTCGGCTTTTGTAACATCAATATGTCTTCTTAGAACGGAAGTAAAATTGCGCGAATAAGAACCGTGGGAGTGGTTACACAACAATGTGTGTTTATCTGTATACTTTCCCGTTTGATTATTTTATGCATGCTTGTCTGAGTAGTATAAGTTGTTGAAAGGACTGGGATATGTTGCCAAGTCGTTGTGCTTGTTTTTTGTAAACTAGTTTGATAGTCAGAAGCCTCTACAAATTTGGTGCTATGTTGAAGACCTTAAGCGTTTCCATTGAAATACTGACTGAGGATGGATCAGATCTTCTACTGTGCTACTGCTATTTGAATTGCGAAATTCATGAATCGCTCACATGCTTGTTATGCATCTTGCACAACACACATCTTGAGCTTCTCTAGGTACGATTGGCTTCTTATTTACTTTGGAGTTCCTCTGTAGAGTTTCAAAACAACTGTTACTGCAAATAGCATTTCCCCGGGTATTTTGATGTTGTTCTCAACTTTATTTGATCTGGGCTAGAGTTTCAGCCGACACTTGAAGAAATGTGAATGTATATTTAGTTGGAAATTCATGTTCACCTTATAGACAAGTAATGGCACAATCCCAATAATGATAACGATATGCTTCTATGAATAATTGCTCATGGTGACAGAAAGTGTACAACTTCATGCCACATGTAGCTGTAATCCTGACAATACAATGCACAGCGGTTATCGAAATAGGGAACTATATTTTTGCTAATAGTGACCAATTATATTATTGATCTAACAAGGCAGACAATTGGTGCACATATTTGTTAGCGGACATGCATCCCTATATGGTACCAATGCGCTTAATAACTTCCTTTTTCTCTAGAAATGGTTATTAGTTTCTGTATGTTGTAACCATCAATTTTTGCACTAAACAAAATTGATTCTTGTCCACATGTTGTGATGTGAAACTAATGCCCATATTTGACATCAGGTACTGAAAGGATTACCGTTCAGAACTGGGGGAACCTGCTTAATGAAGGCATAATTGGGATTGTTTTGTAGGGCCAAAGTGTCATAACCTATAGTAAACATACAGCTTCCATGCATATGGCTAGCCATATCTCTGGTACTGTAGCATCTAGTGGGGTGTGCTATAATGATCAATACGGAATGCCATGTAAGCTGAAAGGACAGCATTATATGGCATTGAATTGTATACCTCAGAAGGTAGAGATAAGGAAGTGGATGAATGGATATCACTTAGTCTTCAGGCTCTGTCCAAATGATAGACATTTGCAAACCAATGGGAAGTCCAATGGGTCCCTGCTCCGACAAGGTCAGAATGTTCGGTGTCATTCTTATGGTTCTCGTAGTAGCAATGAAACTAAAGAGTGCAAGACTTCTGAAGATGGCAACAATCCCTACAGGTAACTTTGAACTACATCTTCTGGCCCATGAGCTTATCATTCCCCCAAATCACTATTGCTTCATATTCCGTGTATATTTTTTAGCATGAAAAATATGCTGTCTTCCTATATTCCTACTGTCGTTAGATTTGATGTGTCTTATGACTTTCTTGTCAGCAAAGTTGATGTGGTACATTTATTTCTCATTGCCCTGCACATCATGTAAAATAATTCAGCCCAGTTTCGGTGAAGTCATTCAAATCTAAAGAATAATAGTGTAGCAATGGAATACCTTGATACTTTGTGTACTGCCATCTATTCTTTATTTTACCCTGTGCCTGTTATATGCATCTTTTAAGTTTGTCTTTTATCCTTTTTTTACATTTCACTTCATTTATACTGAACTCATGCAATGCATATGATTGTAATGCTAATGCCTGCTCCCAGGATGCTTCCAGAAATCTTTTTTGACTTACAATACAAAACTCGGTCAGCTGAGGATTTATAAGATTTAAGTGCCAAAGAAGATCTATCTAGTTTCTTCCAACATAAAATGAAGTGTTTTACGAGAATTCAATGAGCCTATGTGCTAAGCTACACAGGGTCTTTTTGAAGTCGATATAGTCCACTCATCATTTTGAATTTTTATATTTCAAAGCTTCTCTTGCAGGGATTTTGAAGAGCATTCAAGAGAAAATTCTCAGTTTTCAGATAACCAAATTGTAGCTCAGAAAAAATCACTCTATTCTAGTCAAGGGCTGTCTGTAGCTTGCAAATTTGTTTACAATGACGCAAAGTTTGTGAATGAAAGGGCTCAAAGTGATATTCTCTTGCTTTCACGGTAATCTTTTGCACTGTGCATAATGTTAGTCGCTGAATTCTCACTCTTGGTAGTAGCAGAACTCTCACACTCATCGAGAGAGGATGACACTAGGAGTTGGGACAATTTTCTGTTTTATTTCTCAATGCCATGCCAACCTGAGGGGTTGGGGATACATATTTATAGGCTGCTAGCCAGCCAAGCATATGCCAAGATGCTAGTCTAAGATGCTAGTCTAAGATGCTAAAGTGCTGTCCTATGCTAGGCTAAGATGCTTAGTCTAAGATGCTTAAAGTGCTGTCCTCTAAGATGCTAAAGTGCTGTCCTACAACCAGCCCCACAAAGACCACATGAGGCTTATCCATCATTCTCCCCCTAAGTCTTGTGCGTCGTCTTGTGGGAAAGTTGAACCATCCCGGTCCTGGAGCAGAGCTCAAGGAACCTGATCCTCCCAAGGGGCTTGGTAAGCAGGTCCGCAAGCTGGTCCTTGGTGTTGATGTAGCTCGCCTTGATGCTCCCTTCCTCCAAGCAGCCTCGGATGAAGTGGTACCTCACCCGGATATGCTTACTCCGTTCATGGAAAACGGGGTTCTTTGCCAGGGCCAGAGCGGACTTGCTGTCCACTCTGAGCTCCACCGCTCTAGTGTCGCTGCCGAAGAGATCACCAAGCAGACGAGCGAGCCAGAGCGCCTGAATCGAGGCAGTGGAGGCTGCGATGTACTCGGCCTTGCAGCTGGACAGGGCCACCACCTGCTGCTTGACTGACTGCCAGCTAACGAGGCACTTGCCGAGGAAGAAGAGGATCCCGCTCGTGCTCTTGCTGGTGTCGATGTCGCCGGCGTGGTCGCTGTCGCTGTACCCGACGAAGTGTGCCGCCCCAGGGCACCTAGGGTAGTAGAGGCCGTGGTCGAGAGTCCCCGCAACGTAGCGGATGATCCTCTTCACAGCCTGCTGGTGCTCCGTCGTCGGTCGCTGCATGAACCGACTAACGTAGCCGACGGAGAATGCCAAATCCGGCCGTGTGTGAGCGAGGTAGCGAAGGCTCCCCACAAGACGCCGGTACTGCGTAGCGTCCACCTCCTCCGCCGTGCTGTCGCGGCTCAGCTTCAGCCTCTCCTCCATCGGGGTGAGAGCTGGATTGCAGTCGGTGAGCCCAGCTAGCTCAACGACGCGCTTGGCGTAGGCGGTCTGTCGGAGCGTGATCCCGGAGTCATCCTGGTGCACCTCGATTCCCAGATAGAAGGAGAGAGGCCCCAGGTCACTCATCTGGAAGGTGGCCTTCATTTCTTCCTTGAATGCCGCCACCTCCGCATCCTTGGTGCCGGTGATCACCAAGTCGTCGACGTAGACACCTACCAGCAAAGCAGTTCCTCCACTGCCCCGTCGGTAGATGGCCGCCTCGTGCGGGCTTTGCTCGAAGCCCATCCCCTTTAGCGTGGAATCCAACTTGGCATTCCACGCCCTCGGTGCCTGCCGCAAGCCATAGAGGGCCTTGCGCAGGCGGAGCACCTTGCCCTCCTTGCCGGGGATCGCAAATCCCGGTGGCTGGTGCACGTAGATCTCCTCCTTCAAATCGCCGTTAAGGAACGCCGACTTGACATCCATGTGATGAACACGCCAGCCCTCCTGGGCAGCTAGCGCAAGGAGGAGTCGCACGGACTCCATCCGTGCCACGGAGCGAAGGCGTCGTCGAAGTCGACCCCCTCCTGCTGCACGAAACCTCGTGCCACCAAGCGAGCCTTGTGCTTGACGATGGCGCCGGCTTCATCCCTCTTCAGCTTGTACACCCACTTAAGGGTGATCGCGCGGTGACCACGAGGAAGGTCAGCAAGCTCCCAGGTGCGGTTCTTCTCAACCGCATCCATCTCCAACTGCATCGCGGCGCGCCATGCCGCGTGTTTCTCGGCCTCTGCAAACGACCGAGGCTCGCCGTCGTCACACGCAAGGTGCAACTGCGCCTCCAGGTCGTGGGGCACCGGTTCCGGCACCGGCTGGTTGCCGAGAAGGTTCTCCATCGTACGGTACCGCGACGGCTCGCCGTCGTGGTACGCGTCGATGCGCTCCTCGTCGTGAGAGAGCGGAGTGGCGAGCTCAACCGGGCTGTGCTCGACACGAGCTGGTGGTGAGTAGACGTGCCCGGAGAGGTGCCTGTCGGTGCTGGAGTGCGTGGCGTTGCCGGCTGTGGTGGAGCCGGCGAAGAACTCATCACAGCCGAGGTCCTGGCTGGAGAGCGTGGTGCTGTCGGAGTAGCAGGCGCCGGGGACGGTGGAGGCTCGGGGACTGGGGTAGACGCCCTCGTCGGAGAAGAGCTGCCTACTCCCCCAGCTCCCTTGAAGTGGACGTATTCGACAGTGAAGTCGTCGTACGTCGGAGCCGAGCCGTCGTCCTCCGCCTTGTCCCACGCCCATCCTCGCCCTTCGTTGAACACAACGTCGTGCGCCGTGCGCACACGCTGTGTCTTCGGGTCGAGGATGCGGTAGGCCTTCGAGCCCTCCGCGTAGCCGATGAACACTCCCGGAGTGCTCCTGTCGTCGAGCTTGCTGATGTGACCAAGCTCCTTGGCGAACGCGAGGTAGCCGAAGACCCGCAAGTGGGAGACCGCCGGCTTGCGCCCATGCCAAGCTTCGTACGGCGTCTTGCCGTCGAGTGCCTTGGTAGGCGAGCGGTTGAGGATGTAGACGGCCGACACCACCGCCTCTCCCCAGAAGACAGCCGGCATCCCCCTCTGCTTGAGAAGGGCCCGAGCCATCCCCACAACCGTCTGGTTGCGCCGCTCGACGACGCCGTTTTGCTGCGGGCTGTACGGCGCGGAGTAGTGGCGCTGAATGCCCTCATCAGCGCAGTACGACGCGAATTCAGCCGCCGTGAATTCGCCGCCGTTGTCGGTGCGCAGCACGCGCAGCTTGCGGCCGCACTCCGCCTCCGCGGCAGCCTGCGCGCGCCTGATGGCGTCCGCAGCTTCTCCCTTGCTGCCGAGGACCATCACCCACATGTAGCGGGAGAGGTCGTCGACGAGCAGCAGGAAGTAGCGTCGTCCTCCCGGTGTGGCCGGTGTCACCGGGCCACACAAGTCCCCGTGCACAAGCTCGAGCCTCTCCTTGGCTCGAAAGCTCGCCTGCTAGGGAAAGGGGAGTCGCCTCTGCTTCGTCAACACGCAGACGTCGCAGAGCTGCTCCACGTGGTCGAGGCACGGCAGGCCTCGCACCATCTCCGTGGCACTGAGCCGCTTCAGGGCCTCGAAGTGAAGGTGCCCAAAGCGCTCGTGCCACTGCCACGCCTCGTCGTCCCGACGAGCAGCGAGACAGAGGGGTTGTGCCACCTGCACGTTGAGGATGTAGAGTCGATTTGCGCTTCTGGTTACCTTGGCAAGAAGGCGACGACGGCGATCCCAAATCCTCATGACTCCATCCTCAATTACCACGCGCGAACCGTTCTCATCCAACCGTCCCACGCTGATGATGGAGTTCCTCAACGCGGGGATGTAGTAGACTTCGGTGAGCAGTCTGTGCTCACCAGACACGGCGGTGAAGATGACGGAGCCAACGCCCTTGATCTCCACGCCAGAGGCATCCCCAAACTTGACGGAGCCTCGGACGCTAGAGGCAAGCTTGGTGAAAGAACTCCCGTCGACCGGTCATGTGATGGGTGGCGCCGGTGTCGAGACACCACCCGTCGGTCTTGTCATTGCCGGAGCCGTCGCCGAGGAGGGCGTGTGCTTTTGTCTCGTCAAGGTGGAGGAGAGCCGCTGCGGCCGGTGCCGCTGGAGGTAGCTCGATGCTTGCATGTGCCATGAACAGAGCCGGCTCCTCTCCTCCGCCTGTGCGGACGTGGGCCTGGCCGCGTCGTGGCTGTCGACAGTCCTTGGCCCAATGGCCAAGCTGGCCGCAGTTGTGGCAGGTGTCGTCTCGTGCCGGCTGTGCTTGCCGGCGGCGCCGCCCTGGGCGCCTCCGCGGGCATCGCCCTCGGCACGTCCTCGCGCCACGGCCTGGGCGTCTCTGCGCGCCTTGCGCGGCTTGCCACGCTTGCGGCCGCCTATCGCGGAAGAAGGCTCCCCCTTTTTCCGGTCACCTTGGCGGGCATCCCACTGCTCCCGAGTGAGAAGGAGCTTCCCGCCAGTGGTGATGGGCCCCGAGAGAGGCTGTGGCTCATCGCTGTCGACGACCTTAGGCGACCTATCGCCTCCTCGATCGACATCGTGGAGAGATCCAGCAGAGACTCGATCGAGCGAGCCATCTGCTTGTACTTCTCGGGGACGCAGCGGAAGAGCTTTTCGACAGCTCTCCTCGCCGTAGGTGTCGTCGCCGAACTGCACCATCTTCTGCAACAGAGTGTTGAGACGGAGAGCAAAGTCATCAACGTCCTCACCTGGCTTGAAGGCCAGGTTCTCCCACTCCTTGCGAAGTGCCTGCATTGTGGACTTGCGGGCGCTGTCGCTGCCGATGCGTGCCGCAGCGATGGCGTCCCAAGCCTCCTTGGCAGTCCGCTTGTTGGTAAGCGCAGAACTGCATCTCGGACGGGACTGCAAGCGATGAGAGCATCCACGTTCGTCGATCCTGTCGTAGTCGACGTCGCCGTACCGGACTGCCTCCCACATGTGCCGTACCTGGAGCTTTACCCTCATCACCGCAGCCCACTCGACGTAGTTGGTCTTGGTGAGGGTAGGCCACCCACCGCGGGGCCGACGTCCCTGACAACGGCCTGGAACCGTGGTAACCATGGTACGGATCCGGGAGAGAGAGTTCACGACGCTGCCTGTGAAGGTCGCGCTCGCCATCGACCGTCCACCGTGCGCGCCTCCTCCATGAGCGCGCCAGCGCGTCGCGCCTGTGGCTGCCGCCTGCGCTCGTGGGCGTGCGCGAGCTGCCTCATGAGCGCCACCGCAGTGCGCGCCTCCTACAGGAGCGCCGCCAGCGCGTACGCGCCAATGTACGGCTGACCGCCACGCTCGTGGGCCCAATAAACGTGCGCGGCTGCCAACTGCGCCGCCGTGCGCTCGCGCCGCCTCCCTCTCTAGCAGCTCGAGGCCGCAGTCGGCGTGTGTGTCATCAGCGGAAATGGAGCTGCACGGTGCTGCTGCGCAGCAGCCTCGACCTCGCTGCGACCGCACGCAGCTGCATCCGCCGCCGCCGCTGCTTCGCCTCCTGCTCTGGCTGCTGCCAGCTCCGCCGCTGCAGCCTCGACGCCCTTGCCGCCGCCGAGCAGCGGTCTCCTGCCGCCGCTCGCTCGCGTTCTTCTGCCGCGGCAAGTTCGGCTACCTGCCGACGCCGCTGTGCTCGAGCGACCGCGCGCTGAGACTGCCTGCGGACATGAAAACACGCTACCGGGTGGCTGCTGCGTGGGAGAGGGCTGCTTCAGACGAGCTGCTGCTCGTCTGCGCGGGGAGGAGTGAGCAGGAGCAGCGAGCTGCCGCTCGCAACTGGGGCTGTTGTGTGGTTGGGAGAGGAGATGAGCAGGTAGATGCTTAGCTACAGGATCGTACGGCTCTGATACAGTTGTAGTCGCTGCATCTCACTCTTGTACAGCAGAATTCCGCACACTCATCGATGAGAGGATGACACTAGAGTTGGGACAATTTTCTGTTAGTCTCAAGGCCATGCAACCTGAGGTTGGGATACATATTTATAGGCTGCTAGCCAGCCACGCATATGCCAAGATGCTAGTCTAAGATGCTAGTCTAGATGCTAAAGTGCTGTCCTATGCTAGGCTAAGATGCCTAGTCTAAGATGCCTTAAAGTGCTGTCCGCAACGAGCTAAAGTGCTGTCCTACAACCAGCCCACAAAGACCACATG
>JAGXJF010003924.1:2500-73247 GCA_019208055.1 Stipa capillata | reverse complement strand
AATAAAAAGGAGGCTGAGGATCGAATTTTGGAGTTGATTTTTTTTTCCGAAAGCGTTGCAGCTGTAAACATGGACTTGCATGATAAGCTGGAGGAGTTAAAGAAGAAGAATAAAAAGGCCGAGGACCGAGCTAAGGAGTCGGAGAAGAAAATGGAAAGTGTTGTGGCTGACAACAGGAAACTGAATGATCAGCTCCAGGAGATAAAGGGAAATAAAAAGGTGGCGGAGGACCGAGCTGTGGAGTTGAATTTTTTTTCAGAAAGTGTTGCAGCTGTAAACATGGATTTGCATGATAAGCTGGAGGAGTTAAAGAAGAAGAATAGAAAGGCTGAGAAGGAAATGGAAAGTGTTGTGGCTCACAACATGAAACTGAATGATCAGATTCAGAAATTAAATAAGATAAATAAGAATACCGCGAACATTGCTAGGAATAGTAAAAAGAAATTGCAAAGTGTTTTAGCTGTAAACATAGATTTGAATGATAAGCTTCATGAGTTACAGAAAAAGAAGAGTGAAATGGTCGAGGACCGAGCTAAGGTGTCAGAGAAGGAAATGGAAAATGTTGTAGTTGAAAACATGGAGCGAAAATTACAAGGCATATTGCACAAGAAGAGTGGACAAGCTGTACAGACCCGATCGGCACCTCCAGCCAAGGATTCTGGCGAGAAAGAAACCATTGTGTGGCGGAAGAAAACGGCTGCAACAACACCTTAAGCACCTCCAGCCAAGGGTGATTGCGAATAGACATAAGCTATAGCTTGAAGTCAAGCTCTTTGACTATACAAGTTGAATAACCATGTGTTGCTACAGAGTTAAAAAATATATTATATACTTTAGAATTCCCGTGACATTTTGTGTTTCATCCCAACATATTTTTTCATTTAAACTTTTACATTAATACAAATGACATTTAGCCGTAAACATGATAGGTTGATTGTATGTCTATCTACCCAATTTTTTTTAAAAAAAATCATGCCGAGGACCAATCGGCTATTCTTCAAGTGTGGTGAGGGAGAACGGGTACTTCGTTATGGCCTGGCCACGAGTACGTACTTCCAACACGAACTCGGCGATGATGATACTGTATTCGTGGCGACACTAACGTTCTTGCTGTTCGTGACCAAGCAGGCCGTGCTGATGGAGGTCCTCCTGGTCGAGCGAGGACGAAATCGGCACCATCAAACAACTAAAGGATGTATAGCATGTTTCATGCCAGACACATCAAGCTATCAAGGTCATGGAGAGTTTGCGTTGGAGCCTGAGCATCCATGAAACCAGAAGTCATGCAGAAAAAGAGGTATTGTTCCTTAAAACAGGAAGACAAGGAAAGGGGTAGGAGATATGAGCTCCTAGTTCTCCTAATAAAATGATGCTGCTTTACAAAGAAACTATGCGCTGGTATTTTGCTAGCCCATCACGATTCTTTGACTGATTTCAACCATTCCGGTAGGTATACTTATCTAGACACATGATTTAGGCACAAGTGAAATTTCCAGTCGGAAAATTGATTTGTGAAAATTTGTTCTAACATCTCAGGACACACCAAAATCATCTCAAGACGGCAGTGGATGCTGCAGCTGCGAACGGTGGCACCACCGTGGCAGACGTGTTCTATGTCGTGGTGCCGGGCGCTACCGGGGATGGCGTTGGGCTCCCCGATGTGACCGAGGGTCCTGTCGCGGCAGCCATGGGCGCTGCCGTGGCACGTGGCAGATGACCCCCTTGCCGTAGTAGCTGTTTCCTCTATCGTGGCAAGCGCCCATGCTTCTTTGATCGATTGCTGCAAATCCTCGGACAAGCGCGAGGATTAGGAAGCAAGCCGACGCAGATGATGACACAATGGCCAGAGCAATGCTACGAGCAAAGATAAAAAATTTGGAGGATGTCTCATGGTATGTCCATTAAAAATACAACTTCCATTATGTTTTTATCCAATGAGCATATTGTTTCAAATGTCACCAAGCTAGGTATCTCCATGGTTAGTTCTAAATCTCAAGTTGACAAATCTGTTAATCTTATCAAATCCCTTGAAGTAGATAGACTAGCTGCAACCTTTTTTAAGAGTGATAAGCTAAGGGTGGTGGTAAGCATGATAAAGAGGGTGATGAGGATCAAGAATGTCTTGAGGTCTCTTCGTTAAATCACTTATGTAGAGGAATTCATGGAGGAAAATGGCGCTAATTTCTCTCAAGTAGTGTCAGGTAAAATGAGGCTTCGGTCTTCAAAGAAAAAGGCTCTAGATGTGATGGCACAACCGTAGTCTAAGAAGCAGACCAAGCTAAACTCTTAGACGAATTTCAAAAAATAAAAGGTGTATTTTGGAATATTAGAGATCTGGGTGACTTGGCTAAACATAGATATGTACATTGCTGAATTGGTTAAGGAACAACACTTAGATTTTCTTGCCATTTTGGAAATGGGCAAGAAATAATTTTTCTACATCAAGTCTTCAACACCTATGTGGTGAGCAATATTATTTGTGGCAATGTAAGCCTCACAAGGGGAGGTCAGGTGGAATTCTTTTGGGAAAAAATGATGTCTTCAGTGAATTTTGGTGGCTGTCTATGGTGCAACCCAACAACAATTCAAAGAAATTTTTTAATAGAATTGGTGCGTGCCTACAGTAAGGAATTGTACCTATTTTGTTAGGTGGAGATTTTAATATTATACGGAGGTAAGAAGAGTGAAAGTGCATCTAGGCCCTCTAATTAAATGGGTTTTGATGATTAATAACAAATGATTAAGGGATTAAAGTGTGCATCAAGTGTATGAGCATGTGTTTAGCCCCTCAAGAAATTAAGTTCTAGCTTTGGTGACCCCTAAAAAGAGTTGAAAATAGACGGGGTGGAAATCGTGAAGATTAAAGTCCTTTTCTTAGCCTTTAGTGATTTGTGAAATCATTTTGAGTCCTAAGGATCATGATACTATCAAGAGGGGAAGTGCCTAGTAGTAGCTAGTGAGAAAGCATAGTGCCTAATGCTCAAATTAGCTCAAATTTCTATCATCAAAAAGTCTCCAAACGTATCTCTCCACAAAATCTTCTAAGTCTACCTGGAACCTCCAGACCGGTCGGCTTGAAGTTTCGAGCAGTGTGTGAGAGAGTTACAGAAGTGATGTGTTGGTCTGGAACTTCTGAGTGAAGTCTATTTGGACCTTCCGAGCAGTTCAGATTTGAGTAGCAGAAGAAGGTTATTGGCCCGGAATTTCTGAGTGAAGTTTGTCCGGAACCTCCGAGCGAAATGAGATCTTCTGTTACCCCTAGTGAGTAGTGTCTAGAACTTCTGAGTGAAATTGGTCCAGAACCTCCGAGTGAAAACACACCTTCTGTTAGGTTAAGCCTGGTTGGCCTGGAACCTCCAAGCAAAAAGTGCCTAGAACTTTCGAGCAACATTTTTAGCCATTGAGATTTGATTCCGAGAACCTCCAAGCGGAGCTGGCCCAGCAGACACAGAAAGTGTCATAACAACTAGTTTTTTAGGACAACTATATATACCCCCTAATCTCTTTTAGGGCTAATCTTTGGCCATTCCATCTCTCAGCTCCTGAGCTCCTGTATTCTTTCTCTCTTAAGCTCCTAAGTGATTCCCAAGTGAGAGGAAGAGAGAAGGAAGAGAGATTTGAGTTGATCAAGCAATAAAGGCATTAGGTTCATCTACAAGACTTGCACTTCTTGTTACTCTTGGGGCTTGGTAGCCCCTAGATGGTTAAGAGTTCTTAGAGAGGCTTCAGTCAAGTTGTGAAGTACCCAAGGGATAGTGAAGGCAATCGGGATCCACCTCAACAAGGTTAAGGATCACTAGCGAGTGAAAAGGCTTTGCATCGGCATGGCTTGAGGAAAGTGCTCATTTTGAAGCCAGCTTGTTTCTTGGTGATCAAGCTTCCTCAACGGAGACGTATGATCTCCCAAGGATCCAAACTTCAGAGAAAATCACCTTCGTGTGCTTGCGTTTACTTTTCCTTCTCTATTTCATTTTCGCAGTTAATTTGTATAAATTCTCATATTTGTGCTTGATCTTGTCATTACTAGTATCATAGGTTTACTTATTGAGATCATCACTTAGAGAATTTAGCATAATTTTGTTTGTCTTATCAAGGTTATTTAAATTGGAACTAAAATTTGTTAATCATCTATTCATCCCCCTCTAGTCGATAGCCTAGATTATACAAGTGGCACTACTACAGAATTCATTTAAAGGGACGCCCCTATATAGACCGTTCTTCAGAGCCATCTGTGCAGAGAGTATCATAGACGGTTCCAAAAGAGAACCATCTGAGAAAATGATTACAAGCGGTACCCAATAAGTGGGACGCTACAGTACAGACGGTTCCTTAGAGAAACCGTCTGTACAAATAGCACAGAAGGTTCCCAACTAGGACTGTTTGTACTGTAAAGGGTACTGTCTGTGCTATTTGTACAGACGGTTCCAGTTTATCACAGACTGGCCCATTTGAGAACCTTCTGTACTAATATCGCAGGCGGTTCCTAACATGGAACCGTCTGTACAAAAGCTATATAAATACTCTTCATCCACCTTGAGGTTGAGCTTGTCTGAAACAGAGGAGCTTGTCAGAAATAGAGGGTGGCAGCGGTGCAGTTTGGAGAAGAGGCGATGTTTGACCAAACTGGTGGAAGATTTCAAGGTATTTGTTACGCTGAGGTTAGGATTATGTTCTAATTTCGTTTAGATATGATCTAGATTTGTTTATGGTGGATCTTGAGCTAGCTAGATCTAGATTTTGTTCATGATGGATCTAGAATTGTTCATAGAAATGTTTTACATCTAGCTAGGTATATGAAGCTCCAAATAAAGAGAAATGTTGCTTTTTTAGATTATTAAAATAATTAGCTACTTACTTTATGTGAGTTTTTCATAATTGGGTTTATGTATCTGTAAAAAAAACTTAAATGTAGTGTTTTAGAAGAATTTACGTAGGTCTTTTATTACATGAATTTTGGTATAGATATAATTTAACAATAAATAGTATTTAACGATAAATATTTAATTAATGTTAGCTCATATCTACTTAGTTGGATACCTAGCTCATACATATAACTTTAATTTTAGGTATACATGTATATAATGTAATGATAATCATTATTTTTGAATTAATTCTCATTTCCTTGGTTAATGCATGGTCAGTAATGAATATTACTTTATTAGCTAGGTAGCTCCTTTTTTTGATGAAAAGCTAGGTGGCTCATTTTTATTAGGTTAATTTATCATTAATTTTCTCGTTGTGCAGCGCATGTAGCTAGATGGATTGTGGCTGGATGTACGGTTCTCATACGAACCAAGGGTACCTTGATGGTGTGATGAATTTTCTAACAGCTGCCGAGGAGGATAGGTTGAAAAAGGGTGTTGAATTTACATATTGTCCTTGTTGCGATTGTAGAAATGAGAGATTATTTCTCAGACAGAACTCAGCCCTACAGATCCAAGTGCCCTTGATTATTATGGGCTTTAAACCAGACTACATGTGTTGGACCAAACATGGTGAAGAGCAGAATATGTTACATGAAGACGTTGGCATCATCGAAGAACCCAAAATCAACGAAATGAGAGAAGATGACGAGGAAGTAGGGGCAGATGATGATTGTGGTGGTGCAGAGGACGATGACAGGTTGGATCAGATGCTGTGCGATGCAGACATGAACTTTACTACTGAGAAAGACTTAAATAAATTCATGTGCTCGATTGGGGACTTCGAAAAACCTGTGTTCCTAGGTTGCAAGTCGAAATACACAAAGTTTTCATCCGTGCTTGAGCTACTTACATTGAAAGCAAGCTATGGTTGGTCAGACGAGAGTTTTACAGCGCTCTTGGGACTCCTATCGGACACGCTTCCGAATGGAAACGAGCTGCCCAAAAACACATACCAAGCAAAGCAGGTTCTTTATCCATTAGGGATGGAGGTAGAAAGGATACATGCATGTCCAAATGACTGTATCCTCTACTGTAAAGATTTATCAACATTGCATTCATGTCCAGTGTGCAAAGCATCTCGTTACAAGCGAAGAGTCAATCGGACGATGGCGAATATTGCATCGAGGTGAAGAAAGGAATTCCCACTAAGGTGGTGTGGTATCTGCCTGTAATTCTGCGTCTGAAGCGTTTATTTGCAAATCCAAAACAGGCCAAATTGTTGTGCTGGCAGTCGGAGGACCGTAAGGAAGATGGAAAGCTAACACACCCAGCCGATTTTGCCTAGTGGAGCAACATCGACAAGATCTTCAAAGACTTTTGTGCGGAACCGAGGAATATAAGGTTTGCGTTGAGCACGGACGGAATGAATCCTTTTGGCAACATGAGCACTCAGCACAACACTTGGCTAGTTGCTCTCAGTTGGTACAACCTACCTCCTTGGTTGTGTATGAAGCAAAAGTACATCACGATGTCGTTGCTTATCCAAGGGCCGAAGCAACTGTCACATCCCGTTTTCTCATAACCTGAAAATCAGGGCTTACAAATTTTTTTTCTGCTAATAATGTTATCTTATGTGCATCTATTCAAAACTTTAGTTTCAAAATCGTGAAATTGGTATATTTCAACTTCTATATATCCCTTCCCTCTTAACCTCTTCACCATCAATACATGGTGAATCTTTTGTCCTTGTCTTTCCTCGACTCATGTTCTGTTGGAACTCCTAATTCTCTTTCTCTCGGGTGAAGCTCCGATCCTTTCTTCCAAGGCTATCGAACAACTTGTTCTCTATGAGATCCTTGAGTGGGAATCCTGCAATCCATTCTCCTTTCCTTCTCCTCATTTGCCTCCAAAACTCTGGAATGCCAAAACCCTAATCCTCGGCACTCTCCGTCTATTCTCACTGTCAAACCCCATGCTTATATACCTGTGGGACCACTCAAGCCCCAACCTACCATGACCTCTCATGTTCATCCCAACCACACACCACCCTTATATATATATATCCTTAATTCTCCAAGTGTAGGTGGGCACATACACTTTAAACCCTAATTCGCTCCCTTCGAGCAAATATGGAATCCTAAACCCTAGCTCCATTCTTATCTCCCTTGACACTCCATGAAACCTTATGGGTGGATCATGCACGAACCACCTATATAATATATATGTATATATATATATATATGCATATATATCTCTATATATATGTAATCCCTAATTCCATCCTCCTATACAAAAGGGGTAAAACCATAAATCCAATTTGCCATCTTATATTCCAAAAATATATGGGACAACAGTGTTTCCATATTAACCCCACTCGACAGGTTACCCCTATGCCAAAAATATCTTTTGATCTTTTTACCCTTTTACCTATTCACCACTTTACCCATTTACCATAGGGTTAAAACCATAATTCCACTTCTCCATGTTTCTCCTCCCTACCAAATATTCTCCAAAATTTTTGGTAACTTCTTACACCTATCCTCAAACCATTTCCACAAAAATATGGTGAAGTCCAGTGCAAATATTTCAAACCATTTCAAATTTGAGTTTGAAGCATATTTTAGCTTTGAACTATAATCCCCATAAATAAATCCCAGAAAAATCACACAACATTTTTGGAGATACTTCTTGACCCAAGGATTCCAAATATACAAAAATATCCATCTCTCTAGTTGAAATATTTTGAATTATTTCAAATCCCTTTTTCTGTCCAAATGAATCCCAGCATGAAATCCTCCCAAATTCTTTTTGAAAAATTTTGGATAAATTACAGGAGCATCCCATCTTGACATAAAGCTCATATCCCTACTCAACAGCCCTTGTACAATAAAAAATTCCAAGTAATTTCAAAATTGGCAATTGAGCTGATTTTGAATCCAATTCAAAGTCCACTGTTTGAAACCCCAAAAAAATCTCAAACTTTTTGGGGGATATCCTCTCCTCATATATGATCCATTTTTTGCCCATAAACCACATCCCTTTCTTTCAATTTTTCCCTTTGAAATTCCAAATAAGGATTCAAGGTGTTCATAGTGCTTCTCAGTGGGTTTGTTGTGTTCCTCATCCTTGTTCTCCTTCTGATCCTCTCCCTTGTCTTCTTCCTCTATTCCCTGCCAATTGTCTCAGTGCTCCTGGCATCCTCCTTCCTCCTTCCTTCCTCTTGGCCGCATGCCGATGCCAACATGCCACGCGCGCCATCGCACATGCATGCGCACAGGGTGTTGCCTGGTTCCCCTCTGCCACAACGCTGGGTCACATGCGCCGCCAGTACCTGCACAGGGCACTACACTCAATCATGCGCCACGCACATCTCCGCTGCTACGTGCCAGCTACCTCTTCTCCCTCTATTGCGCTACCCGCTTTCCCCTCTACCGTGGATGATGCCGCGCATGCCCCGCCAATACTCGCACAACGCCGCACCTAGCTCCTTCTGCTGTGCGCCACTGCTCCGCGCTAGCTCATTGCCGAGCCGATCCATCACCTACGTGCCAAGCATTCGGTGCCCTTTTTCCCCCTGCAGCCCCTGATGGAATTTCTGTGCTTCAGTTGATGCCGCCCTCGCACCTCCCGTGTGCATGGTCCACCGAGAGCTAGCGCTTGGCTATATAAGCCAAGGCCGAGCCCCTTCGCTCTCCCACGCACCACCACACTCTCCCTCAGATCCATCCAGAGGAACCAACACGAATCTCCTTCTTCCCCCTTTCTCTTCCCCCACCCCGGCCGACGGATCCGCCGCGACCCCGTCGAGAAATTTGGCCGCTCCAGCCTCCTTCCTCTCATCGCCGGTGTAGTCCCTCTTTCCGTTGCCACCGATGTGCCCGGGTGTCGATGCCGTTGCCACTCCGGTCACTGCTCGCACCCACCAAAACCACCAAGTGACTTCCCAAGCTTTCCTGATCATGCCACGGTGGTCGCCTCCGCCCTGCGTGCCACCGCTCGCTGGCGACGAGCTCGCTCGAGCCGCCCGCCTCACTCTCCTCTGTTTCCTCTTACTATCAGCCAGGTCATGCATGGTAGGGCGCGCTAAAGCTTTAAACGTGTTGTAGTAACTCACGAACCGCCAGGTCCCACCACCGGTTGAGCGAAGGCGTATTCTCGTCTTTACATCTTCCCCTCGGGAAGACGTATTGTCTCTGTTCTGCTCCTTGGAATACGTTTTCCCACCTGGGAAGCATACTCTTTCCCGTGTATTCTTAGTTGTCTGCCTTCCAAGTACTGAAGGCGCATTTCTGAAGTGCACCGACGATGTCATTTCCCCCTTGGTCTAGCACAGTACCCTCTCTCTTTCCCCCCGGTAAAACTTCGGAAGCTCATTTCTCCTCTGTCATAGCTTCGATTGACCCCTTTTTTTTTATTTATATAAAATCAAACCCTACCCAACAGTACTAGTTTCATTATTTTTGAAATTATTTGAATTTTCAAATTTGAAATCAATTAAAATTTGAGCATGTTACATTTTCCTTAAGCATAGTTTAACATGGTTTATCCCTTTTTTACATAAAATCAAGTAAATCATGTGGGTTCGGTGCACCTTTAATTTTCAAAGCTAGTATCTAATAAAAACAGATTCTCTAAGATTCTTGGTAAAAGACCAAAGTGCCCCTCCTAGTGTGTTGTAATGCACAAGGTAAAGTTGCAATCTCACACCTCCCTCTCCCTTTCTCTATAAATAGGACCTTAGGGGTGTAGAGAAAGTGTCGGCGGTACGGGAACTAAGGTTCCTTAAGCCGCTGGCAAAGGGCCAAACTTGATGCCACGTCGCCCAAGGGCGTGAGAATCGAGAATATGCGCTCGGGGGCTTGCCCCCACGAGCACTGTGTCCGCTTGACCCCCTTTGGTTTGGTCAAGGGGCCCACGTGTAGCGAGCTGGCGAAGTTGCGGGCTCGGGGGTACCTGAGCTCGGGGACCCCGAGCCCCTCCTGTTCCTCCCACGGTGCCACGTGGCGAGGCGCCCTGAGCACCCCTCGGGGCGCTTCCCCAAGCTCCTCTTGTTCCTCCCACGGTGCCACGTGGCGAGGTGCCCCGAGCACCCCTCGGGGGCCCTTCCCCAAGCAGTCCCTGTGGGTCCGTCAACTAGTACACGTGGGGGGTTCTGCGGCGCCCTCCGAAGGGCCCCGGCGGGCCCTTTCCACGTGTCCCATCGGGCGCATTTAAGGCCTGTCCAGCGCATTTAATGCCTGTCAGCAAGCGTGCCTACTCCAGGCCCAAAGCGGGCGTCCACCGACGTGATAAGGCCTGTCAGTTATCATCTGACAGGCTTTATGACTTTCGAGCACGGTACGGCGCGCCCAAGTGCATCCCTTGGGTCTGTGGGACCCGGGCGTTTGGTGCCGTGGCAGGGTGCTTGCCCGTTAAGCCTTCTCCAGCGCGTTTCAACCCATCATGAAGACCCATTTCCCAAGGACGGCTTGTCAGCAAGTCATCCCTTCCGCAGCAGCCTTCGGCGGCCGGCATGGCATGTCCACGCCCCCCACGTAAGCAGCATCCCTGCTGCATTTAATGCTCTTCGGTCACTGTGGTAAATCCCCAGGTATATAAGGGGAGAGCCGAGGCCATGCAAAGGGTTAGATCTTTTTTACACCAAGCTCTTCTCGCTCTAGCTAAGGCAAGAAGACCAAAGCTCCCTGGAATGAGCCGAGGACAACCTCTGTAATTTCTAAAGCATTAATACACACAAAGCAGGACTAGGGTTTTACACCTCAACAGTGGCCTGAACCTGGGTAAATCACCGTCTCTATTTTCTATCGCTTAACCTGGCATAGATCGATCGTAGCTTCTGTTCCAGCTCCTCCCCGGCCGAATCCCAAAGGAAGTCCTTCCGGACCACCGACGCCGGCGTTTAGTCGTCGACATAAAGGAAGAGAATTTCTGACATGTAATCCGTAATCCTCAAAATAATTGCGAGAGTTTTCACTTTGCCCCAACACAAGATCTTACACTTCACCCCAAGACGAGAGTTTCTACTTCCCCTGACGGGACTGTTCCATGTTTTGCCTCGTCGAACGCCACTCGTGCTCCTCCTCGACGGACACTACACTTGCTTATATTTGTCTTGTACTCCCAGAGGTCAATGTAACTGATCGAGGGGTGCTTAAAGTATACTGCCTAGTCCCATAGCTACGACAGTCAGCGCCGTCTATGGGAACCGGGCAAGAATTCATGTCAACTAGGATTCCGTCGGGGAACTATGATGCGCATAACCTCAACGCAAGCACCGCGTGCGTGCTCGCGGCCTATTGTAGAGGTGACCAGTGGCATGAGTAGGGTCCTTGAGAGTAAGGAGGAGCCTGGGAGCTTTAGGGTACCTTTTCCCCAAGTTTTGACGAAGGTTGCATGTGATTAAGTGTTTAGGGAAGAAGGTGTTCAATAGGGTTTTCTCCAAATGTTCACACTGGAGTTACTAGTATTTTTGCACATTTGAGCTACAGATATACTCTATGCTGTGTGATTTTTGGTAAATTTTCTGAGAGGTCCAGCTAGGGGTTGTAGTACAAATGTAAAATCAGCCTATTTTGGTACTTTATAAGTTTTTCAGAAAACTTGCACTGTAGTTCTCTATTTTTATTTATAACTAGGTGCTAATTGGTCTCAGGTATTTTATAGAATTTTTCCAGAATTTTTGGAGCAAAGGAGGCACATGGAATCATGCTTTTAAGGTTTATGCTTTAGAAGAAAATAAATAAGAAAAGGTTGCATTGTTAGGGTTTAAAGGGTGTGGGCCATATACCTGACATGTGGGCCCCTAGGGGTGTCTGGTATGTCAACTTTGGTTATGTGCTACCACGCTTGCTTGTATGTTGTTAGAGTATGTCTCGTGTCGGGGAAAAAATGTGAATTAGGGTTTTTCATAAAGTCGTTGAAGGAAGAAAAGGACTTAGGGTTTAGGGTTTTTATGCATCTGCATATATATGCATATATGTTGGTTAATTTGGAAAATGTTCGAACATTTGTGAAAATCATGTGAAGGTTATTTCACCTGCGTATATGCACATATACGCATGTCGTCGGGTTTTATGACATGAGATGATGCGAAAAAATCATGAAAGGCAACAGTACAGATAAAAATAATTAGTTTTAATAAGGACCTAATTTCAGTGTTTTAAAACGTGTTGAAAACTTGGGTGTTACACCGCCTCCTATGTCTAGGATTCCATGGCCGACTTGATTCGATAGATCTCACCGCCCGCCTCCTCTATAAATCTGGCTGGCCTTGAGCACGAGAAGAGAAGAGACCAATCGAGCGGCGATGGGATCCTTACTCTATTCCTCTGCTGCTGCTGCTGCCGGCAAGGATCACGTATGTCTAGCTGTTGTACGTGGTGTTCCCGGCCCGCGCACAAAAGTTCTTCCTTCCAACTTGGATTGGGATTTGTATTTGGATGAAATTAATAATTGTGTTGAATAAGGAACCAATGATCCTGAAGACAGAGAGCGCGACTACCACTAGATCATTACAACTCCAACAACCCAGTAATTCTATCTATTGATTCATTCCGGGCAAGACGACACTAGAATTATAAGGGATCTCATTCTTGGATATGTATGAACTGAGCAGGGTGCTGAGTTCGATCCTGTGGAGCCCATAGAGAAGAAGGCCGCATGCGTTGGTTTCAGGAAAGATTTCTGGTACCGCGTCGACTTCTTGGCTCGCAGGAGGGAAGACACTGCCCCCGTGCAGCACTTCTTTGCCGAGCTACGCCTCGATATCCGCTCTAACCTTCTAATCGTTGAAACATGCACCATCTTGGGTACGTAACTAATTTCCTATCGCCGCTCTATCAACTATCATACAACTCCCTCTTCAACCACACCAGCTAATCTGTCTCCCCACTGACACAGCTGGAAAAGGATGTTTATTTATCAATTGCTTTTTTTTATTATCACTTAATATCACGTATGAGCCATGGCATTTGTTTGTGCATAACAGATTGCAATGTGCCTATATAGTATTATGCAACTCGATCCTAATTTCTCTTTCATTTTCTTTCTCCATGAACAGACACGCTCCGCTCCTACAGAAGAAGGTGTGCATTCTGTCCGGATAAGTTTGAGATTTTGCACCCATGCGATGCATAATTTGTATGTGGAAAGAAGGGGAACCGAAAGAAATTCTTCCGGGCCAGAAATATTCTTCGCGCGCCATTCGTGATTAGACATTGAGGCAAAAAACCTTTTGCTTGTCTGGCCATTGTAGGATACTACCTATTACAGAGTGTTCGTTTCTCTTTTATCTTCCTTGTTTAGGGTTATTCCCTGGATGATTATACAAGTTAAACTTTGTTGAGAAGTATGCGATGCACCTAGAAATATTTGGAGTACAAAACAAGATATCTTGATGAAAATATCTAGAATAAATACTTTAGTAAAGCTTCATTGCAAAGTAAGAAATATCTAGGGACTAGATATTTGTCATGAAGATTTTAGAATAACTTATTTTATGGCAAATGCAAGAAACATCTAGACCTAAATATTTGTAGTGAAAATTCTAGAGTAGAGATTTTTGTATTATAGAGGTTGGATGGTTGCCGCTTGGCACCAATCCAATGATCTTGTATAAGTATAAATAGTAAATTTTGCTTGAGTTTGAACTCCTTTCAAAAGCTCAGATCAAATTCCCTCAAAATCAAATCCAAACTAATCGAATTTCTCATCCAAAATACACCTTTTCCTCCATAAATATTTTTTTAGAAAGTACGGAGTTTACTGGGGATTCCATGCACAGTTAAGTCCAGTTCCATGCACAGTTAAGTCCACCGTACAAGACATATATATATACTAGTAAATGTGCCCGTGCGTTGCACCGGGAGAAAATGAGCAATGCAAGATGAAATATAAATGCTTAAATTGGTCGTAAATGAACCTACCAAGTAGAAAGTGAAACTCTGAAGGACGCCGGTCAGTGAAACATCAGCATTTATTGAATCTCCACGATCCGCACAAGATACAGTTGGCAGTTGGTGGTACCATGCACTGAGCAAGAGCACTAAAAAGAATGACATACCTGTTGCAATATTGTACAAAACATACATGGTTTAGCATTGAGATATTCAGAAAAGGGTGTGGAAACATAGTTGCATTATGGCACAAAAAATTCAAAGGTTGCATCACCTATTTGGTGAGGACTTCTGTGTAGACAATATTCTTTGTGTATGTCTCGGTTGTACTGATCTTCTTATTCTTATTCTTCTCCTCCTTCGTGTACGTCTCGTTTGTACTGATCTTATTCTTCTTCTTCTTCTTCTCCTCATCATGTGTACCTATCAGTACCTTTATGTTCGATGTCGCGGTCGCTCTAGAAAGCGCGACATATAGCTGACCATGTGAGAAAACCGGTTCAGGCAGGTAGACGCTGACATTTGGTATTGTCTGACCTTGTGATTTGTTTATTGTCATTGCGAAGCTGAGCCTGACTGGAAATTGTTTCCTCTTGAAACTGAACGGGAACATGTCGTCGTCAGATGGGCATAATGGTATTCGAGGCAAGAAAACTCGCATTCCAGAGTGCTGTCCTACCACAATCTCTGCATCAATTGCATTTTTTTGAAATCCACGTACGCCCAACCTTGTGCCGTTGCAGAGGCCATTAGCGGGGTCGATGTTCCTGAGTAGTATGACTGGACAATTAATTCTGAGCTTTAGCATATGTGGAGGCAGTCCGTTTGGTGTAAGGGTGTTTAGGAATTCTGGTGGATAGTAGTTATGCGGGTCGTCTTCTACAGAATCGAAGCTGTGGTACACCATCTCCTCCCCTTGGAAGCGATCAATCATTTTTAGGTTGATTCTGTCTACGCAGTCATTCCTTGTGGATAAAATTGCTCTTGACGTGACGTATTTTGGATCTTTTAGGGAAGCGTTATCCGTTTGGTAGATATTGTCGATGAGTCTATCCAGGCCATTATCATCCGTCTTATTTGGCACACATATACTTGTAGGTAGAAGTATTTCGCCGTTATGATTTGTCTCCTCGGTTCCGTTTCCAATGCGTAGTAGGTACTCTGCGAACCACGGGTCGTTTTGAGCCCTCATGTTGCGCACAAGCTTCAATTGACGCATGCAATTCCAGAGCTCGGACCTGCGTAGTGACGCATCTACTATCTGGGCTCTTGTACCCTTTCGGACAACAGGGAGCACTTGCCTAAAATCTCCTCCAAATACGACCGTTTTTCCACCGAATGGAATATCTGGTCTGTCCATTATGTCCCGCATGCTTCTGTCTAGCGCCTCAACCGCCTGCCTCTTAGTCATAGATGCTTCGTCCCAGATTATTAGTGATGCCGCTTGGAGTAGCTTGGCTGTCCCACTTTGTTTTGTGAACCCACAAATAGCTCCATCGTCTATTCTTAGTGGAATCTTGAACCTCGAGTGCGCAGTCCTCCCTCCGGGCATTATGGAAGCAGCGACACCGGAAGTGGTCGTCGCCACAGCAATCTTGCCTTGTCCGCGTATTGTGGCCAGGAGCGCCCTGTAAAGAAATGTTTTTCCCGTGCCTCCCGGTCCATCGACAAAGAATATACCTCCTCTTTGGCGGTCAATCGTGGCTAGGATTTCCTCGTAGGCCTTCCTCTGCTCGTTGTTTAGGTTCTTATGCAAAGATGCGTCCTCGGGGTCCAGCTCAATCGAGGTCTCCTCGATGATCTCCCTAGGTACGTCGTCTGTCGTGTCATGCTATTTGTCGATCTCTGGCAGAGGAAATGACTGTATGTCTTTTCCCATTGAGTGCAACATGTCCCTGATATTTTTCAGTACCATTTGTTGGACCGTGTGCTTGCATTTGCAGTTTCTGCTATAGTCTTCTGACATTGCCTCGAGGTGATTGTTCCAGAGGCTACGGACGTCGCTGGGCTCACAAAACACCAGGATTGTCGCGAATAGCCTTCGTAGCGACGATGGCATTCGAAACAACTCCGCTTCTGTCATGCAGTCATCTAGTGTATTGTCTGCCTCAATTAGCCCCCTTCTTTCTGCAGCTTCACGGAAGGTTGGCATTACTTGTCCATCGACTGTTCTTAGGTCTTCGTAGCTGGTGGCGCCTGTCACGTGGTTTAGGAGAACTCGAAGATAGTATCGTTCTCCTTCAGCCGGGTGTGCCGAGACGATCCTGCCAACCTGGAACATATCGGCTCGTTTCCTCTCCTGCCAAAACTTCCCTCGTCTTTGCCAAGTATAATATTCTGGAAAGTCCCTGTATAGCATGCCTCGTGCTTTCTCACGTAAGCTGTTTGCTTCAAAGTATGCTGTCAACATTGACCTTTCTGTGCCACCACGGCCGATAACATTATTGATTTTTTCTTTGCCATTATATGAAACCACGTGCATATTTGGGAGATGTAGCTGTAGTTGCAAGACTGCTGGGTGTATTTTGCTCAGTTCGAAGCCATATATTCTCCACAGTGCTTCTGGAGGTGTCACCCACCGTGCGTCTCTGTACTGTCGAATCTCGTCGATTTCGACTTCATTTACTTTGTCAGTTACAGATACAGATGCTCGGTCATGTCCCTTGTAGATGTACTTGAACAAGTACTTAACGGCTTTAATGCTTGAGCATATCTCAACATTTATGTGGCAGTTGAACATCCTCAACAGATAGGGGTTGTAAGGAACAACCCACCTGTTATCTAGTTTGCAATTTCGGACTGTTTCAGTCCGGCCGTCATTGCGTCTCCTATATAGTGGGTAGGAGTCCTTGCCTTGAATTGTAGTTTTGTTAAATGGCCTTGGATAATTGTTCTTGCATGACGGACGATTCTTTGTGCATAGACAATATTTATTCAGTGCACCGCAAGGACCATGCATCATATGTTTGATTACCATTTTGTATAGCTCTGGGTACTTGTGCTTGTTAGGGAGCTCGGCGGAGATGATTCTGTCATATTGTTCTGGACATGTGTACTTGTATTTTCCAGTCATGATCAGCAAAAAGTGAGCGTGGGGTAGTCCCCTCTTTTGGAACTCTACAACATAGGTATATGCCTTAACCTTTCCAAGAATGTTCTTCTCAAATAGTTGCTTCTTCATTTCTTCTAGCTTCGCCCTGAAAACACGAACGACGATATCTGGGCGATCTTGTGGTGTTTGTCCAAACTCTAGTTCATGTTCGATCTCCTCCCAGTTGGGGTTGCAGGTCATTGTGAGGAATACGTCTGGCTTTCCATATTTTCTAACTAAAGCCATAGCATCTAGATACCGGCGAAGTTTATCTCGTGGCCCTCCAATAAATGATGAGGCAAGAACTGTCCGTTTTCCGACTGCATTTCCCTTTTGTTCTCCAGCTTGAATGCTGTCCAGAAGGCCTTGGTATAGATCTGCCCTTATTTCTTTTTGATGATGCCACATGTAATCCAGTCTGGAGCTTTCAATCTTGATGTATGTATCTACAGCAAACTGCTGGAAAAGCCGTCCGCCGTGCAATATTGGGTTGAATATGTTTGGCCGTGTATGGAATTTATAACAGTAGTATTCTCTCATGGTTACCCACAACCCGTTGATTGAATCTGTGCAAATATTGCAACATAAAAAGTTAGTTGCGTATGTAGGAGTGTACCATGTATTAAAATTGAATTTTGAAGACAATAATATATGAAATATTTACCTGGGTCATCGTCGTTATTGTTATTATCAGCACCAGCCTTTGTCACACCTTCCTCTTGTGTATCGGCCTTTGGGATTTTTGAATGCCAACCCAGTTCAGCTCTTGGAAAGAATAGAGGATACGACAACGGATCATAGCACCCGTAATATGATCGAATGCCCTGTATTTCGTTGTTGTTCCCATGTAGTATTACATTCTTGTCATAGGTATTTCTTCTTTCGTTCCCTTCGACCCACACTGCAGCTACCTCCGAAGTGATTGGTGCGTTGTATGTTCGCTGGTCCAATCTTTGGTCAAGGTTCAAGATGAGTCTGTAGTCCTCAAGGTTTTGGGCTTGTCCCAAGCTCCTAAACTGTTTAGAGTATGGGTTGTCGCGTAGAATGTCGGTTATTATGCCAACTACGTGCTTGTCTTGCTCGTACATTTCCTCGTGGCAACGGCGGTACCGATGCTCTAAGCTTGGATCATCGTCATAGAAGTATAGCTCCAGATGCTTCGGATCTAAGCGACTATTAGCAAATGAGTGTATATTGTGATAGATCTGACCATGAGCTCGAAAGGTGTAAATACCAGTTGTTCGCATGTCAGTTGTGTCTCTGTCAAGGTGGCAGTATAGAGAAGTAAATGAGAAGTGTCCATTGAAAAATCTTATATTGTTCCGAAAATGTCTTGCATCAGAATCGCTGCTTGTCCAAAGTCTCATGAGTTCAGGTGGTGTATCTGGATTGGCTAGTATTATCTGTCCTTTTCTGCAGCATAACCCCTTAGATTCATACTGGAATTTTTTTGCATTGCAGAATCTGCAATTTTGTACCGTTTTCAGCATGTGTGTGTTGTTTGGTATGTTGCTGTAGACGAAATCATACGGATCAGGGTTGTGAAATTCCTCGTCTTCTCTGATTTCGATTTCCACTTCTCGGTCCCATTCTGGTTTGATTTGTAGCATCAATCAAAAATTTAGTAAAGGAGTAACATAATGATGCAGCTATATTTAAATTGTATTGAGCATACCTTGACCAGAGAACATGTATTCATCCTCGTTGGTGTCTTCTTCAAATATGACTTCATCATTACCTGTGTAGTAAATTTTGCATGTATATATATTTGTTTGTATTGCATAAGAATATATATGAAATTGATAACCTTACCGTGATCATCATTGTAGAATGATTGTGTTGGCGCATCTACTTCTTTGATTGTTGGAAACACTGAAGAGGGGACGTCTGGCCACAGAGCCACCTTACTGTGATCATCATTGTAGAATGATTGCGTTGGCGCATCTACTTCTTTGATGTTTGGAAACATTGAAGAGGGGATGTCTGTCCACAAAAGATGGTTAGTTGTACAGACATATGTATATATTTGGAGCGTGAGAGTATTGTATAAAATTTAGAGTATTACCGTTAATCATGACTTCTGGCTGCTCTAGAGGTTCTATGTCATCGTTGCCGGTTTTCATCATGGATGTGTCCTCTTGTGATGATACCGGAACAGTTTTCATCCGTTTTGCCGTGAATTCTTCGTTACGACGTTTTAGCAACGTTTGTCTTTCTCCCGGCGTGACATGCTTCCTGTGTTTTACATTAAAGGTAGATGTACTTACTTCATGTTCTGTTGTAGTATTTGCAGGGTTCTCCATCGCAATTGAGTCCTTGCTTGCTGTGCTGCGCTTCAATTCATGGATAGCCGTGATTTGATCTATTCTAGCTTTCTTTTGTTCTGGCTGCATATTTGCATATTTCTGCCTACTTTGTGCGCATATTTTTGCTTTCTTTTGCTGATAGGCATCACGGCGTTTTTTCAGTTTTTCCTACTTTTTTTCATCCGTCATCTGTGCATACCGCTCTCTATCTCTTTTCCTTCTTTGTTCCTTGGCATCCATGTCCGGAGATTGTGACCCAAATGGTTTGCCTGCATGAGAGTTTTGGAAACGGTAAGAAAACTGATTAGAATAAAACTGATTAGAATAACTTATGAGAAACACCATAAATTAAAAAATCACACGAAGGAACAGCAAAAACCGAAAAAGAGAAAGAATAAAAACTGTACACGCGTCCATACCAGAACTTGTAAAGGAAAATGGAAGCATTACCTCGTGTCTGGTAAACCTGATTCTTTTTAACTGCTTGTAAAGCAGAATATTGATTGAATCTTAATAGCCAACATTATGCAGCATGATTGGGTCGCGTTCTATTCGCTAAAGTCGTAGTACACATGCAGATTATAGAGCCTGAACCAAAGATTTGATATTGTGTATGAGAATCAAGTGGAGGTTAAAGGTGTATTTGTAGCACCAACCATACCTATCTCTGAGTAGTATTCGGACTCTTCTACCTAGCTAAGTAGGATTCGGACTCTGGCATCTTTCTCCTTGTCCTTGTCTCTCTGGATCTCGGCGACAAGGTCGGCCCTCCTCTTGCCCTTGCCGAGCTATTCAGGATCTGACACCCGCCGATTCCTTGTTGTCCCGAGCCTTCCAGATGGCGGCGCCCTGCGGAGGAGCAGTATGGCGGCTTTCCACCCACCGGTGTTGGTGTCGATGACGGTGACCTCCGTCCTGGTGGGCCTCCCCATCCTCGGCGCCGGCGGCCGTCTCCATTAAAGCCCTCGAGAGTCACACTACCCTGCCCAACAACTGTGTGGTAATGGAGAAGGCAATGAGGAGAGGGCCATGAGGTGCAAGAGGCACCCGTACAAGGGCGGGGTTGGCGTGTGCGCGAACTGCCTCCGCGACCGACTGCTCGCGCTCGCCGCCGCGCAGAACGAAGCCTCCTCGGTGGCGCCGCCTTTGCCGGTCCCGCTTTTCCCAAGGGCGAGCCGCCATTGCTGAAGGACCGGCCTCTCGCCCCCAAGCCACTGGCCCCCAGGACCCGCCGGTGTCCACCCTACTGCTATCACTGGAGCATCAGCGATGCCGTGGAGCAGGAGCTGCGCGTGCTCACGGTCGGAGCAGACGAGGAGTGGAGGACCGTGCGCATCGCGTGCGCGGCGCACGGCGTGTCCTACGGCGACCCGGCGTGCGGCGACGGAGCCGTGTACTGGTACAGCATAGGCGCGGACGGGACTCCGAAGTACGTGCGCTTCGATCTGGCGACGGAGGAGAACACGTCGGTCGAGCGTCAGCTGGTCGACGGCCGGACGCCGGGGGGACCGATCTCCTGCTGGCCCGCGTGGTGGCTGTCGCCCCTGTGCGTCATCGGCGTCAGGTGGTTCAGCGAGTGGGAGGACGGCTGCTGGCCTCACAACATCAACGCCGTGGCGCACGACATCTACGCCGTGACGATGCCTGACTTGGAGCGCCTCCCGAGGCCGCACGCCCTGCAACGGGGGTACCTGCTGCTGCAGGAGGGGAACGGAGCTCTGTGCGTCCGCAGGATCGAGCTTTGCATCAGATTTTGGGTTTCATTGTAATACATGTGCCGGGACATGGCAGGCAGCGCCAGCTTCGTGTACACCTGCGCCGCGCCGGCGCCGGCCACCGCCTCGAACGACAGCTCCACCGCCCTAATCTGCTTTTACGGTATCGCCGGTAACGCCTGTCCACCTTCATGCATATAGAGTACAAATCGAATTAGTTCAAGCGCATCAAGCTAGGCACTCTCTTAATTTGAGCGTTTATATACATCCTCTTAATTAAGTGAACTTCATTACCTACCATACTAATTAATCAGGGGATCGAATATGTATGACCGTTATCCAGCTTGTTGAATCAGAAGAGCTGGGATTTGAGATTAACTTTGTTAAGTACTTTCTACATGTGCAGGTGATTATAAAGACACTCACGGCTATCCTATCCCTTATTCTTCAACTTTTCGGTGCATATTGTGATGGAGAATTCAATTGGGGATGTTGGTAAGATAATAATCTGTTAACTGCTTGAGCGCAACAGAAGAAATAACATCCACCTTTCATAAGTTGAATTTCATTTATTGTGCATTTTTTTTAAGTAGTAGTTCAGAAAGGTTGCAATACGTTCAGAGAAGTGTATTAGCGTACAGAAAGGTTTCATAAGTTGAATTTCATTTATTGAGCTTTATGTTTTTCAAGTTCTCCATGTACCATTGAGGCCTCTCTTGGCTGTAATCTTTTATTGCATCTTGCTTGGAACAGCACCAAAGGGCAAAGGAAGAACTAAATTGCATTAGCCAAAAACCACACAACATTAATGGAAACATAAAGCAGTGGCACATGAGATGAGCAACGCAAACCAATCTATCATCTTCTCAACTCTGCAAGAAGGATATTAATCTTATGATGACAAAACATTTCATCAGAAAAGCATGCATACTAACAAGACTAAAACTCCGATTTAGCTGATACCAGTGTTCTTGAGAGTAGAACTGGGAACAAAAAGGGCTTTATGATTACAGATTGTGAACATGTCACAGAAAAATTATGTATAATCAGGTAATATTTACCATTTTGTGATTGTTACTTTTCTATTGCAGTTAAAAGATACAGGCTGTGGTATTAGCCCTCAGGATCTGCCTCATGTATTTACAAAATTTGCTCAAACTCAGCCTGGAGGAAACCGGGGATATAGTGGTAGTGGTCTTGGCCTTGCCATTTGCAAGAGGTAGTTTACTATCACACCTCAAACTCCTTTTCCCTTTTACATGGTTTGGTGTTTGGTAACTAAGCTTCTCTTGAAGCAAGCATGCAACGATTTCAACTTTTTTGTGTAGGCCACACAACCTAGTGAATCAATCATTCAAAAACTCAGCAGCTTTTCTGAAAATTCCTTCACAGGTTTGTTACTCTGATGGGAGGGCACATCTGGCTGGACAGTGAAGGAAAAGGAAGAGGCTGCACAGCCACATTTGTCATCAGGCTCGGCATATCCGACAACACGAATGCATATCAGCAGCAGCTGATTCTACCGGTCCGAAGGCTCCTAACGAAGAGAGGAGGCCGGCTTCTCATCTGAAACCTCGTTACCAGAGAAGTGTATGAGCCACCGTAAATGACCGACGGGACTGTACCAAGTAGGACTCGTAGTTAGTTTTTTTATCTCTAATTTTGTGCTTAGTTTGTGGTAGCTTGGCATATATGTTGTACAAATAATGTATAGCAAATGGGACTGCAGGCTGCGGCTATGTACCTGGGTACAACACTTGCTGCATTGAGTAACGAGCAGTATCCTGTCCTGTCAGCGAATTCCGTATTCTTTTTTTCTTTAAAGGAACAACATCATATATTAATGAGAAACCAAAGCCATACAATAAGTGTTAAGTATATCCAGAACACAATCTGGACAAGAACCAATTAACACACGCTCCTCTTTGTTCCTTCTACTAAACTGAGATAAGCCATGAGCCACGCCATTAGCGGACCTATGCGCCTTAAGTAAATTCACTTCAGGTAGACATTGCATGATTCCCAAAGCTTCCTGCTTGAAGTCTCGCAGCAAGGATCTATCAAGGCCGGCTGAAATCAAGAAATTCTAAACTGCCAGGCAGTCGGTTTCTACTGGACGGACAGACTATAGTTATCCTTTCTTGTTAATACCTGGTCAGTCACTATCCAGTTCTTCTTCCCATCGGGCTCTACAACCGCAAGCAAAGATCTCTCAGAGTCTTTGTGAAATTCTCAGAGTCTTTGTGAAATTCAAGCAACAGTCCTTTCTGTAATGTTCTCATATCTACCCTACTGTCCGACAGCTCCTTTGTGCCATGCAATCCTATCCTGAAAGAAGAACAAGACGGGATCCCGATAGTCTTCATTACATTAAAGCAAACAATGTACAGTCATAAAAATTAAAAAGGCGCACGCAGAATTTCATAAAAATCTTGCTCGGGATAGAAATATTTTTCTAGAGACCATACAGGGGAACTGCATGTCAATGCATTAAGGAAGAAAAGTTCTGTACGGCCGAATTACGAGCTACCGACTGGCCAAAGGCCCGATCTAGGACACATTACCTTGACAGAATTGCTCGGGAAAAAAAAATCAGGATGTGAATGGTGTGCATTCGCTTGCCGTGACCCGAGCGAGCCTCCGGGACCGGAGCTCCACCAGGACGGAGTCGACGAGGCGGCCCCGGCAGCCGACACTGAGGGAGAAGTGCCCGGCGGGGGGCAGGGCGGACGGCGCGGCGGACAAGGGGGCGGAGGTGGAAGAAAGCCACAGCTGCCGAGGAGGAGCACCAGCTGGCCGCCCAATTCCTCCAATTCCGTTTCGAGTGATCCTGCCTTGTGCTTCCATTCTTCAAACAGCTGACGGACTTCTGACTCGGCCCCCTTTGCATCAGCCAACTGTGATTTAAGTTCCTCGATCAGTTTTTCCATCTCGGTCAACTTCTCCTCAAGAATTTTTGCCTGCGGAGGAGGCTGGGCTGCCGGCCTCGGCGGCGAAGGAGACCGCGGGGCCGGGAACGGCGGCGGCGCCCGTCCGTACGGGACGGGGGCGGAGGAGAACGCCGGGACGCTTCAGGCGAGGGCGCGGGGTGGGAGGCGGGTGACGCGGGGGTTTGGAGGAGGACGGGAGCTCCTGTGCGGCTACCGGAATACCGACCACGCCGTCGCCAAGGTCCCAGATGCGGACGGTGTGGAGAGGGTGGCTGCGGGTCGCCGGAGAGAGGAGGTCGCCGGTGAAGGGTGGTGTGGAGAACAGAGAGGGAGGGAGGGGGGAGGGGAGGAGGCCACGGCGAGGCGCTCGGAGAGAGGTGGGGAACCGTGGACCTGCGAACGCCGGCGGTGGGCTCGTCGGGACAGGGGCTCTGCGGCGTTTGGGGTCAGCGGCAGGCTGGTTGTGGTGGGAGAGGGAGAGGGAGAGGCGCGCGCTGCCGGAGTCGGAGAGCGGCGGGAGCGCTGCCGGAGTCGGGGTGGGAGGAGTGCGCTGCGCTCCGGGGTCGGGGGGGGGGTTTGTTTTGACGGACGAAGAAATCGACCGTCCTTTAATATTAGGGAGAGATATATCATATGTCTTGTACGGTGGACTTAACTCACCAAATTTCTCCATCACTCACCATCGGTCATGATATTTTTCGATTGATTACTCCATGTACTCTTAGAAGCCTCATAACCATTAATCCTTAACCAATTTGGCAAGAACGTCGCCTAAATAGCATACACCATGTCTCCCCTTTTTTCCACCAACGCCATGCCCAAATTTTACTGGGATCTATGGTGGTATTGGTTTGCACCCATATCCTCTTGTTGGCTACTCAGCCTTATGTGGTACCTGAACCTTTGCTGTGGGATCTGAGCTTGAACTAAATACTACCACTAGCGTGCTAACAAAGTACTATGCTAGATTAATAGCCTCCAATGAACTGTTTACTCATTTGTTCTGTAAGTTCAAACATCTTTGTTGTATTTCGTGTGTTGATCTACCACGTTGTGTCTATATCGTGTTGGCTCATTAGTTTGTAATTTCAAGGGGAACATGAACTGTCTAACAGCGTCAATTCACCATCGTCCTTTGGAGTCGTCTTTGGTTGGAGCAGAGGTTGACCACTTTGTTGTCACCAGACAGACGAGCTTCACTCTCGGTGTGCAGCACACTATGGACTCTTCAACTACTCTCAAGGCACGAGTTACTGGGCTTGGTGTTGCCAGTGCCCTGGTAAAGTACCAGTTAAAGGAGTCTTCGGTAACCCTGTCTGCGGAGGTTGATCTTAGGTCAGTGTACCAAGTGCCTTGGCTCGGCTTTTCTGTAGTGGTTTCCTGAACAGGTTGACTTTTCTGTTGTGGTTGCCTAAACATGCTGTGATTTCTGGACCCTGTTTTTTGTACAACAATGTATAAGGGCTATTTGATGAATGATTTCATTTAGCTTGCATATGATATTGTTTTGGCTGCCACTATGTAGTATATGAATTTTATATAGATGCTAGAGTTTATTACTGAATCCGTTGTGGTCTACAAATACCACCTCAACATTCTTGTTTTGATTCATCGATTTGTCTTGTCCATGCCTCACCAAATCTCTAACCATTTTAATCTATCGGGAAAAAGTGTTAACACTGATTTGGAGACGACGCGGTGGTCTTAATTATTTTACTTCGGTATTCTTTGTCCTCTTAAAGAATCTGATTAACATGGTACATTTTTTGGTTCTTCACGTTGATCTATCTTGTGCCATAGATCCTCTTTTTATCGTCTTGTCTAGGCTCCCCTGTATTAAGAGTAGAAATGAAACGAGGCAGAGTTTGCACAGGAAATGAGAGATTCAATCCTTGTTCATTTCATTCATTGTTGATGCTTAAAACTACTGGTCCATGACATCATATGAACTAATTTCAACAAACCTATTACATATCATACCACAGAAAATTTGCCCCGGAGGTAACTGATGTGGTGCTGCCAACACTAGCCCGGAGCCCCTCAACCAAGTGTCTTCTCTCCCTGTTATGTAACCAGAGGAGTAATATACCTTCTCATTTTTTGGAGTGCCATTCACATTGAAATAAGGCATATCCATTCTTGAGGTGTTCCTATTACCAGCAGGATCAACGATCTCCATTGGAGAACTGAATTGACTTCCATAACTGACATAATTCCTGTGTTTCTCACTACCTCAGAAAACATCTGTGCTACATAACCATCACTGACGGGCGCGACGACGCCCGTCGCTGATTATAGGAAACAACGACGGGTGAGTAGAAGCCCGTCAGTACTTGCAATGCAAAAGATGGGTCAGCCAACTTCTACTGACGGGCACAATATCCGCCCGTCAGTAGAAGTGGAACAGGAAGATAAGATTTTCATCTGTACTGACGAAAATCTTCACTGACGGGCTCTCCGGAAATGCCCGTCAGTACTGTAGCTCTACAACTGACGGGCTAAAAATTGGGCCCATCAGTGGATTTTTGGCCCGTTAAAAACCCACCCCGAGCCCGCATCTAACCTAACCGGCCCCTCCCTCACTCCCCGCACCCCGCCCCTTTCTCCCCCATCTCCCCGCCCCCTCGCCGCCCCCATCTCCCCATCTCCCCGCGCGCCGCCCCCCATCTCCCCACCCCCTCCCCGCAGCCCCTCTCCCCGCCGCCCCCATCTCCCCATCTTCCCGCCGCCCCTCTCCCCGCCGCACTCCTCAAGTCCTCATTTCTCCTCCTCCTCCCAACCCCCGCCGCTCCAGATCCACACCAGATCCTCCCAACCCAGCGCCTCTCCTTCTAGAACCTTCCGCACCTCCACCGCACCAGCCAATGGCCCCCACCCTCCTCGCTGCCGCCACCCCCACGGCCGAAGACCACCGACGCGGAGCAGGAGCAGCTACGGATGAAGCGTCAGATCCAGATCCACGGCAACGCGCTGGGCTCCTGCATCGACTACGCCCCGGCCACCAGCCCGTGGGCGGACGTCGGCGGCGGCGAGCTTGCGTTCGAGCTCGACGAAAACCTCGCGGAGGCGAGCCCCGGCTGCGAGCCCTACGCCCGAGAGCTATTAGTTATTGAATAATTTCTGCATTAGCCACTGAATCTTATTTTGTTTATTCTCTTGGTTCTGTGATTAGCCACTGATTATTGATTTTTGTGAAGCCTCCTCCACCGGTGAATGATACAAATCCATACAATGTGTTTAGACCAAGAGAGAAGGCTTATCGTCTTCACACAAGGAGGGTGAGTGATAGGAAACCAGAGGCTTCTAATCAGTATCTGCCTACTGTATTTGCTGTGTATCCTTACGTTCATTGCTTTTCTCAGATGCAAAGGCGAGAAAATAGTGTCCAATCATTTGACAAACTCCGTCTGGTAAGCGTAACAACAATCCTAAGTTTGTGCAGCAGCTGTTAATTTGATTATGGAAATATGCAGTTGTTTTGTTGTTGTAATTGCAGAATGCTTAGGTGCTTCTGCTTCATATTCCTAGTCTCGACGCAGGCCAGTTCCTAATTTCTATATCTTTTCTTTTCTGTGTGTTCTCTTTGATTTTGGATACTTATCATTTGTTCCTTTTTCTTGTTTTGCAGAACACTTTGCTGCTGAGAGCAATTCCAGGGCTCAATGATATGGGCAAGGCTTTGCTAGGTCTAGTCCTTATTTCTAGCTCTACGTACTGTCTGTTCTACGAGCCATCAGGCTACTTCATCTATCATAACCCACTCGATTTTTCCCTAATTACATCTGGTTATCACCTCCAACCTAGTTAACTAAATACTTCCAGAAGCTAACATTGATCTGCTTCTTTCTTGTTATTTTCTGTTTGCTAATGCAGGGCTAGTTTCCGAGCAAGTTATGGTTCTTCAAAACATTGGATCATCTGTTCTCGTCTCTGAAAACCAGGTCTGTCTGTCAGAACTGAAATTTTGAAGATGCTAGGATTTGGTCGTGACGAGAGGTTAAAATTTTGCATACTGAAATTGTTGTGAACTTGTCAAAAATGGACATGCTAGTCTCTTAACTTGTGTGTATTCATGTATATTTTGCTGAAATGTTGTCCGATGTTTGTAATGGTGGTTGAAATGGTGTATATTCTTTTGTAATGGTGGCTGTAATGTGTAATGAATGTATTATTTTTCAGAATTTATTTTTTTTAATCCCTGAAATATAACCACTGACGGGCAGGGAAACAAATACTGGTCAGTGGAAGTGAACTTCTACTGACGGGCTCCTCGCCCGTCAGTGAAAGTGGAACTTCCACTGACGCGACGTTAGTGACGGGCGAGAAACCCGTCAGTGGTGGGCTTTTAGGGCCCGTCAGTGAAGATGTGTTCTGAGGTAGTGTCTGCACTATGTACCTAGGGTCCATAAGGACTTTGACGAGGCATTGGACCAGTCACATGTTGATTCAATTGTGCTTGATACTTATAATGATTGCGCAAGGTGGATGTTCTAACAGTAGTAGTATACATAGCTTTGACAACTGCATATAAACAGGCACCTGAGAACTTCATTACTGAACATTAGGTAGTGGACCTAGAAACTGAGCTGTCCAAATTAGGTGTAAACGTGACAGAAAATTGGTGTAAACGCACTGTCCAGATTAAGTGTAAATGCGACAGGAAATTGGTAGGGATTATAAGGAAGTCGGACTGTTGACTGAACAACTTGGTATTGCCCTGGTATATAAGCTGGCAGGCCACCTGATATTCCACGGACTCCCGCCAAGAGTTGCTCCTGGTTCGCTAGTACCCAATCCAATGGCTGAAGCATGTGTACTCATGGATTCCCGAGGGATTTCTACCGCAGAGAAGCTTTTCTGCATCAGCGCCTTGAACATCTCCTTCATTTTAGCCACTTCAGCCCCTTCAAGTCAGTGAGATCACTCTTGATTGACCCCACGCTGTCATGATGCTCGTCACCTCTCTTTGAAGGTGATCCAGCTCTTCTTTCATTTACTGTGTATCAGTTTCGACATCGTTTGCAGATCAGAGCGTTAGCCTTAGGAATTTTACGAGCAAACTAGCTGCCACCCTTGCCGTCCCCGATCAAAACCCTTCCCACGGATCTACCGAATTGGACACATAATTTTACTGATGAACTAGCTAGCTTGTAACAGTACCAAAAAATTTCTAAAAAATTTCTAAACTTCAAAATTCTGAAATCCTCCGCTGGGCCGCATCTCCTTCTCCTCAGCCCACTATTCCTTCTCCCTCGGCCCATCCGACCCACCATCTCCATCATCCTGTCATCCTCTTCCTCCCGTCGCTCCCGTTCCGTCACCGCCGCCCGTGCCACCGCCCACCGCCCATCTCCGGTAACGGGACGAGCTCCGCTCTCTGCAACAGCTCCTCTCCCGAGGCCTCCTTTCCACGTGCCCTCTTCTTCTCCCCTCGCTCAACCCCCTCACCCATCTCACCCTGTGCCACCGCTTCTCTCTCTCTGCGCTGCCCGCCTCCGCCGAGCTCGCCACCCGAGCCAACTCGTCTGCCAGCCCACGTGAAGACGCAGCAGAAGCACGGACCACCGGCGAGTTCATCTCCTCGGGACCCGCTCCGATGCATCAAGCCCGAGGCTTTCCGACCACATCAGCGCAGCTATAAAACCTCACCAGCGACATCCCGAGCTCCTTCTCCTTTCCCCCAAGCTCCCTTCCCAAACTCCCCTTCACTCCCTCGAGCATCCGAGCACTCCCGAGCTTCTTCACTTTCTCCCGAGCTTCCCCGCCACCTCCTCTCCCTCTCTGAACACCGGCGAACCTGCCACCACCATCTCCGCCTCCGACGAGGTAAACCCGAGCCGCCCCTCCCCAATGCCAATCCTAAATCCCATGGAATCCATCCCCTCTCTCCACGAAAATGGAACCGCCGCCTTCTGAAGACCCTCCCCGAGCTACCAATTTTCGCCGGCAACGAATTTGAGGCTCGTCGCCGGCGGCCACCTCCTCCCCTGCCTCCCCTGCCTCCTTTCCCCCACCCCCATCAAGGCCACCGACCTCTCACCCCTAGCAGGCCGGCCTGGCTCCCTTTTGGGCCAGTGCCGAGTACACCCAGGCCGCCACCTTCCTTCCCCCACAGGCCGGCCCAGCTTTCCTCTCGGGCTGGTTCCGAGCGCCACGGGCTGGTACAGGCCGGCCCAGCCTTTTATTCTTTTTCTTTCATTTTTATTTATTTACCAGGCCGAAGCCCATTAGCAGCCCACAACCCAAGTCAGACTGAGCCTAGTAGATTTAGAATTTCTTTTTCTTTTCTTCTTAATTTCTTCTTCTGCTGAGCCCAAAACCCAAATCCTAGCCTATATCCAGCCCTACCCTAGCCCATATCCAGCCCAACCCAAGGGCCCTAATGGGCCCTATATTATTTTGCGGGCCAGGCCTGACAAAAACCCTATTATATACCGTTTCGATCATCTCGACGACACGGTTCTGATTTTCCACCCTGTTACTCCAAATTCTCACTTCTTAACACCCGACACCCACAAAACTATATCACGTCCTATATATTCTGATTCCCTTCCGACACCCTAATCCACATTCCATATCTTCTTTTATCCATTCAACATTTCGATTCCGACCTCACACCCCCACTTCTTATTTTTAGTACTATTTTCAAATTACTTTACATTTTACTCCCAGCTCGCATTCGTCGAGCCCGGACTTATATGTGTTTGTTTGTGTTTGGATCTTTTTGCAACTAGGAAACGATAGTGACAATCCGACTCTGGGCAAGGATTCTGATGACGAAGGACTCCCTGAAGACTTCGATCCAACAGACCCGGTTCAGTAGGCAAGTCACACTTCTTGTTCATGTTGAACCCACATGCCATTCTATTTACTGTACTACTAGTTTAGTTAATTACTTTTCGCATGTTAATTTCATACGTGTTACTTTTGAATGACATGATTGCTTAGTTAACACCTACCACTCCACAGCCCAGTAAATTTTTGTAGGCCATATTCACCTTAAGAATCTTAGGACGAAAATAAGTCATATCAATATCTTTCACCGGTATTAGAGGTTAGACTAGACAATATTCAGGGATACTGGTAACCCATGCTTAAACTCGGAGTATGTGTTTTCTTAAAGAGAAATTGCCGACGGTTGGAGACAGAGAAGATGGGGCCCTTCATGTATTGATTGTGCAGCCATACCCCTTCCGTGGAGTAAGGGTAATCGGGTGGATTGCCTTACTTGGGGCAGTTAAGAACAAGACCCTTTGTGCTAGTGATGAACATAGAACCGCTCAACCACATATTTGACTTGTCAAACCTGGCCTAGTAAATCTGCTCTGCCTACTAAACAACTACAAACTAGCTTGCCATTCCACTTCTCTGGAAGGCTCACAGAAGCGAATGAGGTGATAGGCCATTTATTGGGAAATCATAACTGGAACTCACCCGACTCCCGGATCATAAAGTTGACATTGGCCCGTCGGCTCCCGGGAGAGCGAGTGATGTAGTGTTTCTGGGTAGGAACTTCAAAAGGAAGAGCAAATAAAAAGCCTTATTAACCGGAACACTCCGGGACCTCCCGGAACACTTCCAAGATCCTCCAAAACACTTTCGGAACCCTTCTCTCTCATTCTCCATGAAATCGTAGCATTCCTAAATATCACTGAACGTTAAGCGTGTGACCCTATAGGTTTGAGCATATGTGGTCATGTCCGGAACACCTTCCGGCCAATAATCGTCAGCGGGATCTGGTCACCCATAACGACTCCCACATATCATCGAAGATCTTTATCGAGCGAATCTTGTATTGTTGCATACAATTCCTTTTGCCTCACGATACGTTACACAACCCGAGGCGAGACTTTGACGGTATCCCTGTGATCAACTCTTTGATCACCATACCTAGTTATCCTCGTTACCAGTTTGTACTCTTTTCTCGTTTCCGTATTCCGGTATCCCCGTGACTAACCCTTTAGTCACAATACCTGGCCAGGCGATGCTGGACACCATAATACTGAGTGGGCCCAGAGTGTATCTCTCCATCGCCGGAGGGGCAAATCCCAGTCTTGACATATCTGGAACCACGGCATACTTTCCGGTGTACCCGAAAGTCACCTTTATAATTACCTAGTTACAGAGTAACATTTGATGACCCCAATGCAACCATCCGGTATCCGGGTTTACGATATTCTCATGGTCTAAGGACGCAAGTAAACGTTAACACATTATAAGAAGATACCGATAAGATATTGACAATGTGATCTCGCAGTATCTCATAAGGGGTCTATCCAACACCATTGTCCAGAGCATGAGCTAGTCCAGAGGCCTGACTAGGATCTGAATGGTGTTTATTATTCCACACATACAATTAGGTTTTCCTCTGAATCTCATATCCAAGAACCAATGTAATTCTAGCATAGAACATAAACTTAATCATGAACATGAAAATAGAATAATAACAACTTTATTATTGCCTCTAGGGCATATTTCCAACAACCGGAGCCGGGACTCGAACTTCTCCTTGGAGCCGGCCAGGCTCGGGGTCGTCGAGGAGGAGGAAGATGCTGCTCGCGCAGCCGTCCGCGAGGTGGCCGGGGAGATCGCCCAACACTTCTCGCGGGAGGAAGACGAGAGCGGCGAGGACGACGATGGTGGCAGCGGCGAGGATTAGCCCACTCCTTTTTATCTTTTTGTGCTTTTTGTTCGAGGCCGAAGAGCCTCTATAATGAACTTTTGTGATGCAAAAATGCTAAGCGTGGACTTGGCTCCACTCCTTTGTTTTTGCTTCTGCTCTTTTGTCAAGAACTTGCTGTCAATGCCTTGCTAGGTGCGGACTTGGCTCCGCACCTTTCCTTGAATTTCTGTTGAGTGTGGACTTGGCTCCACACTGCTTCTTTTAAATTTGGACTGAGTGTGGACTTGGCTCCACACTGCTGTCTTCTTTAAATTTCTGCTAGTGGACTTGGCTCCACATCGCTTTCTTTCTCTCTTTTTTTGTGTGTCCAGCTCTTGCCCGAGCAGGCCGACCCTTGGGTGGTGGCCCCGAGGACTCCAGCCCCCGAGAGCTAGATGCTTCAAACTTGCCTTGGTGCAGGCCGCCCCTCGGGGCCCCAAGGAACTCATGTCCCCGAGGGCGATCTGTGGCACTCGGGAGCGTGCACCTTCGGGACTTGTCGTTCCTGCAAATTTGCCCGAGCATTGGTGCTCGGGACGGTTGTACAAATAGCTTAGATATTAGCGAGTGTTTTAACACGTCGATTTTTCCCACTTAGTTTCAGCGGGTTTTCTTCTCACACGGCGAGGCTCTCGCGCTGCAAGGATCCCTTGCGCCACCAGCCCATCTATTGGGGAGCCCCAAAGCACGTGTGCGAGCATGTAGGATACTCGAACGGCTTTTGGCCAGGCTGGTGCCCAGGGTTCGGAAACCAAGCGAGGCGACCAGGGCTTTGGGCGACAACCCGGAACCTCCCCGTGACTCACGTCGTTACTCCAGGATACCCCCGCCTTATGAATGAGCGGCGCACGGGCTCGTTGGCACAAGAAACTACATGTGGAGATGGTATAAAAAGTTTTAAAGCCGAGGAAACACGGCAGAAAAACTTAGCTCATGAGTAGAGTTAAAATCATGGTGGCTTTTCGTTCTGGGTTTCTGGGTTGATACTGTCAACGTCACCCAGGGATTTCACCATGGTTAGCCTGTACACTCGTAGGCGATTTATAATGGGCTGCTGGCAAAAGATGCCACCGCTCTGAGTTTTTCTGAAACTCTCCGCTGTCAGGACCTTTCGAGTCAGCCGACTGGTCACGAGCACAACAGGTAGAGTTGTCTGAGTACTCTGAGGTTTTGGTAGCGCTCGGGGCCATTGACCGGACCGAGCACAAGTGGTCAGGGGCTTATTTGCCCTAACTCGGGGGTGCTCGGGGTACAAGTGGTCGACCGAGCGCCGACTGCCCGCCAACAGGGACCAGATTTCCCCGACTACTCGTACCACAGACCAGCAGGGATCTATTCGCACAAAGGGGACATGGGAGCCCGATACTCGCGAGAGTGATCTCTTTTGCGAGCAAGCGAAAGGATACAAATAATTGACAAGTAATTGTAAATGCGAATATTGCTTATATTAATACTGCCTATGTCGCGGACATGGCTTATGATCCATGGAAGCCCCTGAGCATGTGTGCGAGTGCGTGGGATACTCGGGCGGCTTTCTGTCGGACTGGTGCCCAGGGTTCAGAAACCAAGCGAGGCGACCAGGGCTTAGAGCTGTCAACCTGGAACACTCCCGTGACTCACTTTTGTACTTGGGGGGCTGGCCCAAAGCATAAAGAAAAACTTACCCGAGCTATTTATGGATAGAATTTGCACAGATGCTCGATGTTCCATGCATTGTGCAGTGGCAAGCCGTCGTCCGTGGCCAGTCGAACGGAGCCCGGTCGGGAGACGTCGGTCACTCAGTAGGGGCCCTCCCACATGGGGGAGAGTTTATTCTTTCCTTCCCGCGATTGGATGCGGCGAAGTACTATATCCCCGACCTCTAGCGACCGGGCCCGAACGTGACGCTGATGATAGTGCCTTAGGCTCTGTTGATATCCTGCGGCACGGAGAGCAGCTCTACACCGGTGCTCTTCGAGGTAATTGACGTCTTCGAGCCTTCTCTGCTCCTGATCACCCTCCGAGTAAGCTCCGACCCGAGGAGAGCCAAAGGAGACCTTGGAGGGGAGAACCGCCTCTGCCCCGTATACGAGGAAGAAAGGCGTTTCCCTGGTCGCCCTGCTGGGGACGTCCAGATTGACCAGAGGACGGCAGGAAGCTCGTCAATCCAACTAGCTCCGCACTTCTTGAGGCGATCGAAGGTCCTTGTCTTGAGCCCTTTGAGGACTTGAGCATTGGCGCGCTCAACTTGGCCGTTGGCGCGAGGATGGGCGACCGACGCAAAAGAGATCTTGACTCTGATGTCTTCGCAGTACTCCAGGAACGCATCGCTAGTGAACTGCATGCCATTGTCGGTGATGATCCGATTGGGAATGCTGAAGTGGCTGACGATGCCACGGATGAACTTGATCGCCGTGTGTTTCGTGATCTTGACAACCAGATCTGTTTCTGTCCACTTGGTGAATTTGTCGATGGTGACATAGAGGTACTCGTACCACCCGACTGCTCGGAGGAACGGTCCCACAATATCCAGTCCCCAGACCGTGAAGGGCCAAGACAAGGGGATGGTTTGGAGGGCCTGAGCTGGTTGATGTGACTGCTTTGCGTGGTATTGACACGCTTCGCAGCGCCGAGCTAGCTCGACGGCGTCCTGAAGGGCTGTTAGCCAGTAGAAACCTTACCGAAAGGCCTTCCCAACCAGCGTGCGGGACGACGCATGGCTACCACACTCGCCCTCGTGGACATCCGCGAGCAATTCGCGGCCTTCCTCCCGGGAAATGCACTTCAGAAAGACGCCGTTGGTGCCACGCCGATAGAGATCCCCATCTACCAGGGCGTAGCGCTTAGCTTGGCGCGTAACCCTTTCTGCTGCGGTATCATCTTCGGGAAGGATCTTTTCTTTCAGGTATCCCTGGATCTCAGAGATCCAAGAAGACCCCTGAGACCGGGTGGCGAGCACGACGTGCTCGCCGGGCTGCGGCAACTTAACGGGACCTTCCCCTGAAGACGCAGCCTGGGTAGCCTCGCCTTGGCGCGAGGTTCCCCCTTCGTCTTGGTCGGCAGCCTCGACGGATGGCCAGGAGAGCCATTCTTCAAAGGCCCCAGCCGGGACCGGTTCTCGAGAGGACGCCAGTCGTGATAGGTAGTCGGCGGGTTCATTGTAGCGGCGCACGATGTGTTGGAGTTCCAACCCGTCGAAAGTCGCTCCAACTTCCTGACTTCGCTCAGGTATGCCACCATTTGTGGGTCCGAGCATTGGTACTATTTGGACACTTGATTGACGACCAACTGAGAGTCGCATTTGACTAGCAGACGGCGAATTCCGAGGGATGCAGCGGCACAGAGCCCCGCGAGCAGCCCCTCGTACTCGGCCATATTGTTGGTGGCGCGGAAGTGGAGTTGCACGACGTACTAGAGTACTTCACCCGTTGGGGAGGTGAGAACTACTCCAGCCCCCGCGCCTTTGAGCGTGAGGGAACCGTCGAAGTGCATCATCCAGTGTCCGGCGCCTTCGTGTCCCGGGTTTGCGGATAAATCCTCCCCTTCGTCTTCAGGCATCGGCGTCCACTCGGCGACGAAGTCGGCCAGAGCTCTGTTTTTGATCGCCCGATTGCTGATGAAACGGAGGTTGAACTCGACGAGTTCGATCGCCCACTCGACCACGCGGCCAGTGGCTTCCCGGTTGTGCAGGATGTGATCGAGGGGGTAGGCGGTAACCACCAGTACCTCGTGAGCTTGGAAGTAGTGGCGTAGTTTTCTCGATGCAATAAGGATTGCGTAGAGCATCTTTTGGGCTTGCGAGTAACACGTCTTGACGTCGCGTAGTACTTCACTGACGAAGTACACCGGACGCTGCTGTACGTGGCCTTGCTGGACCTCCCCGAGTAGGGCACCCGGGGGCCCGAGATCGGTCCCGAGCACGGCCGGTTTCTCGGGTTCGGCCGGGAGCTCGGACCCTGGCTCGATCCCGAGCACTCCTGACTGCTCGATGCTGCCTGGGAGCTCGGACCCGGGCTTTTCTTTTGATACGTCACTCGTTGGGAGCTTGGCTCCGAGCATGCCCGACTGCTCGGGTTTGCTCGGGAGCTCGGACCCGAGCACTCCCGACTGCTCGGGGTTATCCGGGAGCTAGGACCCGGACTCTTCCGACTGCTCGGGGTCGTTGCCTATCGGGAGCACGGACCCGAAGGCTTCTGCCCTCGTGGGAGTCGTCGGGAGCTCGGACCCGACCTCTCGCTCGACCACAAGGACTGCACTCACCACTCGGGGGTGGCCGAGATGTAGAGGAGCAAAGACTCCTCGGGTCCCGGCGCCACCAAGACTGGAGGCGAGGTGAGATATTTCTTGAGGTCCCGAAGGGCTTGCTGGGCCTCCGGGGTCCACTCGAAACGACCCGACTTTTTGAGGAGCTTGAACAGGGGGAGGCCTCGCTCCCCGAGCTTGGAGATGAAACGTCACAAGGCCGCCATGCAGTCGGTTAGGCACTGCACATCCTTGAGACGAGCTGGCGAGCGTATCTGATCGATGGCTTGGATCTTCTCAAGGTTAGCCTCTATCCCCCGGTTCGAGATCAAGAAACCGAGGAGCTTGCCTGAGGGAACCCCGAAGACGCACTTCTCGGGGTTCAGCTTCATGCGAGTGGTGCGTAGGCTGTCGAAAGTTTCCGTAAGATCTTCGAGAAGCGTTGCATGATCCCTCGTCTTGACGACGAGGTCATCGATGTAGGCCTCGACGTTGCGACCTATCTGAGATTGTAGAGTGATGCGCATGGCTCGCTGGTATGTAGGCCCAGCGTTTTTCAACCCAAAAGGCATGCGAACATAACAATAAGTCCCCACAGGGGTTGTAAATGAGGTTTTCTCCACATCCTTCATCGACATATTGATCTGGCGTTAACCAGAATATGCATCTAGGAAATACAAAAGGTCGCATCCCGCGGTGGAATTGACTATTTGATCGATGCGAGGTAAAGAGAAAGGATCTTTCGGGCATGCCTTGTTGAGGTCGGTGTAGTCCATGCACATCCTTAACTTACCGTTGGCCTTTGGGACGACGATGGGATTGGCGAGCCAGTCCGGGTGGATAACTTCCCGGATAAAGCCAGTGGCAAGGAGCTTGTGGACTTCCGCCCGGATGAACTCCTGGCATTCTGGTGCTTGACGGTGCACCTTCTGCCGAACAGGCCGTGCGTCGGGACACACGGTGAGGCGGTGCTCGATCACCTCCCTAGGGACCCCGGGCATATCTGACGGTTGCCAAGCAAACACGTCGGCATTCGCCCGGAGGAAGGCGATGAGCACGCTTTCCTATTTGGTGGCCAAGCGGCCGCCGATCTTGACAGTCCTGGACGCGTGTTCGCCCAGGGCCACCTCCTTGACGGGGACGGAGTCGTCGGCGCTGATCTTGAGCTTGGTCGGGGGCGGACCCGAGGACTCGGCGCGCTCACTGAGGCCTTCGACCGTGGCGGAGGCGGCCGAGAATAGCTGTTCGGCACAGAGGATGGAGCCCTGGAGGTCGGCCAGTACCGTGATTGTGCCGTTGGGCCCGGGTATCTTGATGGTGAGGTAGGCATAGTGGGACGCTACCATGAACTTGGCGAGCGCCGGGCGGCCGAGGATGTCGTTGTACGGGAGGTCGAACTCGGCGACGTCGAAGACGACGCTCTCCGTCCGGAAGTTGTCCTTGGTCCCGAACGTGACCATCAGGGACACCTGTCCGAGGGGCATGGTGATACCCGAGGTGACGCCGAGAAAAGGCATCGTGGGCCTCAGCTGCCCGGGTGGCACCTGCATTTTGCTAAACACTTTGGGGGATAGGAGGTTAAGTCCTGCGCCCCATCGATCAGCATGCGGGTTACCTTGATGTTGCACACTATCGGGGAGACCACCAGGGGAGGCAGCCTACTCCCGACGTGTTCTCGGGGTGGTCGGAGCGGTCGAAGGTGATCGGGGCCCACGACCACTTCAGCAGTCGGGCCGATCCAGTGCTCTGGGTCGCCGAGCACACTTCGCGGGCCATCACCTTAAACTGGCAGCGTGAAGCGGGCATAGAGGTGCCCCCATTGATGCACGCCACAGCCTCAGGCTCCTGGAAGCCGAGACCACCTTCTTTGTCACCGCGCTTGTCATCGCCGCTTTCGCGGCGCTTCTCACGGCGCTCTTCGCGCTCCTTTTTGTTCCTCTCGGCGAGGAATTTCACCGTCCGGCACTCGGCGAGGCTGTGCCGATCGGTCTCGTGTATCTCACACCACCGGTCAGAGCCCTGCTCGGGGGCCCTGGGTGGCTTCCTGCCGCTGCCGCCTGGACCGGCGCACGGCGGCTTCCGCGCTTTGACCTCCGCTGCCACGACAGGCTCGGACTTGCGCTTTTTGCCTTTGCCCTCCCGCCGCCCGGAGGGATGGGAGGACTCTGCACCGTCGGTCGACGGCTGGTCGGGGCGCGGACTATGCCACTCGCGGGCCTCAGCTGCCTTGGCGCATTTGTCCGCGACTACAAACAACTCTGCCGTGGACTGGACGTCACGCGTGCCCAGCTTCTCAAGCATCTTCTCGTCGCGGACACCCTGCCTGAAGGCAACGATAACTGCTTGAGGGGATATCTTGGGGATGGTGTTGCAGACCTGACTGAAGCGCTGGATGAAGTGCCACAACGTCTCCCCTTTGCGCTGTTTGATAGCGTGGAGATCGCTCTCCATGCTAGGGTGCTCAAAAGTGCCCTGGAAGTTGGCCATGAGTTGGTGGCAGAGGTCCTCCCACGAGCGGATCAAGCTCGGGGGAAGGTTCATGAGCCATGAACGGGTAGAGCCCTTCAAAGCCATGGGGAACCTGTTGGCCATCACCTTTTCGGCTCCTCCAGCCACCTGCACCGCGGTGGTGTAGATCTGGAGGAACTCTTCCGGGTGGAAAGAGCCATCATACTTTTACGGCAGCTCGGGTCAGAACTTTCCGGGCCAGCTGACGTGGCGAAGGCCGGGGGTAAAAGCCTGACAGCCCGCTTCGTAAAGCGGGGTGTCGGCCCTCCCGACCGGCGATGCGCGGACATGCTCCGGGGAGCATGTACGACTGGCGGCGGGGCCGGAGGACGACTGGCCCTCGGCAGCCCTCGCCTCTTGCCGCTTCTCCTGATGGCGCTCGATAGTGACGCGCGCATCTTTGTTGGCCCTCAGTTGGTTGAGGCGCTGGCGGCGATCCGGGCCACCTCCTGTACCAGGAGAGGCAACCAAACGCTGGGACCCGCTGCGGGGCTCCTTCGCTTTACCACGTGAGTGTCGTGGAGGTAGCGGCGGAGCGGCTGCTGAGGGCCCGGAGCGGGGGTTGCCAGGCCTTGAGGAAGTCTGAGAACCCCTGACCGCTGCATGGCAGCGAGCGGTGTCGACCAGGTTGGCTACCTCCGGGAGCCAAGGGGCCACAGGAGATATGCCTTCCACCTGGACGGACGGATGCCGGAGGAGGAGCTGCACGGCATGAAGCGTGCCTACCTCTCCTGGCTCATCGAAGTCCAAACGGCACCGGACCGGCTGGGAAAGCCCGACGAGGGTTGGGTCAGGATGCGCCTCACCCTCGTGGTCCATATGCCGGAGCTGCGACAGCGTAGCATCTGCCATTGCGGTGCCGCTGGACTCGGCATGGCGCCTCTGCACACAAGCGGGCGCCGAGTGCGCTAGGGCAGACGACTGCTGGTGCCCCCGATGCTGGGGGCGTGACTGACGGCCCGCCATGAACAACGAAGTGTCGATAACTTGGCTCCCCTACCTGGCGCGCCAAATGTCGGCGAGGAGACGCAGGCGTCGATGGTTCGGAAGGACCCCCTTTGGGATTCGGCCGGGGAACCGAAGGTATAGGCACAACGTCAAACTTAGGCGGGGTGGATTAGATTGTGGAGACTGTGATTTACCCAGGTTCGGGTCACCAAGATGGTGTAATACCCTACGTCCTACTTTTTGTGTATATATTTGGGAATATGCGAAGGGATTACAATGAACTAGTAAGCACAGATGCTCCTGTTCTTCTTCATCTAGGGTTTTCCGAAAGTTGATCTTTTTGGAATCGATCCCCCCTCTTATGGCCTCGGCACTCCCCTTATATATCCGCGGGTTACCACAACGGCCACAAAGAGTGAAAACGATATAATAACGCTTGCTGATGACACGCCACGCCGGTGGTTGGAGAACACTGTAGCGGAACAGTGCTCGTCAGGCCTTGGTTGGAATATGAGCCATCCGGGTGCGGTTCATGTCAGGGAATGAAGACTTCCGGGGATGCCATCTAACGTGGATCTTGCGGCCAGCACCCGGGCCCCATAGGGCAGAGACTGAGGGCATGTTTCCGGGCGCGCGGTGGCGCGCCCCAAAGTCAAAAAAGCCGCCTGACAACGCCATTCCCTGCCAAGAATGATAACCGACGTAGCTTATCCCTTGGGAGGATGGGAAACTGTTAGGGGACGCCACGATGTCCACTTGTGGCGGACTTGGAGCTGACAGGCCTGACAGACAGGTATTAAATGCGCCTGTCGGGCCGCGTGGAGAGGGAGGAAGGGCCCACAAGGGGTGCTCGGGGCTCCCGGGATCGAAAACCCCCGAGCACGCCCCCTAGGCCGCTCCACGAGGCAGGGCACTCGGCGCCCCGAGCGGGGGCCAAGTGGCCTTGGGTGCTCGGGGTAGACCCCCGAGCACCTCCTCTTTATTCATCCTGAGCGGTGGCCCAGCCACCTTGGGTGATCGGGAAGCACCCTTAAAGGACGACTCGGGGCACCCCGCGATCGGTTGATTGGGAACAGTGTTCGGGGTGAGCCCCCGAGCACCTTTCTTTAACACCTCCGTCCTTGGCGACGTGGCGTTAAGTTGGGTCTTTGTCAGCGGATTAGGGACCCTGGTTCCCTTATCACCGACAGAACCGCACGTCAACCTCTGCGACAAGCTCAAAGAGCGCCGATAAATTCCCAATGCCATCTTTTGTTAGTTTTTTTCACAGAAAGACTCGACGGGCATCTTTACGCTAGAGTCAAGTCAAGTCAACTTATTCTTGTTTATACGATGGATCACATGGATTGTATACCTCATTGGGCTGCGCGCTTTATATATATGCACCTGCAGCTAAGGATCGAAACCATTCATCTCAGAAGCCTTAGCCACACTTCGCTGTTATCTTCCCAGCGCGCTGCTTGGATCCCTCAAGTTTTCTTCTCCAGGTTAGTGCTTTAAGAAGCTGGAAATTTTCAAATGTTCTTAGAGCAACCATTCTTATGGCTTTATGCATGTTTAGTTTTGTGCTGTTAAATGTCTGTCTTGCTTTGGTAAATGAGAAGTTGTGACAATCCATAGGTTGTAGCAGCTCACATCCATAACTTCTTATATCATCAGAATGGCCAGTAACGCTTTCGGAGCTAAAAACGAAGAGAACAAGCAGAGCGTTCTATGTTCATTACCGAAGGCTCTACCGTTAGACTTTCTGAAGACTATTACAGATCAGTTCTCCGAGAAGTGTGTACTTGGTACAGGTGCATTTGGAACAGTTTATAAGGTATGATTAATTATGCCATATTTCTACCTCTCTTCGTAAGTTGATGAGATGGATGTTAATATACATTAGCTAAAGACACCAAAAAATATATATACATTAGCTAAGAGGTTTAACAGGGAATTGTGCCAGATGGGGAAACGATTACTGTGAAGAAACTTGCGGAAAATTCGCCAGTTACACGCGACAAAGCATTTACTAATGAGATTCAAAATATTATGGCTCTCCAACATGAAAATATAGTAAGGTTGGTCGGCTACTGCCATGAAGGACAAAAGAAAGTGGTGCTGAACAATGGAAGATATATAGTTGCAGACATTGTTGAAAGTTCACTCTGCTACGAATATTTACCTCAGGGAAGCCTTAAGAAGAATCTATTTGGTATGTAATACTACCATCTGATTTATTTTGCATTTGTATTTGAGTTTCTTACAATGTCTACACTATTGATTGGAATTTGGACATCAATTATTATATATTCCTTTAGTCTTTCACGCCTATACAATGACAAAAGAAAAGGTATAGCATTCTGCATTATAAAAGGGACAAATCTAGTTGTCATTTACTGAAAATTTGTCATTTTTCAACATCCTTTTTGTTGTTAGCATTCAAAGAAATAAGTACTATTGGAAGTCATTATCTTAGAGTACTTAAATAACTCAATGTTTCACTTGTTCAGAAGTACCTGCTAAAATGAATTGGGACACACGCTTCAAAATAATTAAGGGGATCTGCCAAGGTGTACTCTTTCTACATAGCATTCCTATTGTCCACATGGATCTTAAGCCTGAAAATATACTGTTGGATGATAACATGGTGCCGAAAATCGCGGATTTTGGTCTTTCGAGACTCTTCGGTCAAGAACAAACACGGATGAACACACAAAATGTTGTGGGATCATAGTAAGTCGACCACAAACTGCGATAATATTTTGTTCCTTTATTATAAAGTATATTGCATTTTAACGTCTCCAGTAATACTTATTTAACTCTTTATTTTAATGATGTTCAGTGGATACATTGCTCCGGAATATTTATATAGAGGTGAAATCTCCACCAAGTCAGACATATATAGTTTAGGCATACTAATCATGGAGACCACCACAGGAGAGAAGAACTGTCGCAGCAACGAACTGTCTGCAGTGCAATTTATCAAAAACGTAAGAGGAAATATTACTTAATGATTTGAAGACTGCAATTTAGAAGCTTATGTTGCAATCGCTTTGTGTATTATCACGGAGGACCATAATTCCAATTCTGTACGTAGGTACGTGAAAATTGGAGCGATGAGCATATACTGCGGGAATACTCATCGTTAGATGCAGATCGCCTCCAGCAAGTAAACAGATGCATCGAAATTGGACTAGAATGTGTAGAGATTGATCGACAGAAGAGACCTTCCATTGAAAAAATTGTCTACAAGCTGAACGGACTATCCACAAAATGAATGTCATACGAGGTATGAAATTAACTGGGCACACAATGGCTCTTTATTATGAGGATTTAGTTTCATAAGAAAGCAGAGCAGAAACTTTTGTTCTGTATTCAAAGGCTGACCACTTCTGGCAAATCATCATTGAGTTGTTCACCATGGTGCCTAGGCAATAATGTATGAAATGTCCAAATTCCACTCAAATTCATGTACATAATTAATTTGAAAATTTAAATATGATGGTATATTTCCACAAAAACCAAATATTTTACGTAAAATTTTATTTATTGTTCGTTGATACTTCAAATAAACTAGCACAACATATATTAATTGGAAGTTTGGAACATGCGCTAAATTTAGGGAATTCCAGTCATTTCACTTCTAACGTAGGAATAGCAACGGAGTACAGTGCAATTTTATAGTACATAGATATGTGGATATTCTACACGTAGGGGACTCTACACTTACTGACTGGTTTGGAACATTAGGAATGTATTGAAAAAACCCAAAAGAGTTCCAGCATATATAGGACATGCATCATTCAGGATGGCAAGGGCACGGTTGCAGGTGGGTCGGGCTATAATGAACCCAACACCGAATCCAGCTGCCTGCTCCTTGCCCACCCGCGAGAACATCCATGGGGAACAATTCATGCCCGAACTCGATGAATATCCGTGGATACCCGGTTGCTGATTCGGTTGTTGGTGCCGTTGACTCGCCGCTGCCCACTGGCCCGCGGAAGGTCTTGCTCTGCTCGTTGGCACGCTCTTTTTTCGGGTATAAATTTTTTTATTTTAACTATTTTTGGGTATCTATGGATATCCATGAGGCTATTTTGCCCTCCATGCATGACCGCAAAACTCACAGTACCCACCTATAAAAATCCATGAAGCAAGAATGCCCTCCATACCTATACTCCACGGGTATGTTACTCGCGGGCATCTAGCTCCATGGATAAACTTTTCATCTCGATGCATCATCTGATGTAATCTTATCGGTCCATTTGACACGTAGAAATTCCACGTGGAAAGGCTTGACTCTGAAATGAGCCTTCAAAGATTCATATCCTTCAAATAAGATTTGATGCTAAAGGAGAACACTAATAGATATCCCGGGCATTGCAGAAGAATTTTCAACAACAAATTTATTTTGAAAATGGGATAAAACTTTCTATCTCCGTAAAAAAACAACGGCACATGCCCTAACCCTTCAATGGCTCTACAATTTTTCAAATTACCCTTATATGCCTTTGGCATCAAGTTCCCGTTAACTTTCTTCATAATGACCATTTTACCCTCACTTCTCTCATCTCGTTGACACATGTGTGCAGGCCACAAATCAAAGTAACTTTAAAATATTTTTTGCAGTTACTTCTTTATTCAAACATGTACACACATAAATTTTTCAAAGTTTCAAACAATTAAATACACTTTAAAATTTTGGAGACTTTTAAATACACTTTTTAAATCTTTTTAGTCCACAAATGAAATAATGTTTTCACAAAAATTTTGTAGTTAGTCATAAATTCTCATATGTAGACATGGGAATTTTTCATAATTTTCTAAAGTTTCTAAACTCATATTTTTAAAATTAAGAAAATCTGAAAGTAGGGACAAATCACTTTTACAGCTCCGGGAGCGGAAGAATTGATGGAAAGGGCATAGAATGGTATTTTTAACATTTGCAAGGGTATTAAAGGGTTATCAAATTTTGTAAGGATATGGAGCTCCATTTGAACATTTGAAAGGTTAAATAAAGATTTGCCCCTTTGAATATAGTCATAAGAGTATATATATGAGCTCTACACCGCTGTATCGACCGTACATCCAAGCTTTGAGACTCGTATATTTTGTGTCCCTACGCCGCAGCAAATATACTCTCGTAGAGATGATTTAAAGTAGACGATAGTGGTTAAGCTTACTAACACCGAAACTCTCTGACCATTGAATAGTTCTTTCACTATTTAGCTGCCCCATTGGTCATTCACTCAACTTAACTAGGGTGCGATATGAGGGTTTTCTACTATGATGGAGATGACGCTTAATGAACCACGAATCACAAAACCATGCCTGAGACGAGATCCAAATCCAGTTGGGTGGTACATAACCGGGGGTGGACCGGGTTAGCTCCATATTTTGATATACAATGGTTCTGCAAGATTATTTCAGCTTGCAAACTATGCTAGATAAATAAGGGAAAGGACAGGCAATTTTGGCATATAAGCGAGCAAAGATACTCTTATAGCTCTGTTCACTGAGCAAGAGGTCTATAATGCCATTTTTCAGATGGAACATAATAAAGCACCAGGCCCGCATGGTTTTACAGCCGAATTTTACCAAACTTTCTAGGAAATTATTAAAGATGATATGATGGCTATGTTTGTAGACCTTCACAATACGAATTTACCACTCCATCGGTTAAACTTTGGTGTCATTACTCTTCTTCCTAAAAGTCAAGATGCCTGCAATATTCAGCAATATAGGCCAATCTGTCTCCTGATAGTGAGTTTTAAATTTTTTACTAAGGTAGACGCTAATAGAATTGTGTTGGTAGCTCAGAATATTATCCGTCCAATCCAATCGGCTTTCATGTCCGATCGTAATATTTTGGAAGGGGTAGTGATGCTCCATGAGACTGTTCATTCTTTGCATAGAGACAGGCTCGATTGTGTTATTTTTAAAATAGATTTTGAAAAAGCATATGATAAGGTTCAGTGGGATTTCCTGCAACAAACACTGCGCATGAAAGGTTTTTCACCTTTGTGGTGTCGCTGGATCCACAATTTTGTGGCGGGCGGCAGTGTCACTATAAAAGTAAATGATGACGTCGGACCATATTTTCAAACCGAAAAAGGGTTGCGGCAAGGTGACCCTCTATCGCCTATGTTGTTTAACATTGTGGCTGATATGTTAGCCATCATACTGTCACGCTAAATCAAACGGTCTCGTTCAGGGGCTCATTCCTAATCTAGTTGAAGATGGGCTATCTGTTCTTCAATACACGGATGACACCATTCTTTTTATGGCTCATGATGTTGAACGGGCAAAAAATTTGAAATTGGTCCTCACTACTTTTGAGCTATTGTCAGGGCTTAAGATTAATTATCAAAAAAATCCATCTTTATTGTTTCAGGCAAGCTCAAGGTTTTGCAGATCAATACAAAGCGATCTTTGGGTACGTGCAAGGTACTTTTCCTTTGCGTTACCTTGGCATCCCTATTCATCATAGGAAGCTCAAAAACATAGAATGGAAGGGGGTTGAGGACCGTGTCGGAAAAAAATTAAGTATGTGGAAAGGACGTCACTTGTCAGTTGTGGGTAGGTTTACTCTTATTAAAGCGGCGCTTAGTAGCCTCCCAATGTATATAATGTCTTTTTTTGTTGTTCCAAAAGGAGTCTTGAAAAGACTAGATTACTTTTGTTCTCTCTTTTTTTGGCAAAGTGATAATCACAAACGGAAGTATCGACTGACAAAGTGGAAGATAGTAGGACGTTCGAAGGAACAAGGCGGGCTTTGTATTCCCAGTTTTGAGATTCATAATATTTGCTTGTTAATTAAGTGGCTCTTTAAATTGATTAATGAAGAGGGGCTATGGCAGGAGCTCATTTGTGACAAATACCTAGCAGCCCGAACACTCTCCCAAGTGGAGGGCCGGTAGGATGATTCTCCCTTTTGGTCCAGGTTAATGAAAATTAAAAGATACTTCACCTGTTATGTCAATTATCAAGTGGGTGATCGTGAGTCTGTTAGTTTTTGGAATGACACCTGGGTGGGCGATCGACCGTTATGCCAGCAGCATCCTGCTCTTTTCAACATTGTTAGGGATAAAACGGCATCGGTGGCTATGGTCATGCGTATGTACCCTCTTAATTTAAGATTTAGGCGAGCAATCCCGGGTCATCATGCGAGGTCCCTTCATAACTTAATGATGCAGGTATCCTCCATTGTATTGCATAACTCAGGTGACAGGATTCTCTGGCAGCTTACTTCTAATCAGGTTTTTTTCATTAAATCCATGTATATAGCTTTATCCAATTGTAATATCATATCTCGACATACGGTTCTCTGGCATTTGAAATTGCCTCTCAAGATCAAAGTGTTTTTATGGTATTTATGTAGAGGGGTCATTTTAACTAAAGACAACCTTCTAAAGCGACAATGGAGGGGTAGTTCGAAGTGTTCTTTTTGCACAAAGGATGAAAGTATTTTTCATTTATTTTTCGATTGTGACTGTTGGGGGAGTACGATCCGGTCGCCCAGGACGAGGTACCCCCTGTTCTTATCCTTTCGTCTTTACACTTGGCCTTTCCAAAACTTCCTCGCAGGTCCCCAAGAACCCCCAGGCGAGGACGAGGCTGTGCCCCGGCGAGGCTTGGCGGTGAGGCTGAGGTATTTCTGCAAGGGCGAGGCCGGCTCGATCCGAGACGAGGCTAGGATGATCCACACCCGGGCCGAGGTAAAGAGCAGCACCTCGTCCAGGCCGAGGAAAGGAAGTAGGCGCGGCAGCGATCCGTACCGGTGAGGTGCATCAAGGATATACCGGCACATATAGTAGGTAGCGACGAGGATGAGAGTACAGATTCGCCCGATGTACGGAGGCACAATGTTGTAACCTGCCCCAGGGCACAAATGTATATTCACTTGCGGGACAGTTTTGCCTATATAAGGGCGAATCGTCACCCCATACAGTTCAGTTCAATACACAAAAATTCCAGTTCTTCGGTCCATCATGGTTCCCGTGAGTCGATCACCGGCGGGGTACTGTGGGAGTTTAGGTTGCAAGGCGTCGTTCCCCTAAGTCGTCCTCTTAGCACCTCGAGCTCTAAACCCGGGGTGCTCGAGTTTACTGTCCGAAACTCGCTTCGTCGACAGTTGGCACCGTCCGTGGGGATCGAAGGGGCGATGTACTTTCAAGCCGAAGCCACGCCATGGCACCTCGTCCGAAGCGGTCGACGGCGGGAGTCAGGCGGAAGGCGGTGACGAGCGGAGGGTCCGGGGCCCAGCTTCCTCCTGTCCCAGCAGAAGGAGAGGAGAATGCGAATGCGCAGGAGGCGGTGAGGGCCATGCCGGCGAGGCCAGATCACCAGGGTGACCGCGGCCCCGTCGCTGCGGGAGGTGGACCCCGAGTTGTGGCTCCGGCCTCCGCCCCGCATGCACAGGCTGAAGCTGTGGAGGGCCCGCAAGACCGGGAGAACGAAGTGGAGGATCTTCGGAGACAAGCCAGGGAGGCGGCGGAGAGGTCGGAGGTTCTGCAGGCGCGTCTTCGGGTGGCAGAGTTAGAAGCGCTCAAAGCAAGCGCTGAAACTCGGTAGGTGGCCGACTTGTATCGGGCGCAGCTCGAGGTGACACGAGCGTTGGCGACTCCGCCGCCCTTGCTGGAGGCTCAGGCAGCCGAGGAGCTGCATCGCCAGCTGGCCGAGGGTCGGTCCGCCGTGCGGGCGGAGACACACACCCCCGTCCCGGCCGCTGAGGCTCTTCTTCGAGACCTGAACGAGGCGCGGGCGGGCGGCTCAGGACATGCATACAGCAAAGCCAATAGGCCGCCCGGGAAGCGATCCGCAACTGTGACAGCGGACCGAGCCATCAGGGAAGCCAGCATCCGGATCAGTGTCCAGGCAAAGCGCATGTCAGCCAGCAGCCGGCATGCGTCACCCGCAACCCCGAGATCATCGACCTCACCACCGTGGCGAGCCCGCTGAGCCCTGACCTCATGGCAGTTCCGTTCCCACCCAAGTTTTGCATGGCCAATCTACCGAAGTATGCGGGCACGACGGACCCGGTGCTGTATACCAGAGTGTACGAGGCAGCGGTGATGGCGTTGGGGTGGGGGTGAGGCCATAATGATGAAAAGCTTGCTGCTGGCTCTCACGGGCATCGCCCAGGCATGGTACCTCGGCCTCGAGCCCCGCACCATATACTCCTGGGAACAGCTGCGTGACAAGCTCCACGGGCATTTCCAAGGGTGTCGTAACAAGGAGATGACTTCCACGGACCTCAGCAACCTCCGGCAGCGTCCGAGCGAGACCATCCAGGCTTTTCAGCGACGCTTCTTTGAGGTCCAGTGCCAGGTGAAAGGAGTTGCCGAGCAGACCATCTGCGAAGCCACACGACGAGGCATCAGCAACGAGGCCTTGGCCAACAAGCTCGAGAGGAAGCGGCCGAGCCGTGTCGAACAACTGTATGACATTATGGAGGTTTACGCTCGCGTGGAGGAAGGGCAAATTCTGCGAAGGGAGGAGGCCAGGGCGTCCCAAGTGTATGCGGGAATAGAGAAGGCGGAGGGCCGACGTCCGAGGCGTCATGATGTACACCATGTGTCCGAAGAGGATCGACGGGACAAGGAGCCACTCGAGTTCAAGGAGGAGGGCGGTCGCCAGCGAGGGTCGCGTCAGGCACAAGGGCGCCAGGCAACTCATCTTCCAGATCGACAGGGCCCCCCGGTACGCGAGCCCCTGCGGCGGCATGGAGGGGAGCCCTACGCTTGGCCGGCCCAGGGCCGAGGCAGGGTGGAGCCTCACCAGCGGGAGCCGCCTCGACCTAGGGGCCCCATTCGAAAGTACTGTGAGCTGCACAAGTCGTCCTCGCACTCCACGGCCGAGTGCGACGTTGTTGCCCGAGCTCGGAGGCCCGCCCGCCCCCCAGCGGTGGGCCAAGGACAACGCGCACCAGAGCCCCGGGTCGACGTGCTCCTGGGGCTCCCTCCCCCGCCCCCACGGCGTGGGTCGCTCACGGGCGGACAAGGGCCCCGCCGCGTTGTTCATGCCATCACCGGCGGAAGCGCCCATACCTTCCCGTCGAAGCGCCAGTGCAAAGAGTATGTCCGTCGGGTCCAGCACATAGGGGCATACCCCCCAACGGAGCTCCCTGCATGGACAAGCACCCCGATCACCTTCGGCCCCGAGGACGCCGTGGGCATCGTCCTCCCGCACCACGACGCCCTGGTCATCTCGGCCATCATTTCAGACGTGGAGGTCCGATCAGTGTTCGTGGACGGGGGAAGCTCGGCCGACATCTTGTTCGCTTCTGCCCTGGATGGGATGGGCATCCCGCGTTCGTGCCTCCAGTCCCCGGGCATTCCTCTTCTCGGGTTCGGCGACGAGCCAATCAGGGCCGTCGGCCGGATCAAGCTCCCGGTCAAGTTCCAGGATGAGGGCGGAGAGCGCGCCGAGACCGTTCTATTCGACGTCATCGACATGCCCTACCAGTATAACGTGATCCTGGGAAGGATGGCGCTCAACAGGTTCGGGGCGATTCCACATGATCACGCCTACCTGTGCATGAAAGTCCCCACTGCCTCGGGAGTCATAACAGTATACGGCGATCAGGGCCTATCCCACCGCATTGAAGAAACCACGACCTCAGCCATAAGATATGTCCATGATGTCGTCCCAGCAGAGCCCGCGGCCAAAGCGCTTCGCCCGGCTCCCTTCGGCGGCGTGGCCCTTCCCGATCCGGGCGATGTCCTAGGCATCAACGTCGTCGGCGACCAATTCATGTCGTCCGCCATGGGATGGTGGGTTCCCAAACCTAGACCGGATGGGGAAACCCGGTCGATCGTGCTGCCAGAGGATGAGCCGTGCAAGGCCGTGCTAATCGGGGCGGACCTCCCAGCCGAGTGGAGCAGGCCCTCCTCGTTACCCTGCGAGCCAACAGTGACATCTTTGCGTGGGAGCCGGAGGACCTACCGGGCGTGCCTCGAAGCATAATTGAGCACAAGCTAATGGTGATGCCAGGGGCTCGGCCTGTTAAGCAACGGCTGAGGAAGATGTCGACCGATCGACAGGTCGCCGCCCGCGAGCAAGTCGCCAAGCTGCTCAAGGCCGGGGTCGTCCGCGAGGTTATGCATCCGGAGTGGCTGGCCAACCCGGTCCTCATCAGGAAGGCAAACGGGCAATGGCGAATGTGCGTGGACTACACGACTTAAACAAGGCCTGCCCGAAGGACAACTTCCCTCCTCCTCGCATCGACCAGCTGGTCGATGCTACCTCTAGCTGTGAGCTCATGAGCTTCCTCGACGCGTAGTCAGGGTACCATCAGGTGTGGATGGCAAAGGAGGACAAGGAGAAGACCAGCTTCATCACCCCGTGCGGGACTTTCTGCTACGTCCGGATGCAGTTCGGCCTCAAGAACGCAGGGGCGATGTACGTTCGCCCAACTAATCGCCAAGACGCTAAGTGATCAGGTCGGCAGAAATGTGGAGGCATATGTGGACGACGTCGTCATCAAAAGTGTCCTCGCCCAAACTCATGTGGCCGACATACAAGAAACACTCTCCAACCTCCGATGGTCCCACATGAGGCTGAACCCGGAAAAGTGTGTCTTCGGCGTGTGCGCCGGGAAGCTCTTGGGCTTCCTCGTCTCAAAAAGAGGGATCGAGGCCAACCCAAAGAAGATCGATGCCATCCTCGGGATGCAGCCTCCCGCTACAAACCAAGCAGGTGTAGAGGCTGGCGGGCCGACTCGCGTCCTTGGGGCGATTCGTATCCCGCTCGGCCGAGAAGGGGCTCCCGTTCTCAAAGTCTTGTGCGGCTCTGGGACATTCAAGTGGACCGAAGAGTGTCAGTCGGCCTTCGAGGCTCTGAAAGGTTATCTCACCTCGCCCCCGCTCCTCCAGAGTCCGTCGCCCGGAGACACCCTTCTGCTGTACCTCGCCGCCACACAGCTTCGGCCGTGAGCGCGGTCCTCGTCAAGGAGCAGGGCTGAATCCAGAATCCTGTCTACTACGTCTCCGAGTCGCTGCAGGGGGCAAAGATACGGTACACAGAGCTCGAGAAGCTGGCGTATGCCCTTGTCATGGCGTCGAGAAAGCTCCGCCACTACATCTTGGCTCACCCGATCCGGGTCCCGACCTCCTTCCCGATAGGCGAGATGTTCCGCAACCGAGAAGCTACGGGATGAGTCAGCAAATGGGCGGCTGAGATCACCCCCTTCGCAGTCGAGTTTCTCCCCAGGACCGCCATCAAGTCGCAGGTGCTGGCCGACTTGTGGCGGAGTGGGTTCCCCGTCCCGACCTCGTCCCAAACATAGAAGACCCGACTTGGACCCTCCACGTCGACGGCTCCTGGTGTGCTGAGGGGGCCGGGGCCGGCGTAGTCTTGATCTCCCCGGAAGGGACCAAGGTGTTGTACTCGGCTCGCCTAAACTTCAAGACGACGAATAAACGTCGCCGAGTACGAGGCACTTCTGCTTGGGCTCCGCAAGACGCGCGTCGCCGGGGCGCGTAGCCTCCTCGTCAAGAGTGACTCACAGCTAGTCACCGGACAGGTCGGCAAAGATTATCAGGTGAAAGATCCCGAGATGGCGAAGTACCTCGCAAAACACTTCAAGGGGATCACCGTGCAAAGCATTCCACGCGCCGACAACGCCGAGGCTGACCTTCTCGCCCGAGCGACGAGCGGCAAGACCATGCCGCCCCCCTGGGGCATTCAGCGAGGTCCTCTCCGCCACCTCGGCTGGGGGCCTCGCCGACGTCTGTGGTCTCTCTTCAGAGGACTGGAGAACCCAACTTGAAGAATACCTCTCTGCAGAGAAGGAACCCGAGGACCCGGTCGAAGCACGTCGGCTAGCAGCGCGCGCGAGGCTTCGTCATCCACAGGGTTCGCTCTACAAGTGGGGGTGTGCACCTCATTCCTAAGATGCATCTCGGCGGGGGGAGGGCAAGGATCTGCTCAAGGAAATCCACCAGGGGCTCTACGGGTCGCACCTCGCCTCGAGGTCCCTAGTCGCCAAAGCCTACCGCGCCGGGTTCTACTGGCCCACGGCGCTGAACGACACACAAGACCTAGTGAAGCACTGCCCGGCATGCCAATGGATGGGCCGGGGCACTAACAGACCGGCGAGCGTGATGCAGCCCATCTCGCCCTCCTGGCCCTTGGCACGCTGGGGGATCAACCTCGTCGGCCCCTTCAAGACGGCGTGTTGGGGGGCCAAATTCGTCGTCGTCGCCCTGGACTACTTCTCGAAGTGGGTGGAAGCAGAGCCTCTGACGAAGATCACCTCGGCCTCCGTGCAGAAGTTTGTTTGGAAAAGCATCGTGTGCCGGTTCGGTCTCCCGCGCGAGTTTACCGTGGATAACAGGACTCAATTCGATGCCGCGAGCTTCAGGAACTTCTGTTCCGGCCTCAACATCAGGCTCTGCTTCGCCTCGGTCGCAAACCCGAAGGCCAATGGCACGGTGGAAAGAGCTAACGGCATCATTCTCTCAGGTTTGTGAAAACGTATGTTCAAACTCCCTGCAGGAAAGTGGGCGGACGAGCTCCCGAGCGTGCTGTGGTCATCCCGCACGTCGGTCAGTCGGCGACGGGGTATACCCCATTCAAGCTACTATTTGGCGAGGAGGCCGTCACCCCGGTCGAGGTGGAGTTTGAGTCCCTCCGCATCACCGAGCGGCCGGACACTAACAACCATCTGACATCGCTCGAGGGGCTCGACGAGGTGCAACAAGACGCTTCGCTGCACATTGACCGGTACTAGGCCACTACGCTAAGAACTATAACAAGATGGTGAGGCCGAGGCCCATAGCGGTGGGCGACCTGGTACTCAAGAAGAAGCTCAACCCCGAGGCCGATGGCAAGCTCAGCTCCAAATGGGAGGGCCCGTACGAGGTCATCAGCGCGTCACGTCTGTCATTGTTCCACCTCCGGGATCTCGACGGTGTCGTCCTCAAGCACAGCTGGAACAGCGACAACCTCAGGAAATACTACATATGATCTCCCCGAGACTTTTGGCAACACCCAACTGCTGCTGCGCCAGCTTGATGGGATGTCATCCTTGTAATGACTACTTTTGTTAAAGAACACCTATCTCAATGCAATGTGTGCTCGCCTCAGAAGAAATTGTCTCGTCTTAGGTGGTAGCTCAGCCCGGCGCCGCTCCCCTAAGGACGATGAGCAAATCTAGGCCATGATATGACCAAAGAAGGGCGACGTGCGCTACTGTCCCGTCTTAGGTGGTAGCTCAGCCCGGCGCTGCTCCCCTAAGGACGATGAGCAAGCCCAGGCCACGATATGACCCAAGAAGGGCGACGTGTGCTACTGTCTCGTCTTAGGTGGTAGCTTGGCCCGGCGCCGCTCCCCTAAGGACGATGAGCAAGTCCAGGCCATGATATGACCCAAGCGGGGCGACGTGCGCCACAGTCCCGTCTTAGGTGGTAACTCGGCCCGGCGCCGCTCCCCTAAGGATGATGAGCAAGTCTAGGCCACGATATGACCCAAGAAGGGCGACGTGCGCTACTGTCCTGTCTTAGGTGGTAGCTCGGCCCGGCGCCGCTCCCCTAAGGGTCCTGTCTTAGGTGGTAGCTCGGCCCGGCGCCGCTCCCCTAAGGACGATGAGCAAGTCCAGGCCACGATATGACCAAGCGGGGCGACGTGCACCACAGTCCCATCTAGGTGGTAGCTCGGCTCGGCGCCGCTCCCCTAAGGACGATGAGCAAGTCTAGGCCACGATATGACCCAAGAAGGGCGACGTGCACTACTATCCTGTCTTAGGTGGTAGCTCGGCCCGGCGCCACTCCCTAAGGACGATGAGCAAGTCTAGGCCACGATATGACCCAAGCGGGGCGACGTGCACGACAGTCCCATCTTAGGTGGTAGCTCACCCGGTGCAGTTCCCCTAAGAACGATGTTCGACGGGCGGCGTCGCACGACTCAAACTCGTCCTAAGTACCGTAATTTGCGTAGCCTCTACTACGATAGGTACCAAAGCAAAACGACAAGGTTACAGCAAACGAACCCCGCCCCAGTGGCAAGGACAACCCCGTCCTGGCAACGGTTACCCCGCCTCGGGAGGCAACTCGGCCCGACACAGCGCCCTTAAGGATAGCAAATGATGCGGTACGACGGGTTACCCGGCGAGCTCCGTCTCAAGCAACGCCACGTGATAGCATGCCCACCCGCGGTCGACCTCAAACTTCCCACCAACGCAAAGGTCAGAACGGCAGAAAGAGGCCCGGAGTTTATAACATATCAAATTTTCAAATACATGGTTACAGAACGAGGCGACCGCGACTGCTTCGCGGTTGCCTGTTATTTTGGTAGGAAGGTAGAGCCCTTTCCACAAGATAAGTTACAACAATCGCAGCCAGCGCGATAGTAAAAACAACAAAGTCCCGAACCAGGGCAAAAAAACACTAGACGACGCCAGCCTTGGGCGACCGCGACTACTTCGCGGTCGCCTGTTATTTCGGTGGGACGAGGGAAGGCTAGATGACTCCCTAAGCATCGGCGCCATCAGCCAAGTCGGTGGCGAGGGCCAAGAGGAATAAGTTGTCCTCGCTGCTCTGGTCCATCGCTGGGGCGCCCTCACCAGCCCCCTTGCCAGCCGCGGTGAGCAAGCTGCCCCCACGAGCTTCGACCGACGCTAAGACATGGCCCTCCCCGACTTTCTCCCCAGGCACGGAGCGCTCCTGCATGATCGACAGGGCGGGCGAGCAGTGCTTATGCGACATAGCCACAAGGGGACAAGACCCACTTCGCCTGGCGGGTGACTTATACTGCGAAGGCCCCCTCTGCAAACAAAGCATAGTAGAGATAAACATCGCAACTTTAACATAAATCAAAATGTAACATCACGTCGCAAGGTAAGTCCACAAAATGCCACAAGCAGCGAGGTAACATCGGCGCAGCGACGGTAAAGCAAGACTTCAAATTTTTTTAACCAACATCCAGAGCGGGCTCTAGACCTTTGGCTGTTGGGACGAGTCGGTAGGACCTCCCCCCGAGGTGCCTTCGGTACTCTTCGAGCTTCCTCCAGTGGCCGACTTCCTTCACGACTTCTGGATTCCCTCGGTATACTTCTGCCCCTTCTTACGAGAGCTCCAGACCGAGGTCATGAAGGCGTCGGCTTCACCCTTGAATTTGTCCCAGACCCTGACCACCTCGGAGGTCTTTGGCGCGGCGTAGCCTGAGGCCGAGAAGACGGAGGGCTCAGCACGGTTCGCTAGGTAGGAGCAACCGAGCACGAGCTCCGCGGAGGCTCTGGCGTTGTCCTGGGTGAAGAAAAATTTGGCAAGGTGGACGTCGTGGCAAACCCGGGTCGCCCATTGATTCCATCGGCGACCTCCGTCTCTGGGTCGGAGGAGTTGAAGGTGGTGACCTCAAGACCCACTGCCTCGGCCGCCAATCCCGCCGCATGGCACAAGGGTGGGATGAGCCGGGAGACCTGGGTGTCTCGGTCGGTAAAGTGACCCACCCTTTCCTGCACCAGCGTGAGATCGTCCCGAAGTTTGGCGACCTCCTTCTGAGCCGCAGCGGCCTTGCCCTCCTCTGAGGCAAGCAACGCGGCTATAGCCTCGGCCTTCCCCCGCTCAGAAGAGAGTGTCGCCTCCACTTCGACGGCCCGCTTGTTCGCCGCCTCCGCCTTTCCCGCTCGACAGTAAGCTCCTTTGGGCACGAGCAGCTGCAGCCTCGGCTTCCTAAATTTCGGCCTTGAGGAGTTCCATCTCGGATGCCTTGTCTTTTAGACACGCGGCAAGCCCGGTCGTCTTCTTCATCTTGGTGTCCAGGGCCCCCAAAACGTCGGTGGTTCGAGCCCGCTCTTCGGCCAAAGGGCCCTCGACGTCGGCCGCGCGGGCCTCCAGGAGGGAAAGCTTCTCCGCAGTGAACATGCACTGAAAACAGAAGATGTCAGTATGATACGAATGTCGAAGCGGAAAGGCGAGGCGGGGTTACCTTTAACGTGGCGACCCGAGCGGCCGCCCCGACTTGCGAGGCCGTCATCCCGGCAAAGCTCGATGCCACATCATCCTCGGACGGTCTCACCCCAGGGTGGTTTACGAGCTTGAGCTCCTGTGGCGAGACAGTGAGGAGATCCAGTCCGTGTCGACCGGAAAGCACCACGCGGGGACGAGAGGGCTGGAGAGTCGAGTCGAGGGAGCCCCAGCACTTAGGATCCTTCGGGGTCGAGGAGGAGGACAGGACCGTCACCATCGCGCCAGAAGGGCGAGGCGCAGGGCCCCCCTCAGCAGTCCTGGCGTGAGGATGTCCAGGAGCGACGTCGTCGCCCAATGCGCGAGCGGCTACCGGGCGAGGCGAAGTTTCTGGCGCCGGTGCGGGCGAAGGGAGACGAGGCTGTTCTGCAACGTTCTCCTTGGGCGAGGTCCCGCCTGACTTACCGGCCTCGGGCCATGAAGACTCAGGGGCTGGCACGTCCTTCCGCAGGGATTTGCCAGCAACGTCCTCCATGACGATGCCAACTGCCTCGTCAATATGCACGTCGGATGAAGACGAGGAGGACGATTCCCAGGAAAACCTGCTTTACGCCACGGCCGTCAAGTGGACTGCCACGACGAGGCCTCCCATAGGGCCTTTGCCCACGCCAGGGCCGGGTTTGGCGGCCGCGTCGTCCGGCTTCTTCACAGGGGCCTGCTCGTCACTCCCGACACGCGACCCTGCCTCGGACTCCTCGTTGCTTGAGTCCTCAGAGTTTGCCGCGCCCGGGGCGGACGACTCGCGGCGATCGCTGTCCGCGTCGTCCTCCCAATATGCCAGCTCCTGAGCAAGGCTCTTCGGCTTCGTCTTTTGAGGGGCAGGGGCAGCTCGCTTCCTCTTCTCCCCCGCTTTGACGTCTGCGGCAGGGGCGATGTCCGGGCGAGGGGGATCTCCGATTTGAAGAGCTCGCAGGCCCGGTTCCGGCGCCCCGCGATCATCTTCGAGACGACCTTCGCCTCGGACGGCAGGTATTGCCCAAGGAGGAGGTTCGCCTCCCTCTCCACTCGGGCGAGATCATACCCCTTGGCAGGCTCGTACCCATAGAAGGGGCATGGTCCGAGGGGCATCCCCTCGGGAAGGGCGACGCACTTCATCTGCCAGCCGGTGGAGAGCGGGCGAATCCTCAGGAGGATAAACTCCTCGACCAGATCCCGAGACGAGAGCTGGTGGCTCATCTCGGCCAGGGCATCTCGTCTTGCCAGGTCGGAGGTAGTAACGATGAGTTGGCGTGTCGAGTAGCCTGGGGCGGTCTTGTTGCCAGTGAAGCCGAGGTCACCAACCCGATAATAGAACCATTCATAGCGCTAGTTCTTCCATTTGTTCTTCAGCGCCATCGCGGGGTAGGTGGCGTCAGACCCGCGGCCGCCCCGAAACCCGATCGTCCCGAAAAGGGAATGGGCGCCGTTATGGATGGGCGACGTCGTCATCACGGGCTCATGAAACATGGCGAAGCAGGTGGCCGTGCTCTCCAGTCTCATCGACTTCATCACCCACTCAAAGATGGCCAGGCACGAGATCGCCGTGGGGTTGAGGTCCAAAATTTCCAAGCCGAAGTAGTCGAGGACGAGCTGGACGATGGGCGCCGCGGGGAAGGACAGCCCAGCCCGGAACTGGTCGGTGAATACAATAATGTGTCCCTCCGGTGGGGTGGCCCGTGTGCTCCCCTCCTTGGGAAGTACAGGACCGTGCTCGTCTAGGCCTAGAGGGAAACTTCCCGCAGCACTAAGGTGAGATAGTGTAGTCTCGGACGCTTGAGTGTCTCGAGCCACCGCATGTAGGTGACCTTCTCGGCTGCCTTCTTTCCCTTCGGTTTCGCGGCTGTGGCAGTTTTGCTTGTCGACATGACTCTCTCCTGCTCGAGTGCCACGTCGTCCTGAAGGCGTTTAAAAGCAACCCAAGCTGAGCGGCGAATTGTGCGGAGTCGAAGTCGAGCGCGCGGAGCGGCGAGATGCAAGCGACGGAGACGGGATCGTGTGGGCCTGCAAAGGGGAGGCCCGGGGGTATTTATAGGATGGGGCGGTCCGAGATTCGAGGCGGCATAACTGGCGGGCGTGAAGCCAGCGCTTCCGGCGGTTGCGATCTGAATTCGGGGGCGGAAGGTCCGAAAACGGAACGTCCGGGGGATAACCGGTGGCTCCTCATCCTGGACCCCCCGTCCTCCCGCACGAAGGAATGATGCAGCCGCGAGCGACGTCCTCTCCCACCGATCGCGCCTGCAAGGGGCTACTGTTGGGGGAGTACGATCCGGTCGCCCAGGACAAGGTACCCCCTGTTCTTATCTTTTCGTCTTTACACTTGGCCTTTCCAAAACTTCCTCGCAGGTCCCCAAGAACCCCCAGGCGAGGACGAGGCTGTGCCCCGGCGAGGCTTGGCGGTGAGGCCGAGGCGCCCCGGCGTGGCGGGGCCGAGGCTGAGGTATTTCGGCAAGGGCGAGGCCGGCTCGATCCGGGACGAGGCTAGGATGATCCACACCCGGGCCGAGGTAAAGAGCAGCACCTCGTCCAGGCCGAGGAAAGGAAGCAGGCGCGGCGGCGATCCATACCGGCGAGGTGCATCAAGGATACACCGGCACATATAGTAGGTAGCGGCGAGGATGAGAGTACAGATTCACCCGACGTATGGAGACACAATGTTGTAACCTGCCCCAGGGCACAAATGTATATTCACTTGCGGGACGGTTTTGCCTATATAAGGGCGAATTGTCACCCCATACAGTTCAGTTCAATACACAAAAATTCCAGTTCTTCGGTCCATCACGGTTCCCGTGAGTCGATCACCGGCGGGGTACTGTGGGAGTTTAGGTCGCAAGGAGTCGTTCCCCTAAGTCATCCTCTTAGCACCTCGAGCTCTAAACCCGGGGTGCCCGAGTTTACTGTCCGAAACTCGCTTCGTCGACAGTGACTTAGCTCGTTTTGTTTGGCGGGTTGTTGAAATAGCCTTTGCGATATCTAAACCTTATGATATCTATCATATGATGGAAAACTGGCTTTCCAATATTAATGCTCAGTTAATTCCTCTTATCCATGTTGGCACGGCGGCTATTATTTGGTCTATTTGGTTATGCCGTAATGACACCATATTTGCCAAAAAGAAATCTAACAATCCTTTGCAGGTCCTACTTATGGCTACCAATTGGCTGCGGTTGTGGCCTACCCTGCAGTGTAGCTCGCCCCAGGAGGATATGCTAGCGGGATGCAATTGGTTGGAAGCTGAGCTTTTCACTCACCATGGATGGCGGTTTACTAAGTAGCTGGCTGTTTAAGCTTTAGCAGTTATTGAGTTGTACTTTTTCTTTCTCCATGTTGCAGCCCATATTTGGGCTTTCCTCTTTGTTTACACGTTCATTTGTCAAATTTTGTAATAAATTGGTTGTGTGTATGTCAGTGTAGAAGCTGGGAGGGTTTCCTCTTCCGTTATCTAAAAAAAAGCGAGCAAAGAACTTGAAAAGATAAGCAATGGGAATAGTTGAATTATTGCCAGGTACGAAAATAATGGAAGGCAGGAGAAGAGAAGGAACTTGACCTATGTATACATAGAAAATTTATAGCACATAATCAAATGGCTAAATCAATTTGATATGATGTGGCACAATGTAAGATGAGTCTCAGAGAGCAATACATACTTAGGTGGAGCCCATTGTATAAAAATATATAAGTTGGATCAATAAAAATACAAATTTCTGTTTAGGCTGCATTTTGTTTGTCCCTTAATTTTCCGATTTACATATGTATCCCACCTCAAGTTAATGGTATTTTTCTGTCTCATATTGCGAGAAGTCAAGTCTTTCCTTACCATGTTGATATTAGTAAACAATTCCACCATACAATCCGTACATATCCTCTACTCTTTCCTTCAGTCACCTCGCGCCTTCAAACCTTCCACCCGTACTCTTCGTTCTTAGTACTAGCTACGTACACTATACGAAATTAGTAGTTATGAGCGATAACTTATGATTAATCCATGCATTATATATTTTTCCTGAGGGATTCCTATTACATCGTAGGATTCCTATACATTGTATTGACGTAACGACATCGTAGGATTCCTATACATTGTATTGACGTAACGAGTGAATTAATTATCATAATAGATTCCCGTAGGAGATCTAGGAAAGGAAGTAGGACCGAAGCCAGTTAAGGCCCCGTTTGGGACAGCTCCAGCTCCCAGCTTCACGTCAGATTTGAAGATTAAAAACTAAAATAAAATAGTTTATATATCTATATTTAGTATATAATATCAATAAAATATGACTTCTAACCATTTTCGATGTACCTTCAGCTTCAGCTTCACAAAAAAGTAAAACTAGAGAACCTAGCTTCACTTTTTCATGGAGCTGAAGCTGTCGCAAACGGCGCCTAAGAAGAGACCACTAGAGTCACCTCCACTGCATCGGGGCCCTGTGCTTTTAATGATCGAACAGTGTTGAACAATAATTCAGTTCTTGATTTTTCCAACTTTCATTGGGGTCACCTGACACCAGTGCACCACCCCTGAAAGGAAGAGTCGTTTCGTTGTTCTACCACGGAAATATTTTCTTATGAAGTACACCTAATAGCATCCTAACTATCCTCATGGCATTCTCAGTTTATTAAATCAAGTCGCGTAAGGCTTGCAAAAGAAGGGATTTTTCTCTCATGTTAGCCCAAAATGTTTGGATTAAGATATTTGCAACGAGTATCTTCAGAATCACGTTTACTTGGTTGCCTTTGATTCTTTTTTCAACCATGCATAGTTTACTTGTTAATGTTGTTAATTTTTCATTATTATTTTTGTTACTCTGCAGAATCATTTAGTTATGCAGCATTTCAGATCTCCGGTCTCCAGCGAGAATGAAACTTTGGATCTTTTTCGGAGAGATGCGCAAGATGGAAAGAACATGCTCTAATATTGCTAGAATGAGTCACGTCATTGTGGAACCTGTTAAATTTTATTTCTTATGGTAACTGCTATTCCATGTATCTTTTCTTGGTAAATCGAGATACTCCAAATAGAATATTGTTGTCTCTGTTTAATGTCAGTTTGAAATAAGATTTTTTTTTCCTGGCTAGATGCTAAGGTGGGGATATGCGCTGACCCCTTTCTTCAAGTTCAATTAGGGTGTGTCAGTTCTCAACCAAACATTGCCACACTTAATTACGACACACTAAGTCAATTTTAATTAAGTTAAGTGGGTATTTCTTTAAGCCTTAGGCAAGATTCGCTTTCCGATAGCTAGTTCTGATATGCCAAAGACACAAATAGTATGATAAAAATATTTTAGTCATCTCTATCTAAGTCGTGGTCTCCATCTAAGGCCATGTTTGATTGAGAGATGACTGGCTTTTACTCGGAGCAAGAAACGGTCATCTCCATCCAAGCTGTTAGATCGGCGTTTTTGGCGTATCATTAGTGTTTCTTGAGTTTTTTTTTGAAATAATATTTTTTTACTCAGAAATTTCAGAAATATTACTACATTTGAAAATTTTCAAAAATAGCCTCAATCGCCATGGGTGGTGACGGTAGGGCCCTAATCGCCATGAGTGCTGGTGATTGCCAGCTATCGCCGCGGGTGGTTACGATATTTAATGCAATCGCCACGGGTCATGGCGATAAGTCCCAACCGCCACAGGTGCTGGCGATTGGAAGTTAATTCCTGGCTGGATCGCGCGGCAACCCCCAACTGCCATGCCACCTGGCGCAATCGCCACGGGTGGTGGCAATTACGGTGTAATCGCTAGGGGTAGTGGTGATTACTCCCTTGGCTATATAAAGACCCGCAATCGCCACCCGAGAGCTGGTGGGAGGAGGAGTTGGAGGCAGCCGCCGCGGAAGGAGAGAAAAAGAGCGCTTGGGTAGAGAGGGAGAAAGGGAAATAGAGAGGAGATAGAGAGGGGGAAGTGTGAGGTTTTTCTGCAGCGATTTGGAGGTAATTTTTTGAATCTTTCACCGTTTATTGTAGCAAGATATAATTTAGGGTAGATTTATTTCGTAGTATTTAGATATAATAGTAGATCTAGAATCAGGGGTAAATTTAGGGTAGATTTGTAGCACGATATTATTTAGATTTGTTCGTAGTATTTAGATATAATAGTAGATCAAGAATCAGGGGTAAATTTAGGGTAGATTTATTCGTAGTATTTAGATCTCGTAATGTGTAGAAATAGAGTACTATTTTAAATAGAAACCTATGGTAGACTATATAGATGATTAGTTCAGAAAAAATTATAACCACTCGTACAATTTTTGGCGCATGACAGGATCTTAGACTGTATAGACTAAAATATTACGTTTTAGATGGCAGGAATGTCAGAATAGTCGTATTTGTAGTTTACTATGGTGTTGGTACCATCCGTATAGATGACTCTGGTTCCGTCGATCTTAGTTGCTTCGCACAAACGAGATTAACCATGCAAGATGCAGACAGATACTCTATCAATGCCATTAATGAATGGTTCACACAGCCTTTGGTCTTGATCCAGAGGTCGCAAGCGTAACCTTGCAGGCGTATTTTAGCAACTCTTGCAAGCATGTCTGATGGGATTTGTTCCCGCTAAATCTGACAAAAGACTGGCGGGTTTGGTTGAGGGCAAGTAAGGTACGCAAGGGTTCTCATTATCTGTTGGTCCAGGAAGTAGCTAAGGAGGTGTCATCTGAAGAAGGCGGAGGCGGAGACAACGGAGTTGGATAGAATAGCCCAGCGGCAGAGGAAGTTGTTGGCGAAGAAGGCACCGTAGTGGAAGGCGGTGGACCTTTTGCTGGACCTTTCGCCACAGGAGCTACCGAATACCTCAGCGGTTTGGTGGACAAGGGGGAGATACGCCAGGAACTAGTGCAGATCATGGAGCATGATGATGCCGTTGCTAGAGAGGAACAGAGGAATGTCAAAGATGGTAGCAGCGAAGAGGACGAAGCTGAGGATGAAGAAGGAGGGGACGATCCGATTCCTAGTATGTGAAATCTTGACATGTCCACCATAATGAATGTTGAGGGCGCAAGTGATGATAGGTATCCATACAAAGCGAACGAGATTATCCAAGGTGCATTCTATGGCATGAAGAAATAGGTGAAAGAGGCGATGAAGTTTTGGGTGATGTCGACACAGAGGACATTTGGAGTGCAGAAAAGTTGCAGAGATCAGTACTCAGTGAAGTGTAAGTCTGCTGGGTGTGAGCGCTACGTGCATGCGTCCCTGAGGAGGTATGAAGTGCAGTGGGTACGAAGGGTCGTGCCGCACACATGTGTCATTGTTTCGTAAACAAAGTAACATTTCATAAATTTGGGATTCAACATGTTCAAAGGTGGAGAGCTTGCCTGGCAAATGTTGGCCTTTGTCTGAGATTCGCTCTTGGTACGACAACATCTTAGTTCCTTCCGTCGCGGTTTTGCTATGTCGTATCTACACGTTGGAAAATCATCGAATAAGAAATGGCACGAGGAAGAACCAAATAAGAACCAGTATACACTCATGGACTTGAAAATACGTAAGCTGGTCCTAGACTTAGCTTCAAATATGGATCTTTCGTAGAGTCAAAAACCCTAACCTATTCGATTGATGACGTGTTAGCACTACGGAGGATATTGGTTATCAGATTTTAGTTGGGCTCGGGGGGAACAATATGCTCCAAATCTTCTATAGGGTTAGACGGGAGTTCTAGGGAGCAAGATGTTAAAGTAGTATAGTATAACACTTCATTTAAAGGGATGGGGAGTTTTAGGGTTTTATAATGCCGGGTTAAGGTTTCTCTGGTTTCTACTGTGCTAGAACCGGGTGAAGTTTATACTCTTCAAACTTTTAGAAATCTTTATTCAAAACTTATTTGAAGAATTTTGGTAGAGGATGATCATTTAAACAGATATTGACATAGAACGGAGCTCCATTATTCTCTTGGTTTTTTTAAAAAAATACGAGTGTGATTCCTTATTAGTACGCTGGAGCAAGATACTTTATATGATTCTAGGAACAAGAGTTTTTTTTCGCAGCTATTTGAAAGAAACCTGTATATAGGAGGTATACCTTAATTGAAATTCAAAAATCTCCAACGGTGTTCCTGACACCCATCGGAATATCAGTGCTGAACTCGTGGCTGGTGTTGATGTATCACGAGATAGTAAAGAATATCTGCATTCTAGCATAGTTCATGCAGACATCTATTGAGATCAAATACCAATATAGCATAAGTTATGACATGGCATAGAGGGCTAAGCAGATCGTACTAGAGCGGCGGTTTGGGATATTCATCGATTCATACCACAATTTGCCATACCTTCTGGACACACTAGGCCAGAGGAACGATGGGACATTTGTTAGCTGTTTCTTATTGCCCTCTACGGACATGCCTAGAAAAATTATGTTGAATGGTGCTTTCTGGTGCTTTGGCCCATGCGCAGAAGCGTTCAAACATTGTCGGCTGGTTATTTGTATTGATGGGACATTCATGACAGGCCAGATGAAGGGGACACTGTTTACCGCAATTGGGGCAGACAGAAATGATCAGTTAGTGCCACTGGCAATGGGCTTCGCTGACTGCGAGAGCTACGATAACTGGTTCACTACAAGAGACCTGTTAATCCGTGACGGATTGAAACCGTCACACATGTGTTCAAAACCGTCACGGATTTGCATCCGTGACGGTTATAAAATCCGTCATGTATATCGCGTCATAGATTGACCGCGGCACCTTCCATGACGGTTTCCCCATACCGTCACAGATGTTCTCCAATCCGTGACGGTCGTAAACTGTCATAGATCAATCCCCGAGGCCCTGGCCAAGCCCGGGACTCTGTGACGGACTAAACCGTCACGGATTTACATGACGTGGCATCTACGTGGATCCGACGTGGCAGTCAAACATGTCATTCATGCATATCAATTTGAGAGAAATTTTAAAAAAAATTATTCATATCACATACATGTACATCTGATAAACAATTCACATATATATATATATATGTACATATATACATGAGTAATACAAATCAATTCAAAGAGGAATACTCATAAATTCGAATACAAATATGGGAGTTCAAAATTTTGATTTACAAAGGGTTCAATATTACAAACTATGAGTATTACAAAATATCTACAATAAAAAGAAATCAAGTTAATGTCTTCATTCTTCTCTTTAGTCCTTTTTTTTCATCATCTTCTCCAATTCTTGATTCTCCAACCTGCACAAAGAAAAGGAGCTACAAAAGGGTATTTTGGTTAGGATTAAAATGTTTGCATCTCCTGGGGAGATGCAATGTTTTATTTTGGAGATCAGCCTTATGAACCTAGAGAACTAGTTCTAAATTCAATAAGAACAGTATTGACCTATGGAACAATTCTTTTCAAAGGCACCAGAGTTTTAAGGCAACATGTGAACCAACTTTAGGCAACTAAATGAAGGCAGCAATAGGCAACCAATTGAGGCATCAATCCATTGAGTTCCATAAGTCAATCTGTGTTTAGACTAATCTCCATGAATTAGGCAACCATGAGTTTGTTAAGCCGAATTAGCTTTCATGTAATCATCCAGCTAATCCAGGTTTAACATTTTAATTAAATTCACCAAATCAAGGGAAGAGTCACCCATAAGGTGTCAAGCATAGCTGAATTCGAAATCCCAGCTCAGCAGCTTTCAAACTCCTATAAATAGGTATGAGCTTCATTTTCATCCAACACCACAATAGAACAGCACCATATGCATAGCAAATAGCAGAGCAGTAAAGCAAGGCAGCAAGGAGGAGGAGGTGTAGCCTGAAGAAGCAGGTTCCGGATTCCCACAAGACCAAGCTTCAGTTGCTTAAGGTATAATAGAGAAGATAGAAGAAATTAGAAAAAGAGGAGAAGTGTTTAAGATCTGCAGGAAATAATCTGCGTTAGGCTAAAATAAACCTTTCTCTATATCAAGTAAAAAGTAATCTGCTCTTATCAAATTAGATGGGGAGAAGGGAAGAGAGAGTATAGTAGCTGTTCTTGACAGTCTAAAAATCAGAAAAATACGTGATAGAATCTGTTCTTATCAGATTTAAGAAGTAGATAAGTCAAACCCAGAGGTAGTATCTGTTCTTAGGATAGATAAAGAAGAGCTAAGGTCAAGAGATAGCATCTGTTCTTATAAATTTTTATCACACAAAGACCTATGTAGGAAGAACAAAAGATAACTAAGATCACTTAAGCATCTGTTCTTGATAGCTTAAGCAAGCTAAAAATCAAGGATAGTATATGTACTGAAAAATTAAATAAGGAAGGGGAAATAAGAGCCATAGAAAGAATAGCCCAGATTGAAGAGGAGATAGTAGTCTGTTCTTCTCAGTTCAAGAAAGAATTAGAGGAAATAAAAAGATTGAACTAAGGATATGTATAGCAGATGTTCATAAGCATGTTGTGAAATAAAGCAAGAAACATGAGCTAAATAAAATGTATAGCACACTGTTCTTATTACTAAAAACCTAAACAAAAATGTAAGGAGATCACCTCAAAGCTAGAAAAACATCCACAACAGTGTGCGTATATGCCATTAGAATGAACCACCAGCCGAGGCACGCATTACAGAAAAAGGTAGTAACTTGAAAGAAATTAAGAGATAAATTGATTAAGCTCATACACTGTAATTACTAAGAATTTGCACCCAAACATAAATACAGCTACGTACTAATTGTCAAGTTTAATAGCAATGCGAGAATTAGCCTAGAAATACCAGCCACAACTTGTTTATAACCAAAATGGATATAACATTCAGCATGGAGAACAAAATCAAACCTTGAATCAAGTCTAAATCAAATCAAGTATGGCAGCCGAAGTGCTTATGTACAATAATCCCCAAATCAACTAAACATTCCAGAACCCTAAAGTAAGAACCCTAGAATTGGGGATTTAATTCAAGAAGAGAATGGGGGGTAATAAAAGGAAAGAAGAAGGGAGTTGGAAGACTTACCATGGGCGACACCTCATCGCCGGGGTTGCAGGCGCGGTGAACTCGCCGCCGTCCACCAGCGACGAGGCACCGGGGCGGTCTCCAAGCAGGAGGCGGCGAAGCCAAGGCAAGGGCGGCCATGGCGGGAGGAGAGGCCGGCGGCGGAACAGAGGGGAGGCCAGCAGCGGAACAGAGGAGAGGCCGGCGGTGGTGAGAGAAGAGAGCATGAGGGGGTAAACCCGAGCGGCGAAGTAACCGGCGGAACGCCGGGTAGAGCGGCGGGCCGGGGGAACCAAAGGGGCGACAACGTGGCGTCGACCGGAGGCGGCAATCGGGCAGCGGGCCAGTGGGGCTGGACCGAGCCCTAGGCCGGAAGCCGAGAGGGAGAGCGACCGGCGATGGGCCAGCCCGAGCCCGGAGGCTCGAGGACGCGGCAGCACCGAGGGCTAGAGCGAGCGAGGAGGCGACGGGGCGCCCGCCCTAAGCGGTGGCGGCTCTCCGCTGGGAGAGCAGTGGGGGTGAGGGTGGAGTGGGGGGAGGCGGCGGGGGTGGGGGGCAGTGGGGGGGAGGCGAATAGATAGGGGTGAGGAGAAGAATGATTTTTATCTCCCGCGTGCGTGTTGTCCCGCCCAAGCCCGCCTCTCCCGCCTGTCAGCCCGCCTCTCCCGCCCAATATTTTCTATCTTCCCGCCCTATCTGTGACGGATTAGTATCTCACAACTATGACGGTCATGTCTGTCCGTCATAAATACACCACCGTCACATTAAACCTGCTGCACCTAAGGAATATTTGTGACGATTTATGGAAACGTCACGAGAAAACCGTCATGGATTAATGGGTTTCTTGTAGTGGTTGTAGTTCCTTGTGTGTCTGAAGAAAGGTGTTGTGAAGGATCGACCAAATGTGTGTGTTATTCATGACTGGCATGCCGGGCTGCTGCTAGCAATTCGCCATCTGCAGCAAGGAGTAGCGAAGACTCGGGAGGGGGAAGATTTGCCAGAAGATTCCAGTTGGTACGACATACGGAGTAGGTGGTGCACGCGCCACTTAGCAGCTAATTTCTATCGCCACTTCAAGAACAAGCAGTTGATGAACCTTTTCAAAATGTTATGCAAACAGAACTAGTCTAGGAAGTTTGACGAGTACTAGAGCAGACTCGATGAGTTCACGAAGAAGGAGGTTAGACAACGTAACCCTGGGGAGGTAACACACAGGCTTTGTGACCTTCTGGGAGTTGACGATCTAAACACTAGGAGGAAGGCTTCAAACAGAGTGAAGTGCTTCTCGGATTGGATAAGTAAGGAACCACTTGAGCAGTGGTCCCTCCTCCATGACATAGACGGCGCTAGATATGGGATCATGACTAGCAATCTTGCTGAGGTTTACAATTTTGTTCTCAGGGGGTACGCAGTTTACCCCTGGTGGCCATCGTGGAGGGTCGCTTCATGGCACAATGAGCTACTTTCAGGAGAGACGTGCAAAGGCTGTACTACATATGGAAAGATTCGGTGGAATACCTTACTGTCGACGATCGGTGAATCGGCGATCTTACGGTATTCGTGGAGTGATGATAACTGGGGGGTAGGGACCTCTAGGGCCCAAGCGCCAGGAAGCTCTGACAGTAGGGGACAGCCATTTTTATACAGGTTCGGGCCTCCCTCAGGATAATAACCCTACGTCCTGTTGCTATATATTGATGGAGAATACACTTACAATGGGGGGGGAGTATGTTAGTGGCTACCCTAGACCTAATCGTAGACTAATCTATGCTAATCCGCTGGGCTCGACTCCTTCGAGGCAGCGGGTCTTCTAGGGTTTCGCCTGCTGGAGCTGCGACTAGATTGACTCTATGCGACCTTATGCGACTTCTGTTTTATCTCTCTTGATCTGTCCTCCCCTATGGGATTGCTGATCCTTATATAGGGGGTTCCCAGGGTCGTACTGGACGTGGACTTACGCCCGAGTAGGACTCCGGCTTCCTTAAACGTCGGGATTGACTTCCTAATTTAAGGGGAGTCTTCCCTCCTCTAGAGGGGTTACCTTATCGCCCGGGGATCCTTTGTCGGATACGCTGTACCTTCCTAAAGTCCCGGGATTCGGTATACGGATACCCTTAATACGCGGGATACCGTACTATACATCATCAAGCCCCCCATCAATACGTGAAGTGAGGTCATGATGGTTCTGTTGGAAATCTACCCTTGTCAGGGAGGAAACTCCGAGTAGGCGATCCGAGTAGGCCTGGTCGACGACTTTCCCGAGTAGGCTCAATTCCTACCGAGTAGTCGTGAAAGCCTTATCGGAATAAACCTTGGGAAAACCTAGGGTACTCTCTGATCCGATCTGATCCGTTGATCACGGACACGCGTCCGCCTGGCATATTTTAGGAAACCGGACCATCGTGGCGGAAATTTCGCGTGGTGATGAAGAATCTTTTCTCTCTCTGCGCTATTGTGCCGCGCGCTCGTTTGGGTCGTGGGTTGTCAGACCCTCTTTTTCCCGCGATATGCCTTGTATGCAGAAAAGCAACTGTCCGCATTCAATGCGATGGAACTGATCGTGCCGTGAACCGTGCCCGGCTCCGGCGATCGTTTAAATCTTTAGGAGTCCAAGAAATGGGGTTTTGCCCACATTGCGCTCCTGCCTCCTAGCATTCTTGATCCCCTCATCTTCTTCCTCGTGCCCCTACCAAAAACCTTCGCCTCCATCCTTTTCTGATTGATTGACGAAGATGGGCAAGAAGAACATCGCGAAGGGGTCTCCCGATCGCAAGGAG